>CM033034.1:22247632-22665831 GCA_019207045.1 Branchiostoma floridae x Branchiostoma belcheri | reverse complement strand
TAGTAGACTGTTTGAATCAAAAGAACTCCTTTGATCAAAACTCGATTTTTAATGGGCAAAGTTCCGTAAGTAAGCGCAGAAGGCTGAAAAGGGCCTAAATCTTATGTTTTGAGCGAAATTAACGTGTCTAATGCATTTCCAATGGCATTTTTTCAAAACTTTTTTTTTCACGTTCTGACACTTTTATAAGTGAAATACACTTAGTAGACATGTTTAGAATCAAAAAGAAAAATCTTTGATCAAAACTCGATTTTTAATGGCAAATTCGTAGTAAGGGCAGAACCGGCTGAAAAGGGCCTAATCTTATGTTTTGAGCGAAATTATCGTGTCTAATGCATTACCAATGGCATTTTTTTCAAAACTTTTTTTTTTCACGTTCGACACTTTGATAGGTGAAATACACTTAGTAACATGTTTAGAATCAAAAAAAAATCTTTGATCAAAACTCGATTTTTAATGGCAAAGTTCGTAGTAAGCGCAGAACGGCTGAAAAGGGCCTAAATCTTATGTTTGAGCGAAATATCGTGTCTAATGCAATTACCAATGGCATTTTTTCAAAACTTTTTTTTCACGTTCGACACTTTTATAAGGTGAAATACACTTAGTAGACAGTTTAGAATCAAAAGAAAAATCTTTGATCAAAACTCGATTTTTAATGGCAAAGTTCGTAGTAAGCGCAGAACGGCTGAAAAGGGCCTAAATCTTATGTTTTGAGCGAAATTATCGTGTCTAATGCATTACCAATGGCTTTTTTCAAAACTTTTTTTTTCACGTTCTGACACTTTTATAAGGTGAAATACACTTAGTAGACATGTTTAGAATCAAAAAGAAAAATCTTTGATCAAAACTCGATTTTTAATGGCAAAGTTCGTAGTAAGCGCAGAACGGCTGAAAAGGGCCTAATTTTATGTGTTGAGCGAAATTATCGTGTCTAATGCATTACCAATGGCATTTTTTCAAAACTTTTTTTTTCACGTTCTGACACTTTTATAAGGTGAAATACACTTAGTAGACATGTTTAGAATCAAAAAGAAAAATCTTTGATCAAACTCGATTTTTAATGGCAAAGTTCGTAGTAAGCGCGCAGAACGGCTGAAAAGGCCTAAATCTATGTTTTGAGCGAAATTATGTGTCTAATGCATTACCAAGGCATTTTTTCAAAACTTTTTTTTTCACGTTCTGACACTTTTATAAGGTGAAATACACTTAGTAGACATGTTTAGAATCAAAAAGAAAAATCTTTGATCAAACTCGATTTTTAATGGCAAAGTTCGTAGTAAGCGCAGAACGGCTGAAAAGGGCCTAAATCTTATGTTTTGAGCGAAATTATCGTGTCTAATGCATTACCAATGGCATTATTTCAAAACTTTTTTTTCACGTTCTGACACTTTTATAAGGTGAATACACTTAGTAGACATTTTAAATCAAAAAGAAAATCTTTGATCAAAACTCGATTTTTAATGGCAAAGTTCGTAGTAAGCGCAGAACGGCTGAAAAGGGCCTATTTATGTTTTGAGCGAAATTATCGTGTCTAATGCATTACCAATGGCATTTTTTCAAAACTTTTTTTTTCACGTTCTGACACTTTTATAAGGTGAAATACACTTAGTAGACATGTTTAGAATCAAAAAGAAAATCTTTGATCAAAACTCGATTTTTAATGGCAAAGTTCGTAGTAAGCGCAGAACGGCTGAAAGGGCCTAAATCTTATGTTTTGAGCGAAATTATCGTGTCTAATGCATTACCAATGGCATTTTTTTTCAAAACTTTTTTTTTCACGTTCTGACACTTTTATAAGGTGAAATACACTTAGTAGACATGTTTAGAATCAAAAAGAAAAATCTTTGATCAAACTCGATTTTTAATGGCAAAGTTCGTAGTAAGCGCAGAACGGCTGAAAAGGCCTAAATCTTATGTTTGAGCGAAATTATCGTGTCTAATGCATTACCAATGGCATTTTTTCAAAACTTTTTTTTCACGTTCTGACACTTTTATAAGGTGAAATACACTTAGTAGACATGTTTAGAATCAAAAGAAAATCTTTGATCAAAACTCGATTTTTAATGGCAAAGTTCGTAGTAAGCGCAGAACGGCTGAAAAGGGCCTAAATCTTATGTTTTGAGCGAAATATCGTGTCTAATGCATTACCAATGGCATTTTTTCAAAACTTTTTTTTCACGTTCTGACACTTTTATAAGGTGAATACACTTAGTAGACATGTTTAGAATCAAAAAGAAAAATCTTTGATCAAAACTCGATTTTTAATGGCAAAGTTCGTAGTAAGCGCAGAACGGCTGAAAAGGGCCTAAATCTTATGTTTTGAGCGAAATTATCGTGTCTAATGCATTACCAATGGCATTTTTTCAAAACTTTTTTTTTCACGTTCTGACACTTTTATAAGGTGAAATACACTTAGTAGACATGTTTAGAATCAAAAAGAAAAATCTTTGATCAAAACTCGATTTTTAATGGCAAAGTTCGTAGTAAGCGCAGAACGGCTGAAAGGGCCTAAATCTTATGTTTTGAGCGAAATTATCGTGTCTAATGCATTACCAATGGCATTTTTTCAAAACTTTTTTTTTCACGTTCTGACACTTTTATAAGGTGAAATACACTTAGTAGACATTTTTAGAATCAAAAAGAAAAATCTTTGATCAAAACTCGATTTTTAATGGCAAAGTTCGTAGTAAGCGCAGAACGGCTGAAAAGGGCCTAAATCTTATGTTTTGAGCGAAATTATCGTGTCTAATGCATTACCAATGGCATTTTTTCAAAACTTTTTTTTTCACGTTCTGACACTTTTATAAGGTGAAATACACTTAGTAGACATGTTTAGAATCAAAAAGAAAAATCTTTGATCAAAACTCGATTTTTAATGGCAAAGTTCGTAGTAAGCGCAGAACGGCTGAAAGGGCCTAAATCTTATGTTTTGAGCGAAATTATCGTGTCTAATGCATTACCAATGGCATTTTTTTCAAAACTTTTTTTTTCACGTTCTGACACTTTTATAAGGTGAAATACACTTAGTAGACATGTTTAGAATCAAAAGAAAAATCTTTGATCAAAACTCGATTTTTAATGGCAAAGTTCGTAGTAAGCGCAGAACGGCTGAAAAGGGCCTAAATCTTATGTTTTGAGCGAAATTATCGTGTCTAATGCATTACCAATGGCATTTTTTCAAACTTTTTTTTTTCACGTTCTGACACTTTTATAAGGTGAAATACACTTAGTAGACATGTTTAGAATCAAAAAGAAATCTTTGATCAAAACTCGATTTTTAATGGCAAAGTTCGTAGTAAGCGCAGAACGGCTGAAAAGGGCCTAAATCTTATGTTTTGAGCGAAATTATCGTGTCTAATGCATTACCAATGGCATTTTTTCAAAACTTTTTTTTTCACGTTCTGACACTTTTATAAGGTGAAATACACTTAGTAGACATGTTTAGAATCAAAAAGAAAAATCTTTGATCAAAACTCGATTTTTAATGGCAAAGTTCGTAGTAAGCGCAGAACGGCTGAAAAGGGCCTAAATCTTATGTTTTGAGCGAAATTATCGTGTCTAATGCATTACCAATGGCATTTTTTCAAAACTTTTTTTTTCACGTTCTGACACTTTTATAAGGTGAAATACACTTAGTAGACATGTTTAAATCAAAAAGAAAAATCTTTGATCAAAACTCGATTTTTAATGGCAAAGTTCGTAGTAAGCGCAGAACGGCTGAAAAGGGCCTAAATCTTATGTTTTGAGCGAAATTATCGTGTCTAATGCATTACCAATGGCATTTTTTCAAAACTTTTTTTTTCACGTTCTGACACTTTTATAAGGTGAAATACACTTAGTAGACATGTTTAGAATCAAAAAGAAAAATCTTTGATCAAAACTCGATTTTTAATGGCAAAGTTCGTAGTAAGCGCAGAACGGCTGAAAAGGGCCTAAATCTTATGTTTTGAGCGAAATTCCGTGTCTAATGCATTACCAATGGCATTTTTTCAAAACTTTTTTTTTCACGTTCTGACACTTTTATAGGTGAATACACTTAGTAGACATGTTTAGAATCAAAAAGAAAATCTTTGATCAAAACTCGATTTTTAATGGCAAAGTTCGTAGTAAGCGCAGAACGGCTGAAAAGGGCCTAAATCTTATGTTTTGAGCGAAATTATCGTGTCTAATGCATTACCAATGGCATTTTTTTCAAAACTTTTTTTTCACGTTCTGACACTTTTATAAGGTGAAATACACTTAGTAGACATGTTTAGAATCAAAAAGAAAAATCTTTGATCAAAACTCGATTTTTAATGGCAAAGTTCGTAGTAAGCGCAGAACGGCTGAAAAGGGCCTAAATCTTATGTTTTGAGCGAAATTATCGTGTCTAATGCATTACCAATGGCATTTTTTCAAAACTTTTTTTTTCACGTTCTGACACTTTTATAAGGTGAAATACACTTAGTAGACATGTTTAGAATCAAAAGAAAAATCTTTGATCAAAACTCGATTTTTAATGGCAAAGTTCGTAGTAAGCGCAGAACGGCTGAAAAGGGCCTAAATCTTATGTTTTGAGCGAAATATCGTGTCTAATGCATTACCAATGGCATTTTTTCAAAACTTTTTTTTCACGTTCTGACACTTTTATAAGGTGAAATACACTTAGTAGACATGTTTAGAATCAAAAAGAAAATCTTTGATCAAAACTCGATTTTTAATGGCAAAGTTCGTAGTAAGCGCAGAACGGCTGAAAAGGCCTAAATCTTATGTTTTGAGCGAAATTATCGTGTCTAATGCATTACCAATGGCATTTTTTCAAAACTTTTTTTCACGTTCTGACACTTTTATAAGGTGAAATACACTTAGTAGACATGTTTAGAATCAAAAAGAAAAATCTTTGATCAAACTCGATTTTTAATGGCAAAGTTCGTCGTAAGCGCAGAACGGCTGAAAAGGGCCTAAATCTTATGTTTTGAGCGAAATTATCGTGTCTAATGCATTACCAATGGCATTTTTTCAAAACTTTTTTTTTCACGTTCTGACACTTTTATAAGGTGAAATACACTTAGTAGACATGTTTAGAATCAAAAAGAAAAATCTTTGATCAAAACTCGATTTTTAATGGCAAAGTTCGTAGTAAGCGCAGAACGGCTGAAAAGGGCCTAAATCTTATGTTTTGAGCGAAATTATCGTGTCTAATGCATTACCAATGGCATTTTTTCAAAACTTTTTTTTTTCACGTTCTGACACTTTTATAAGGTGAAATACACTTAGTAGACATGTTTAGAATCAAAAAGAAAAATCTTTGATCAAAACTCGATTTTTAATGGCAAAGTTCGTAGTAAGCGCAGAACGGCTGAAAAGGGCCTAAATCTTATGTTTTGAGCGAAATTATCGTGTCTAATGCATTACCAATGGCATTTTTTCAAAACTTTTTTTTCACGTTCTGACACTTTTATAAGGTGAAATACACTTAGTAGACATGTTTAGAATCAAAAAGAAAAATCTTTGATCAAAACTCGATTTTTAATGGCAAAGTTCGTAGTAAGCGCAGAACGGCTGAAAAGGGCCTAAATCTTATGTTTTGAGCGAAATTATCGTGTCTAATGCATTACCAATGGCATTTTTTCAAAACTTTTTTTTCACGTTCTGACACTTTTATAAGGTGAAATACACTTAGTAGACATGTTTAGAATCAAAAAGAAAAATCTTTGATCAAAACTCGATTTTTAATGGCAAAGTTCGTAGTAAGCGCAGAACGGCTGAAAAGGGCCTAAATCTTTATGTTTTGAGCGAAATTATCGTGTCTAATGCATTACCAATGGCATTTTTTTCAAAACTTTTTTTTCACGTTCTGACACTTTTATAAGGTGAAATACACTTAGTAGACATGTTTAGAATCAAAAAGAAAAATCTTTGATCAAAACTCGATTTTTAATGGCAAAGTTCGTAGTAAGCGCAGAACGGCTGAAAAGGGCCTAAATCTTATGTTTTGAGCGAAATTATCGTGTCTAATGCATTACCAATGGCATTTTTTCAAAACTTTTTTTTTCACGTTCTGACACTTTTATAAGGTGAAATACACTTAGTAGACATGTTTAGAATCAAAAAGAAAAATCTTTGATCAAAACTCGATTTTTAATGGCAAAGTTCGTAGTAAGCGCAGAACGGCTGAAAAGGGCCTAAATCTTATGTTTTGAGCGAAATTATCGTGTCTAATGCATTACCAATGGCATTTTTTCAAAACTTTTTTTTCACGTTCTGACACTTTTATAAGGTGAAATACACTTAGTAGACATGTTTAGAATCAAAAAGAAAAATCTTTGATCAAAACTCGATTTTTAATGGCAAAGTTCGTAGTAAGCGCAGAACGGCTGAAAAGGGCCTAAATCTTATGTTTTGAGCGAAATTATCGTGTCTAATGCATTACCAATGGCATTTTTTCAAAACTTTTTTTTTCACGTTCTGACACTTTTATAAGGTGAAATACACTTAGTAGACATGTTTAGAATCAAAAAGAAAAATCTTTGATCAAAACTCGATTTTTAATGGCAAAGTTCGTAGTAAGCGCAGAACGGCTGAAAAGGGCCTAAATCTTATGTTTTGAGCGAAATTATCGTGTCTAATGCATTACCAATGGCATTTTTCAAAACTTTTTTTTTCACGTTCTGACACTTTTATAAGGTGAAATACACTTAGTAGACATGTTTAGAATCAAAAAGAAATCTTTGATCAAAACTCGATTTTTAATGGCAAAGTTCGTAGTAAGCGCAGAACGGCTGAAAGGGCCTAAATCTTATGTTTTGAGCGAAATTATCGTGTCTAATGCATTACCAATGGCATTTTTTCAAAACTTTTTTTTTCACGTTCTGACACTTTTATAAGGTGAAATACACTTAGTAGACATGTTTAGAATCAAAAAGAAAAATCTTTGATCAAAACTCGATTTTTAATGGCAAAGTTCGTAGTAAGCGCAGAACGGCTGAAAAGGGCCTAAATCTTATGTTTTGAGCGAAATTATCGTGTCTAATGCATTACCAATGGCATTTTTTTCAAAACTTTTTTTTTCACGTTCTGACACTTTTATAAGGTGAAATACACTTAGTAGACATGTTTAGAATCAAAAAGAAAAATCTTTGATCAAAACTCGATTTTTAATGGCAAAGTTCGTAGTAAGCGCAGAACGGCTGAAAAGGGCCTAAATCTTATGTTTTGAGCGAAATTATCGTGTCTAATGCATTACCAATGGCATTTTTTCAAAACTTTTTTTTTCACGTTCTGACACTTTTATAAGGTGAAATACACTTAGTAGACATGTTTAGAATCAAAAAAAAATCTTTGATCAAAACTCGATTTTTAATGGCAAAGTTCGTAGTAAGCGCAGAACGGCTGAAAAGGGCCTAAATCTTATGTTTTTGAGCGAAATTATCGTGTCTAATGCATTACCAATGGCATTTTTTTCAAAACTTTTTTTTTCACGTTCTGACACTTTTATAAGGTGAAATACACTTAGTAGACATGTTTAGAATCAAAAAGAAAATCTTTGATCAAAACTCGATTTTTAATGGCAAAGTTCGTAGTAAGCGCAGAACGGCTGAAAAGGGCCTAAATCTTATGTTTTGAGCGAAATTATCGTGTCTAATGCATTACCAATGGCATTTTTTCAAAACTTTTTTTTCACGTTCTGACACTTTTATAAGGTGAAATACACTTAGTAGACATGTTTAGAATCAAAAAGAAAAATCTTTGATCAAAACTCGATTTTTAATGGCAAAGTTCGTAGTAAGCGCAGAACGGGCTGAAAAGGGCCTAAATCTTATGTTTTGAGCGAAATTATCGTGTCTAATGCATTACCAATGGCATTTTTTCAAAACTTTTTTTTTCACGTTCTGACACTTTTATAAGGTGAAATACACTTAGTAGACATGTTTAGAATCAAAAAGAAAATCTTTGATCAAAACTCGATTTTAATGGCAAAGTTCGTAGTAAGCGCAGAACGGCTGAAAAGGGCCTAAATCTTATGTTTTGAGCGAAATTATCGTGTCTAATGCATTACCAATGGCATTTTTTTCAAAACTTTTTTTTCACGTTCTGACACTTTTATAAGGTGAAATACACTTAGTAGACATGTTTAGAATCAAAAAGAAAAATCTTTGATCAAAACTCGATTTTTAATGGCAAAGTTCGTAGTAAGCGCAGAACGGCTGAAAAGGGCCTAAATCTTATGTTTTGAGCGAAATTATCGTGTCTAATGCATTACCAATGGCATTTTTTCAAAACTTTTTTTTTCACGTTCTGACACTTTTATAAGGTGAAATACACTTAGTAGACATGTTTAGAATCAAAAAGAAAAATCTTTGATCAAAACTCGATTTTAATGGCAAAGTTCGTAGTAAGCGCAGAACGGCTGAAAAGGGCCTAAATCTTATGTTTTGAGCGAAATTATCGTGTCTAATGCATTACCAATGGCATTTTTTCAAAACTTTTTTTTTCACGTTCTGACACTTTTATAAGGTGAAATACACTTAGTAGACATGTTTAGAATCAAAAAAAAATCTTTGATCAAAACTCGATTTTTAATGGCAAAGTTCGTAGTAAGCGCAGAACGGCTGAAAAGGGCCTAAATCTTATGTTTTGAGCGAAATTTCGTGTCTAATGCATTACCAATGGCATTTTTTCAAAACTTTTTTTTTCACGTTCTGACACTTTTATAAGGTGAAATACACTTAGTAGACATGTTTAGAATCAAAAAGAAAAATCTTTGATCAAAACTCGATTTTTAATGGCAAAGTTCGTAGTAAGCGCAGAACGGCTGAAAAGGGCCTAAATCTTATGTTTTGAGCGAAATTATCGTGTCTAATGCATTACCAATGGCATTTTTTCAAAACTTTTTTTTCACGTTCTGACACTTTTATAAGGTGAAATACACTTAGTAACATGTTTAGAATCAAAAAGAAAAATCTTTGATCAAAACTCGATTTTTAATGGCAAAGTTCGTAGTCGTAAGCGCAGAACGGCTGAAAAGGGCCTAAATCTTATGTTTTGAGCGAAATTATCGTGTCTAATGCATTACCAATGGCATTTTTTCAAAACTTTTTTTTTCACGTTCTGACACTTTTATAAGGTGAAATACACTTAGTAGACATGTTTAGAATCAAAAAGAAAAATCTTTGATCAAAACTCGATTTTTAATGGCAAAGTTCGTAGTAAGCGCAGAACGGCTGAAAAGGGCCTAAATCTTATGTTTTGAGCGAAATTATCGTGTCTAATGCATTACCAATGGCATTTTTTCAAAACTTTTTTTTTCACGTTCTGACACTTTTATAAGGTGAAATACACTTAGTAGACATGTTTAGAATCAAAAAGAAAAATCTTTGATCAAAACTCGATTTTTAATGGCAAAGTTCGTAGTAAGCGCAGAACGGCTGAAAAGGGCCTAAATCTTATGTTTTGAGCGAAATTATCGTGTCTAATGCATTACCAATGGCATTTTTTCAAAACTTTTTTTTCACGTTCTGACACTTTTATAAGGTGAAATACACTTAGTAGACATGTTTAGAATCAAAAAGAAAAATCTTTGATCAAAACTCGATTTTTAATGGCAAAGTTCGTAGTAAGCGCAGAACGGCTGAAAAGGGCCTAAATCTTATGTTTTGAGCGAAATTATCGTGTCTAATGCATTACCAATGGCATTTTTTCAAAACTTTTTTTTTCACGTTCTGACACTTTTATAAGGTGAAATACACTTAGTAGACATGTTTAGAATCAAAAAGAAAAATCTTTGATCAAAACTCGATTTTTAATGGCAAAGTTCGTAGTAAGCGCAGAACGGCTGAAAAGGGCCTAAATCTTATGTTTTGAGCGAAATTATCGTGTCTAATGCATTACCAATGGCATTTTTTCAAAACTTTTTTTTTCACGTTCTGACACTTTTATAAGGTGAAATACACTTAGTAGACATGTTTAGAATCAAAAAGAAAAATCTTTGATCAAAACTCGATTTTTAATGGCAAAGTTCGTAGTAAGCGCAGAACGGCTGAAAAGGGCCTAAATCTTATGTTTTGAGCGAAATTATCGTGTCTAATGCATTACCAATGGCATTTTTTCAAAACTTTTTTTTTCACGTTCTGACACTTTTATAAGGTGAAATACACTTAGTAGACATGTTTAGAATCAAAAAGAAAAATCTTTGATCAAAACTCGATTTTAATGGCAAAGTTCGTAGTAAGCGCAGAACGGCTGAAAAGGGCCTAAATCTTATGTTTTGAGCGAAATTATCGTGTCTAATGCATTACCAATGGCATTTTTTCAAAACTTTTTTTTCACGTTCTGACACTTTTATAAGGTGAAATACACTTAGTAGACATGTTTAGAATCAAAAGAAAAATCTTTGATCAAAACTCGATTTTTAATGGCAAAGTTCGTAGTAAGCGCAGAACGGCTGAAAAGGGCCTAAATCTTATGTTTTGAGCGAAATTATCGTGTCTAATGCATTACCAATGGCATTTTTTCAAAACTTTTTTTTTCACGTTCTGACACTTTTATAAGGTGAAATACACTTAGTAGACATGTTTAGAATCAAAAAGAAAATCTTTGATCAAAACTCGATTTTTAATGGCAAAGTTCGTAGTAAGCGCAGAACGGCTGAAAAGGGCCTAAATCTTATGTTTTGAGCGAAATTATCGTGTCTAATGCATTACCAATGGCATTTTTTCAAAACTTTTTTTTTCACGTTCTGACACTTTTATAAGGTGAAATACACTTAGTAGACATGTTTAGAATCAAAAAGAAAAATCTTTGATCAAAACTCGATTTTTAATGGCAAAGTTCGTAGTAAGCGCAGAACGGCTGAAAAGGGCCTAAATCTTATGTTTTGAGCGAAATTATCGTGTCTAATGCATTACCAATGGCATTTTTTCAAAACTTTTTTTTTCACGTTCTGACACTTTTATAAGGTGAAATACACTTAGTAGACATGTTTAGAATCAAAAAGAAAAATCTTTGATCAAAACTCGATTTTTAATGGCAAAGTTCGTAGTAAGCGCAGAACGGCTGAAAAGGCCTAAATCTTATGTTTTGAGCGAAATTATCGTGTCTAATGCATTACCAATGGCATTTTTTCAAAACTTTTTTTTTCACGTTCTGACACTTTTATAAGGTGAAATACACTTAGTAGACATGTTTAGAATCAAAAAGAAAAATCTTTGATCAAAACTCGATTTTTAATGGCAAAGTTCGTAGTAAGCGCAGAACGGCTGAAAAGGGCCTAAATCTTATGTTTTGAGCGAAATTATCGTGTCTAATGCATTACCAATGGCATTTTTTCAAAACTTTTTTTTTTCACGTTCTGACACTTTTATAAGGTGAAATACACTTAGTAGACATGTTTAGAATCAAAAAGAAAAATCTTTGATCAAAACTCGATTTTTAATGGCAAAGTTCGTAGTAAGCGCAGAACGGCTGAAAAGGGCCTAAATCTTATGTTTTGAGCGAAATTATCGTGTCTAATGCATTACCAATGGCATTTTTTCAAAACTTTTTTTTTCACGTTCTGACACTTTTATAAGGTGAAATACACTTAGTAGACATGTTTAGAATCAAAAAGAAAAATCTTTGATCAAAACTCGATTTTTAATGGCAAAGTTCGTAGTAAGCGCAGAACGGCTGAAAAGGGCCTAAATCTTATGTTTTGAGCGAAATTATCGTGTCTAATGCATTACCAATGGCATTTTTTCAAAACTTTTTTTTCACGTTCTGACACTTTTATAAGGTGAAATACACTTAGTAGACATGTTTAGAATCAAAAAGAAAATCTTTGATCAAAACTCGATTTTTAATGGCAAAGTTCGTAGTAAGCGCAGAACGGCTGAAAAGGGCCTAAATCTTATGTTTTGAGCGAAATTATCGTGTCTAATGCATTACCAATGGCATTTTTTCAAAACTTTTTTTTCACGTTCTGACACTTTTATAAGGTGAAATACACTTAGTAGACATGTTTAGAATCAAAAGAAAAATCTTTGATCAAAACTCGATTTTTAATGGCAAAGTTCGTAGTAAGCGCAGAACGGCTGAAAAGGGCCTAAATCTTATGTTTTGAGCGAAATTATCGTGTCTAATGCATTACCAATGGCATTTTTTCAAAACTTTTTTTTTCACGTTCTGACACTTTTATAAGGTGAAATACACTTAGTAGACATGTTTAGAATCAAAAAGAAAATCTTTGATCAAAACTCGATTTTTAATGGCAAAGTTCGTAGTAAGCGCAGAACGGCTGAAAAGGGCCTAAATCTTATGTTTTGAGCGAAATTATCGTGTCTAATGCATTACCAATGGCATTTTTTTCAAAACTTTTTTTTTCACGTTCTGACACTTTTATAAGGTGAAATACACTTAGTAGACATGTTTAGAATCAAAAAGAAAAATCTTTGATCAAAACTCGATTTTTAATGGCAAAGTTCGTAGTAAGCGCAGAACGGCTGAAAAGGGCCTAAATCTTATGTTTTGAGCGAAATTACCGTGTCTAATGCATTACCAATGGCATTTTTTCAAAACTTTTTTTTTCACGTTCTGACACTTTTATAAGGTGAAATACACTTAGTAGACATGTTTAGAATCAAAAAGAAAATCTTTGATCAAAACTCGATTTTTAATGGCAAAGTTCGTAGTAAGCGCAGAACGGCTGAAAAGGGCCTAAATCTTATGTTTTGAGCGAAATTATCGTGTCTAATGCATTACCAATGGCATTTTTTCAAAACTTTTTTTTTCACGTTCTGACACTTTTATAAGGTGAAATACACTTAGTAGACATGTTTAGAATCAAAAAGAAAAATCTTTGATCAAAACTCGATTTTTAATGGCAAAGTTCGTAGTAAGCGCAGAACGGCTGAAAAGGGCCTAAATCTTATGTTTTGAGCGAAATTATCGTGTCTAATGCATTACCAATGGCATTTTTTCAAAACTTTTTTTTTCACGTTCTGACACTTTTATAGGTGAAATACACTTAGTAGACATGTTTAGAATCAAAAAGAAAAATCTTTGATCAAAACTCGATTTTTAATGGCAAAGTTCGTAGTAAGCGCAGAACGGCTGAAAAGGGCCTAAATCTTATGTTTTGAGCGAAATTATCGTGTCTAATGCATTACCAATGGCATTTTTTCAAAACTTTTTTTTTCACGTTCTGACACTTTTATAAGGTGAAATACACTTAGTAGACATGTTTAGAATCAAAAAGAAAAATCTTTGATCAAAACTCGATTTTTAATGGCAAAGTTCGTAGTAAGCGCAGAACGGCTGAAAAGGGCCTAAATCTTATGTTTTGAGCGAAATTATCGTGTCTAATGCATTACCAATGGCATTTTTCAAAACTTTTTTTTCACGTTCTGACACTTTTATAAGGTGAAATACACTTAGTAGACATGTTTAGAATCAAAAAGAAAAATCTTTGATCAAAACTCGATTTTTAATGGCAAAGTTCGTAGTAAGCGCAGAACGGCTGAAAAGGGCCTAAATCTTATGTTTTGAGCGAAATTATCGTGTCTAATGCATTACCAATGGCATTTTTTCAAAACTTTTTTTTTCACGTTCTGACACTTTTATAAGGTGAAATACACTTAGTAGACATGTTTAGAATCAAAAAGAAAAATCTTTGATCAAAACTCGATTTTTAATGGCAAAGTTCGTAGTAAGCGCAGAACGGCTGAAAAGGGCCTAAATCTTATGTTTTGAGCGAAATTACCGTGTCTAATGCATTACCAATGGCATTTTTTCAAAACTTTTTTTTTCACGTTCTGACACTTTTATAAGGTGAAATACACTTAGTAGACATGTTTAGAATCAAAAAAAAAAATCTTTGATCAAAACTCGATTTTTAATGGCAAAGTTCGTAGTAAGCGCAGAACGGCTGAAAAGGGCCTAAATCTTATGTTTTGAGCGAAATTACGTGTCTAATGCATTACCAATGGCATTTTTTCAAAACTTTTTTTTCACGTTCTGACACTTTTATAAGGTGAAATACACTTAGTAGACATGTTTAGAATCAAAAAGAAAAATCTTTGAT
Organism: Branchiostoma floridae x Branchiostoma belcheri; assembly: GCA_019207045.1. Taxonomy (NCBI): domain Eukaryota; kingdom Metazoa; phylum Chordata; class Leptocardii; order Amphioxiformes; family Branchiostomatidae; genus Branchiostoma; species Branchiostoma floridae x Branchiostoma belcheri. Next base: position 22,651,793 of record CM033034.1, on the reverse strand, counting down.
CAAAACTCGATTTTTAATGGCAAAGTTCGTAGTAAGCGCAGAACGGCTGAAAAGGGCCTAAATCTTATGTTTTGAGCGAAATTATCGTGTCTAATGCATTACCAATGGCATTTTTTCAAAACTTTTTTTTTCACGTTCTGACACTTTTATAAGGTGAAATACACTTAGTAGACATGTTTAGAATCAAAAAGAAAAATCTTTGATCAAAACTCGATTTTTAATGGCAAAGTTCGTAGTAAGCGCAGAACGGCTGAAAAGGGCCTAAATCTTATGTTTTGAGCGAAATTATCGTGTCTAATGCATTACCAATGGCATTTTTTCAAAACTTTTTTTTTCACGTTCTGACACTTTTATAAGGTGAAATACTATGGAGCGCCAACGGTGTCAAAGAAGAAAAATCGTCGCGAGGAAAGAAAACGCGGAGAGAGATAAAAGAAACCGCGCGAGAGGAAATAAACTACACCCGTCAGAGGGAAAACAAAAGAGGGCGCGAGAGGAAAAACGGACATTTGGTGATGGATGGGAGTAAATGCTTAAACAACGTTACTGATGACTTGGATATCATAGATTACCTCTGACAGCATCTCTCTGTGTGTGTGTTTGTTTGTATGTATATGTGTATGTATGTGCGTATGTATCATGTATGTGTGTGTGCGTATGTGTGTGCACATGTGTGTGTATGTGCGTGTGTACAATGTATTTCGTGACTAGTTATTATGACCGGCCGTGCATGATGAGTGCTTGTGTACACTGTGTTCATTTGAACGCATAAGTAAAATTGTTAAACAGAATCGCTACCCCAGCATTGCACATGTACATTTGCCAGTCTAAGTATACTATGTAGACATCACTTCATTCAATAGAATTGTATTCATATCGAATATAGAATAATTTTCTCTAATCATTTGACAGAAAGTTATTACCGAGAGTCTTGTCATATATGCATATAAGGTACTTGCTCTTGCTCTCTTCCCCCCCCCCACACACACACATACACACACACACACACACACACACACACAACAGAACAAACACGCATACACTCAACAACAATGGCGATAGCATGCTCTCACATAAAGTAATCTTGCCACGATTTTCTCTCCCGTAAAGTATCCATTCTCCCAAGCACCGTTACACGATATTTCCTCTCCCACGAAGTATTTTCTCTCGCTAGATATTTTCTGTAGGGGAGAAAATATCTTGCGCAAGACAAAATATTTGCGGGATGGAAAATATCTTACGTGAGAGATAATACTTTGCGGGAAAGCAATATCTTGCGAGAGGGAAAATATCTTTCGCGAGAGAAATATTTTGCAGAAGAGAATAGAGATCTTACGCGAGAGATGATACTTTGCGCGAGGGAAAATATCTTGCGTGAGAGAAAATACCTTGCGGGAGAAAACAAATCTTATGTGAGAGAAAACACCGACTATTTTGCAGACAGTCGTCTAAGCCTACACAAACACCATTAAAGAACTGTGTATCTGGATGATTAAGAAGTATAGCAAAGTGTGATCTTGATGTGGGTAAAATGGTGCTTTAACATTTGAAGGATAATGCATGAAACACAGTTCCATGTGTCTAGTATGTTATAGATATGCATCGCATCATACATCGCAAATCATGATTGTTGCGGTTACAACTGAGCAAGAAAGTCCAGCCTTTCCTCAGCCGGGAATGAATGAGAATTTAAATCAACAGATGTTGTCCTAAACGTCTACAGGTGCCTTATTACGATTGGCATGTCAATAGGGCAAACGATTCTTATTGAATGGGGCATCCTGCCAAAAGGCTGGACCTATTTCGATAATAAATAGTACGTGTGTTTTAATATGGCTCGCAATTAAATTATCACCTAACTTAACCCACCACAGGCATTGATTTTACAACAACAACATTTTATTCATGTCATTATGATAATGCAGTTTCATCTCGCTCACGTTCTTCTTTCGCCTGACGTGCCTGATTATTATTCCTATCCCCCTGGCGTTTATTTCCTCCCGCCCAGGATTTGTCCTCGCTCGCAGCAAGTCAGCCAGCGCGAGCGAGAAGTAAAAACACCACATGCAAACGCGAGAAATTACTTTACCGAAATCAAGACCCAGAAGTAAGATAGACCTCACACTCGCATTGTATATTTTAGGATTTGTATTTAGTACAAACAAACGTTTTTCTTCCCAGTTTGCACCCATCGATCCCTTTTCGCGGCGTTGTCTTTCGCGTGTGCCTGTGATTTTGTTTCCTCTCTCTCAGCGAAAACGATGATGATGATTTTTCACTCTCTCTCGGCGAAAACGATGATGATGATTTTTCCTCTCTCTCGGCGAAAACGATGATGATGATTTGCGAGCGAGGAAAAAAACCGCATGCAAGCGCGAGAGAACAAATCACCGCGGGGGAAGAAAATCGCATGCAAACGCGAGAGGTGATACTGACCGCTGACGTCACGCCCCCTCAGACGTGAACAGGATTGCTTCAGCCACTGGTCCGCTACAACATGCAACACTGAGCTCAGGTATAAGAGTCTGTTTATATAGGCCTTACAACTACATGTGACCTGCACTATGAGACATAAATTTGCTACAAAATAACCGAGTCATGAAGAAGATTTGTTGGTTGTTTGGTAGCCGTAATAGGCGTAAATAAAGTAGGGAGGCGGGCGAGCGTAGGGCGTCCCTTCGCCCCCCTCCCACTCAGATATTATACAGTAGAAGCCAGTTAATTGCCCAACGGATTAACACACACTTCTACTGCAACAGGCAGTACAATTAAGCGGCTTCTACTGTGTACTAGTACTTTTAGGAAGGGCATGGCATTGGCGCAAAATACAGGGAACCCAGCATCTATAGAGTCACAGTCACAGTCTAGCAAAATAATTGTTCACTGTATTATAGCAAATGATAGAAATTCCCTCTTCCATATAAAACAGGTTCCAAGTTTTGGATACAGTAGAAGCAGCTTAATTGCACGGCCTATTTGCCAGTGAATTTCGTGCAATTATCCGGCTGGTGCAATAATGCGAAGTTGTCTAGCAGGACCACACCGGTTTGGGATTTTGGGATTCCGTGCAGTTAACAGAAGTGTGCGTTAATCCGTTGTGCAATTAACTGGCTTCTACTGTATTAAGCACACAAAAATGTATTCCGTTACGTATTATGCAATGTAACCAAGGATACACACACGCCAAGGAGGCATGCATGCCTGTCCATGGTGCTGAACACATTTTCAAAATGCTACTGAATATTGAAGCTTTAAAGCTAGAAACAGATGAGAGGCACCAAAGAAGCATATAAACTCTATTAAAACCCTGCCTGAAAGAACTTCCCATTTCTTTGTTATCGTGACCTTGTTAAAATGACCTTGATCCCACAAGACTCATACAGATGCAGTGTTTTATTGTTGAACCTAGTTTCCAATCTAATGACGTTAACTGTTACATCCTGTATTCTATAATTTTTGCCATTTTGTCTGTCCATCTGTGATTAGAATCTGAGTATCTGCACTAAATCAGTAAGAGTCTCATTGAAACTCTGTCTGGATGTCTGCTAGCCTTAGTCATTTCAGCATCTGATGGAATGGGGTAGCTAGCTATGGGACGAAATACTTGTATATGGCTACTCCATAATTTTGACAGATAGAATAATAAAGATAAGGTCATCTCGAGAGCTATGAATTGGCCTGTAAAGGTGGATGAAGTGACTGATCATGTTCTGATTTTTCTATCTTGTAATTTTTCAAACCTGGTATGGTTTGGACTATGATTTCCGACAATGCTTGAAATGTCAAATCTCACTCTCCTGTTTCCATTCTCCAGATGGAGCACCTTCAATGGAAGAGAAGCAGAACTTGGTCCATGAGAGAGTAAACGGGGAGAAACCAGACCTGGTCCCAGCCAACAGGACATGGATTGTAACCAGCTTTGCAAATTTTAAAAACAGTTGTAAATTTTTTTTTTAGAGATTTTATTGGCAAGATAAAAATTCAAAATGTATATCATTTCAGCCGGCATCATTTTTTGTACATACAGAAATGATATGTAATAAGATTGTGAGGCATGTGTAACGTTTCAAGTATCTATTAAAGCTGTCAAGAAGATTCAAAGTGTATGTGACTTATTGTTGCATCTTTGCTTTTACTGCATACATCTGTAGATGGTAAGATTATGAGAATGTATATGGCAGCAATCATTTTCCACTTTATCCCAATTCTTCTTTCTTGAATGAAAGAAGACTTTTGGGGCTAAGATTACCCATGTAAACTTCCCAAAGAATGTGACACTGTCAGTATCATCTTTTGAAAAGAGTCTGCAATATGATCAAAAGCAGAATAGTTTCTTACCCATCCCTCCTCAAGAAAAATTGTGACTATGACACTACCAGTAGTACCCTTTTTGGTATGTCTGTGTGTCAGTGTTTCCGGATATTTTTTTGAAATGTAAACACTTTATCAATATGAAAAGAATCCTAAACAATCAGGTCATTCATTGTTTCTGTACCATATTTTGACAACTCTGCCCATCTTGTTTGAATCAACACCAGCAGAAATTTAATGGAAAGAAGATCTTTATTCCCTTTACAGTACATATACTGGGTAATGTGCAGGTCAAGACAAAATGGTATTTAACAGATACATGATGATGATGATGATGATGACTTTATTGAAAATTCGCAGTGGGACCACTGAATTGCATTCAATTTACATTTGAAACACACAATAACAAGAGTCAAATATTACACATTACTAGGACTAAGTACTATATACATATATACATTGGTTAAAATTTCATTTGGACGATTGTCTGATAACAGAGGAGTATTATTATAGTGAAGTGTCTGGCAAGTTAGCACAAGAACAAATTTGACTGCCCTTGTGATGGTGAAGATGTATAAACAGATATGTCTTATAATCAAAAGTTATATCAAGTTATTAGATATATCAATTCCTCAAAATTTCTTAGGTGTATGAATTCATGGGAAACATATATAGCATCAGTAGTACTAGTCTACAAAATATAACAATCTATTGTATAAGCCACATTCTATAAAATTGAGTTCATCTTCTATCTTATCTTGATTACAGTATCTTCCATTTTCAATTAATGATTTGTGGCAGCCAATCCCCTGTCTTGTTAATTTCTTTGGGCAGTCCTCTACTGTATATTGTCAATATCTATATCCTGTTCTTGACTTCAACAGTCTATATGACCTTAGTTTGTTTTTAGCGGATCCAGGTAATGTTATAATCATCAGTTTCTTTTAATAGATTTTATCAATAATCAATCAATGTCATGACATTTCCATAAAATGTTTCCGTTTTTCATCATATTCCCGACTATTCTATACTAGGTAAGCTGTTTATTTCTTCTCTCCGCATTTATTTACTCTCTCGAAGGATATTTCCTCTCTCGCACAATATTCCCTATATCTCCACCTTTGTTTTCTCTCTTGCACAATATTTAATTTCTCTCCACCTTTATTTCCTCTCTCGCACGACATTTCCTATCTCTATGGTTTTATTTCCCCTTCCGCACGACATTTCCTATCTCCATGGTTTTTTTCCTCTCCCGCACGATATTTCCTATCCCTCAACCTTTATTTCCTCTCCCGCACGATATTTCCTATCTCTCCACCTATATTTTCTCTCCCGCACGGTATTTCCTATCCCTCCACCTATATTTTCTCTCCCGCACGATATTTCCTATCCCTCCACCTTTATTTCCTCTCCCGCACGATATTTCCTATCTCTCCACCTATATTTTCTCTCCCGCACGGTATTTCCTATCCCTCCACCTATATTTTCTCTCCCGCACGGTATTTCCTATCTCTCCAGCTTTATTTCCTCTCCTGCACGATATTTCCTATCTCTCCAGCTTTATTTTCTCTCCCGCACGGTATTTCCTCTCTGTCTCCACCTTTATTTTCTCTCCCGCACGGTATTTCCTCTCTGTCTCCACCTTTATTTTCTCTCCCGCGCGGTATTTCCTATCTCTCCAGCTTTATTTCCTCTCCCGCACGGTATTTCCTCTCTGTCTCCACCTTTATTTTCTCTCCCGCGCGGTATTTCCTATCTCTATGGTTTTATTTCCTCTCCTGCACGATATTTCCTATCTCTCCAGCTTTATTTCCTCTCCCGCACGGTATTTCCTCTCTGTCTCCACCTTTATTTTCTCTCCCGCGCGGTATTTCCTATCTCTCCAGCTTTATTTCCTCTCCCGCACGGTATTTCCTCTCTGTCTCCACCTATATTTTCTCTCCCGCGCGGTATTTCCTATCTCTCGACTTTTATTTTCTCCCTCGCACAGTATTTCCTATCTCTATCTATGGTTTTATTTCCTCTCCCGCACGGTATTTCCTATCTTTCCACCTTTATTTACTCTCTCGCATGGTATTTCCTATCTCTATGGTTTTATTTCCTCTCCCGCACGATATTTCCTATCTCTCAACCTTTATTTTCTTTCCCGCACGGTATTTCCTATCTCTTCACCTTTATTTCCTATCCCGCACGTTCTTTCCTATCTCTCCACCTTTATTTCCCCTCCCGCACGGTATTTCCTATCTCTATGGTTTTAATTATTTCCCCTCCCGCACGGTATTTCCTAGTCCACCTTTATTTTCTCTGTCGCGCGGTATTTCCTATCCCTCTACCTTTATTTTCTCTCCCGCACGGTATTTCCTATCTCTCCGCCTTTATTTCCTCTCCCGCACGGTATTTTTTATCTCTGTGGTTTAATTTCTCTTCCGCACGGTATTTCCTATCTCTCCACCTTTATTTTCTCTCTCGCACGGTATTTCCTATCCCTCCACCTTTATTTCCTCTCCCGCACGGTATTTCCTATCTCTATAGTTTTATTTCCTCTCTCGCACGTTATTTCCAATCTCTCCCCCTTTATTTCCCATCTTTATAGTTTTATTTCCTCTCTCGCACTTTATTTCCTCCCTGTCAACTTTATTTCCTCTCTCGCACTTTATTTCCTTTCTCGCACGATATTTCCTCTCTCTCTGGTTTTATTCTCTCTCTCGCACGGTATTTCCTCTCTCTCCACGGTTTTATCTCTCTCGCGCACGATTTTATCCTCCGCGCGCACGATTTTATCTCTCTCGCGCGGTTTTTTCTTGCGCGCGACTTTTGACCCCATTTGGCGTGCCATAGAAATACACTTAGTAGACATGTTTAGAATCAAAAAGAAAAATCTTTGATCAAAACTCGATTTTTAATGGCAAAGTTCGTAGTAAGCGCAGAACGGCTGAAAAGGGCCTAAATCTTATGTTTTGAGCGAAATTATCGTGTCTAATGCATTACCAATGGCATTTTTTCAAAACTTTTTTTCACGTTCTGACACTTTTATAAGGTGAAATACACTTAGTAGACATGTTTAGAATCAAAAAGAAAAATCTTTGATCAAAACTCGATTTTTAATGGCAAAGTTCGTAGTAAGCGCAGAACGGCTGAAAAGGGCCTAAATCTTATGTTTTTGAGCGAAATTACCGTGTCTAATGCATTACCAATGGCATTTTTTCAAAACTTTTTTTTCACGTTCTGACACTTTTATAAGGTGAAATACACTTAGTAGACATGTTTAGAATCAAAAAGAAAAATCTTTGATCAAAACTCGATTTTTAATGGCAAAGTTCGTAGTAAGCGCAGAACGGCTGAAAGGGCCTAAATCTTATGTTTTGAGCGAAATTATCGTGTCTAATGCATTACCAATGGCATTTTTTCAAAACTTTTTTTTTCACGTTCTGACACTTTTATAAGGTGAAATACACTTAGTAGACATGTTTAGAATCAAAAAGAAAAATCTTTGATCAAAACTCGATTTTTAATGGCAAAGTTCGTAGTAAGCGCAGAACGGCTGAAAAGGGCCTAAATCTTATGTTTTGAGCGAAATTATCGTGTCTAATGCATTACCAATGGCATTTTTTTCAAAACTTTTTTTTTCACGTTCTGACACTTTTATAAGGTGAAATACACTTAGTAGACATGTTTAGAATCAAAAAGAAAAATCTTTGATCAAAACTCGATTTTTAATGGCAAAGTTCGTAGTAAGCGCAGAACGGCTGAAAAGGGCCTAAATCTTATGTTTTGAGCGAAATTACCGTGTCTAATGCATTACCAATGGCATTTTTTCAAAACTTTTTTTTCACGTTCTGACACTTTTATAAGGTGAAATACACTTAGTAGACATGTTTAGAATCAAAAAGAAAAATCTTTGATCAAAACTCGATTTTTAATGGCAAAGTTCGTAGTAAGCGCAGAACGGCTGAAAAGGGCCTAAATCTTATGTTTTGAGCGAAATTATCGTGTCTAATGCATTACCAATGGCATTTTTTCAAAACTTTTTTTTTCACGTTCTGACACTTTTATAAGGTGAAATACACTTAGTAGACATGTTTAGAATCAAAAAGAAAAATCTTTGATCAAAACTCGATTTTTAATGGCAAAGTTCGTAGTAAGCGCAGAACGGCTGAAAAGGGCCTAAATCTTATGTTTTGAGCGAAATTATCGTGTCTAATGCATTACCAATGGCATTTTTTCAAAACTTTTTTTTTTCACGTTCTGACACTTTTATAAGGTGAAATACACTTAGTAGACATGTTTAGAATCAAAAAGAACAATCTTTGATCAAAACTCGATTTTTAATGGCAAAGTTCGTAGTAAGCGCAGAACGGCTGAAAAGGGCCTAAATCTTATGTTTTGAGCGAAATTATCGTGTCTAATGCATTACCAATGGCATTTTTTCAAAACTTTTTTTTTCACGTTCTGACACTTTCATAAGGTGAAATACACTTAGTAGACATGTTTAGAATCAAAAAGAAAAATCTTTGATCAAAACTCGATTTTTAATGGCAAAGTTCGTAGTAAGCGCAGAACGGCTGAAAAGGGCCTAAATCTTATGTTTTGAGCGAAATTATCGTGTCTAATGCATTACCAATGGCATTTTTTCAAAACTTTTTTTTTCACGTTCTGACACTTTTATAAGGTGAAATACACTTAGTAGACATGTTTAGAATCAAAAAGAACAATCTTTGATCAAAACTCGATTTTTAATGGCAAAGTTCGTAGTAAGCGCAGAACGGCTGAAAAGGGCCTAAATCTTATGTTTTGAGCGAAATTATCGTGTCTAATGCATTACCAATGGCATTTTTTCAAAACTTTTTTTTTCACGTTCTGACACTTTCATAAGGTGAAATACACTTAGTAGACATGTTTAGAATCAAAAAGAAAAATCTTTGATCAAAACTCGATTTTTAATGGCAAAGTTCGTAGTAAGCGCAGAACGGCTGAAAAGGGCCTAAATCTTATGTTTTGAGCGAAATTATCGTGTCTAATGCATTACCAATGGCATTTTTTCAAAACTTTTTTTTTTCACGTTCTGACACTTTTATAAGGTGAAATACACTTAGTAGACATGTTTAGAATCAAAAAGAAAAATCTTTGATCAAAACTCGATTTTTAATGGCAAAGTTCGTAGTAAGCGCAGAACGGCTGAAAAGGGCCTAAATCTTATGTTTTGAGCGAAATTATCGTGTCTAATGCATTACCAATGGCATTTTTTCAAAACTTTTTTTTTCACGTTCTGACACTTTTATAAGGTGAAATACACTTAGTAGACATGTTTAGAATCAAAAAGAAAAATCTTTGATCAAAACTCGATTTTTAATGGCAAAGTTCGTAGTAAGCGCAGAACGGCTGAAAAGGGCCTAAATCTTATGTTTTGAGCGAAATTATCGTGTCTAATGCATTACCAATGGCATTTTTTCAAAACTTTTTTTTCACGTTCTGACACTTTTATAAGGTGAAATACACTTAGTAGACATGTTTAGAATCAAAAAGAAAAATCTTTGATCAAAACTCGATTTTTAATGGCAAAGTTCGTAGTAAGCGCAGAACGGCTGAAAAGGGCCTAAATCTTATGTTTTGAGCGAAATTACCGTGTCTAATGCATTCATTACCAATGGCATTTTTTCAAAACTTTTTTTTTCACGTTCTGACACTTTTATAAGGTGAAATACACTTAGTAGACATGTTTAGAATCAAAAAGAAAAATCTTTGATCAAAACTCGATTTTTAATGGCAAAGTTCGTAGTAAGCGCAGAACGGCTGAAAAGGGCCTAAATCTTATGTTTTGAGCGAAATTATCGTGTCTAATGCATTACCAATGGCATTTTTTCAAAACTTTTTTTTTCACGTTCTGACACTTTTATAAGGTGAAATACACTTAGTAGACATGTTTAGAATCAAAAAGAAAAATCTTTGATCAAAACTCGATTTTTAATGGCAAAGTTCGTAGTAAGCGCAGAACGGCTGAAAAGGGCCTAAATCTTATGTTTTGAGCGAAATTATCGTGTCTAATGCATGACCAATGGCATTTTTTCAAAACTTTTTTTTTCACGTTCTGACACTTTTATAAGGTGAAATACACTTAGTAGACATGTTTAGAATCAAAAAGAAAAATCTTTGATCAAAACTCGATTTTTAATGGCAAAGTTCGTAGTAAGCGCAGAACGGCTGAAAAGGGCCTAAATCTTATGTTTTGAGCGAAATTACCGTGTCTAATGCATTACCAATGGCATTTTTTCAAAACTTTTTTTTCACGTTCTGACACTTTTATAAGGTGAAATACACTTAGTAGACATGTTTAGAATCAAAAAGAAAAATCTTTGATCAAAACTCGATTTTTAATGGCAAAGTTCGTAGTAAGCGCAGAACGGCTGAAAAGGGCCTAAATCTTATGTTTTGAGCGAAATTATCGTGTCTAATGCATTACCAATGGCATTTTTTCAAAACTTTTTTTTTCACGTTCTGACACTTTTATAAGGTGAAATACACTTAGTAGACATGTTTAGAATCAAAAAGAAAAATCTTTGATCAAAACTCGATTTTTAATGGCAAAGTTCGTAGTAAGCGCAGAACGGCTGAAAAGGGCCTAAATCTTATGTTTTGAGCGAAATTATCGTGTCTAATGCATTACCAATGGCATTTTTTCAAAACTTTTTTTTTTCACGTTCTGACACTTTTATAAGGTGAAATACACTTAGTAGACATGTTTAGAATCAAAAAGAAAAATCTTTGATCAAAACTCGATTTTTAATGGCAAAGTTCGTAGTAAGCGCAGAACGGCTGAAAAGGGCCTAAATCTTATGTTTTGAGCGAAATTATCGTGTCTAATGCATTACCAATGGCATTTTTTCAAAACTTTTTTTTTCACGTTCTGACACTTTTATAAGGTGAAATACACTTAGTAGACATGTTTAGAATCAAAAAGAACAATCTTTGATCAAAACTCGATTTTTAATGGCAAAGTTCGTAGTAAGCGCAGAACGGCTGAAAAGGGCCTAAATCTTATGTTTTGAGCGAAATTATCGTGTCTAATGCATTACCAATGGCATTTTTTCAAAACTTTTTTTTTCACGTTCTGACACTTTCATAAGGTGAAATACACTTAGTAGACATGTTTAGAATCAAAAAGAAAAATCTTTGATCAAAACTCGATTTTTAATGGCAAAGTTCGTAGTAAGCGCAGAACGGCTGAAAAGGGCCTAAATCTTATGTTTTGAGCGAAATTATCGTGTCTAATGCATTACCAATGGCATTTTTTCAAAACTTTTTTTTTCACGTTCTGACACTTTTATAAGGTGAAATACACTTAGTAGACATGTTTAGAATCAAAAAGAAAAATCTTTGATCAAAACTCGATTTTTAATGGCAAAGTTCGTAGTAAGCGCAGAACGGCTGAAAAGGGCCTAAATCTTATGTTTTGAGCGAAATTATCGTGTCTAATGCATTACCAATGGCATTTTTTCAAAACTTTTTTTTTCACGTTCTGACACTTTTATAAGGTGAAATACACTTAGTAGACATGTTTAGAATCAAAAAGAAAAATCTTTGATCAAAACTCGATTTTTAATGGCAAAGTTCGTAGTAAGCGCAGAACGGCTGAAAAGGGCCTAAATCTTATGTTTTGAGCGAAATTATCGTGTCTAATGCATTACCAATGGCATTTTTTCAAAACTTTTTTTTCACGTTCTGACACTTTTATAAGGTGAAATACACTTAGTAGACATGTTTAGAATCAAAAAGAAAAATCTTTGATCAAAACTCGATTTTTAATGGCAAAGTTCGTAGTAAGCGCAGAACGGCTGAAAAGGGCCTAAATCTTATGTTTTGAGCGAAATTACCGTGTCTAATGCATTCATTACCAATGGCATTTTTTCAAAACTTTTTTTTTCACGTTCTGACACTTTTATAAGGTGAAATACACTTAGTAGACATGTTTAGAATCAAAAAGAAAAATCTTTGATCAAAACTCGATTTTTAATGGCAAAGTTCGTAGTAAGCGCAGAACGGCTGAAAAGGGCCTAAATCTTATGTTTTGAGCGAAATTATCGTGTCTAATGCATTACCAATGGCATTTTTTCAAAACTTTTTTTTTCACGTTCTGACACTTTTATAAGGTGAAATACACTTAGTAGACATGTTTAGAATCAAAAAGAAAAATCTTTGATCAAAACTCGATTTTTAATGGCAAAGTTCGTAGTAAGCGCAGAACGGCTGAAAAGGGCCTAAATCTTATGTTTTGAGCGAAATTATCGTGTCTAATGCATTACCAATGGCATTTTTTCAAAACTTTTTTTTTCACGTTCTGACACTTTTATAAGGTGAAATACACTTAGTAGACATGTTTAGAATCAAAAAGAAAAATCTTTGATCAAAACTCGATTTTTAATGGCAAAGTTCGTAGTAAGCGCAGAACGGCTGAAACAATAGGGGCTGCACGAGCAACCTCCATGGAGGAGCTCTACAGAGCTGACCTCCATGGAGGTTGCTCGTTCAGCCCTCCAGCTCCACCGTGCGAGCTCTATGCGCTATGAATACAAACACTTGGTTCTCGTCACCTTCATGGAATTTTTAGTACGACATGGAGGAGGTTCTCTCGTAGAGGACAAACAACCGGACTGAACAGCTGTACGCAAAACATGGTACACGGGCTATGAATGTTTTTTGATTCACGTCACCCAAAACAAATTGGTCTTAGCGCTCTATACAGTAACAGAGGGCTGTTTGAGTAGCGCTCTACGGGTTATGACTGTAAACACTTGGTTCACGAAACCCAAAACAAATCGGTCTTAGGGCTCCATTCAGAGATACTGTAAACAACAAACACACGGAGCCGATAGCTGATCGAGCAGCTCCACGGGCTATATGAATGTAAACACTTGGTTCACGTCACAATCAACAAATCGATGTTTAGGGCTTCATACAGAGATACTGAAAACAACAAACACACGGAGCCGAAAGCTGTTTGAGCAGCTCCACGGGCTATATGAATGTAAACACTTGGTTCACGTCACCATCAACAAATCGGTGTTTAGGGCTCCATACAGAGATACTGTAACCAACAAACACACGGAGCCGAAAGCTGTTTGAGCAGCTCCACGGGCTATATAAATGTAAACACTTGGTTCACGTCACCCAAAACAAATCGGCCAGAGGTCTGTCCAAGCAGCCCTCTACGGGCTTTGAATGTAAACATTTGTTTCACGTCACCCAAAACAAATCGGTCAGAGGTCTGTCCAAGCAGCCCTCTACGGGCTTTGAATGTAAACATTTGGTTCACGTCACCCAAAACAAATCGGTCAGAGGTCTGTCCAAGCAGCGCCTCACGGGCTTTACAGAGATACTGTTAACAACAAACACACGGAGCCGAAAGCTGTTTGAGCAGCTCCACGGGCTATATAAATGTAAACACTTGGTTCACGTCACCATCAACAAATCGGTGTTTTAATAGGGCTCCATACAGAGATACTGTAAACAACAAACACACGGAGCCGATAGCTGATCGAGTAGCTCCATGGGCTATATGAATGTAAACACTTGGTTCACGTCACCATCAACAAATCGGTGTTTAGGGCTCCATACAGAGATACTGTAAACAACAAACACACAGAGCCGATAGCTGATCGAGCAGCTCCATGGGCTATATGAATGTAAACACTTGGTTCACGTCACCATCAACAAATCGGTGTTTAGGGCTCCATACAGAGATACTGTAAAGAACAAACACACGGAGCCGATAGCTGTTTGAGCAGCTCCACGGGCTATATGAATGTAAACACTTGGTTCACGTCACCCAAAACAAATCCACCCATCCTTGTCGGATACGGGCAATGAGGTAAAACTTCCTTGGAACGAGGTTTGCAACAGGTCTAAATATTTCTTTTATGCAATTACATGTTGTTTTTGCAAAGTGGGCGACAGAACGCCCCCCCCCCCCGACACACACGTGCGCGCGCGCAATGCACACAAACACTAGTAATAATTATTCATTTTTTGTATGGTTTGATCAAGGAGCTTAAAAAATCCTTGGTTTGATACAAAGGTTGAAAGAACAAAAAACAACCCGCTTATTGAATGAAGCAAGCCGTGCATTGTTTATATGTCGGCTCTCGCAAGGAAAGCTGAAAGTTCGCACCTCCGTGCTAATCCGAAATCGTCTCAAAGCGCGCCCTTGCCACACCAGAACACTGACGCCTGAAGCAGCTGGCTTTCTGGCCTATGACGTAGTCCCCAAACAGAGGTCCGTGGGGAAAATCGTGACCATTTCCTTTGATTCATATTTTTTGAAGGTCGAAAAAAATCATGAAAGGAAAAGGTCGCGATTTTCCCACCAACCTCTGCTTGACAGAACAACGAGCTTCTCGAAACCTCTGTATGAAGTAATTTGTTGCAAATAACCTTTCTATACATGTACAAGTGTTGATTCTGAGGATCATGAACATCAAAGATAGGTTGGTCAGTAACTGGCAGTAACATAACATTTTTCTTTAGAACCATTTGAGCTGTAAATCTAAACTTGGCCTACCGTGTGCAATGTTTATATGGATAGAGATCACTGGGTGCTGTAGGTATCTAATGTATTTTTCATCAGTTGTACATGTACAGTGCTTTATGCCTTTGTTATCAGTTACTCTAGAAAAATTGATAAAGCAAAGGTTATGTCGTAACATAAAAAAATACAGATAATGATATATGTATAAACCCCCTGCGGGTACTAGTATATCCTCAGTTGCAGTCTTCGAACAGGTCTGGTTATTATTGGGGTGGGGGGAAGGGGGTTACTATTTTCAACGTTGGCTAGGTTGTCTTGTGCCAGTTTGCTGTGGAAGGCGAAACTCCCTTCCTCGGCAAACTCCCTTCCTAAGCGAACACCCTTCCTCGGCAAACCCCCTTCCTCGAACGTCCTTGCTCGAACTTATGTAATGTCTAAGAGAACTTATGTAGTGTTTAAAATCGCGAACCAAGATCCCACCCCCCATAAAATACACTGTCCCGTTCGAAGACAGTGCACCGAAGGCGACTGCGGGTAACGTTACATTCTAAGTGGAGCGGGATACGTGCTTGAATGGGAGAAACCTCATATTAGCGTGCAAAGTTCTCCAATAGAATAATGATATAGATTATATAATGGTACTTGATAATTGGTATGTAGTAATGATGGTTTATAACAGTACCCACCAATGTTGCAAACCTCGTACAAAGAAAGTTTTCTCACCTCCTTGCTTGTACCCACCATTAGTGTTGGATATTAAAACCTAAGGCTTGTACTTTGACTTTATCACTTTAACGGACTATATGACCAAGCCAGCATGTACAGGTTTGTAGAGAACATCTTGACCTTCACATGTGCCGGTAGGACCAATGGAGAAAGTGACATTGGAGTAAAGGATCACACTTTTCTGCACCAACCTCTGCTTGGAAAGTTATAGGCCTCTCTAGTCAGGAAGCTGTTTTCGGCGTGGTAAAGCCGATGTCCGTCGGATTAGCACGGGGTGCGAACTTCCAGCTTTCCTTGCCAGAGCGAAAAACATTTCACCGATTGCTTCATTCAATGAAAGGGTTGTTTTGATTTGCCATGAAAGAGAAAAATCATTGTTACAGTCGTGTTTGTGAGTGTGGTGGGAAGGGGGTGGTTTGAGAAATATGATTTCTTGAAGGTGAAGCATACATGATGTACCATGTCTGTCGTTACAGGGGTGTATTCAGGACATATTTGCGGAATTCATACGAGCTCTAAAGGTTCGTATGGATTCCGTAAAACTCATATGAATTAAGTCAGATTTGTGTGTTTCTTTGATCGCCAATCAGATCAGGCCTAAGGTTAATAGACTTAATAAGTACCAAACTCAGACGAAGGAGTGTAGTGATCACAAAAGGTGTCCTTTGCCTGAATTGTGAAGAGCTTACAAACTTGTGTTCAATATTAAAACCTTTGAGATTAATATTGATTCAATACTAGTAGTCAAAGATAGTTTGCGAAAACTGTACTTTGACATTATAGTACTCTTCCCAAGGACCTTATATCATTTTTGCTCTACCAGACTACATGACCCACTCTCCAATCTAGCATGTACAGGTTAGTAGATTCTTCAACATTGTGAACATCTCATATGCCGGTAGGACCAGCGGGGAAATTTTACTCGACCAACATCTGCTTGGAAAGTTATACGACGATAAGCCAGCTGCTTCCGGCGTCAGTGTCCTGGTGTAGTAAGGGCGATTTCGGATTAGCACGGAGGTGCGAACTTCGGGCTTTCCTGGCGAGAGCCAACAAACCGCTTCATTCAATTAATGGGTTGTTTTTACCAATGTCTGATAGAACGTCCTTGTTTTTACGGAATGCATAAGAGCTCTACTAGTCGCAAATTTAGTGTGCATTTCGCAAAGCTCATTTGTATTCAAATCCGTGTGTTTTTTGGTAATGAATCGTATAAAATAACTATAAATTCGTACATTTTACGAAAGCCGTTATATTCTTATAAAAGCAGGCACCCCTTCTTTAGAGATCTCCTCATAACAGGTCAAATATATCTTTATGAAGCCATATGTGTTGTTTTTTTCGTATTGAACCAAAAATGTTAATCTCCAAGCAGATTTCTCCGGTGGCAATAAAAAAGTAACATAAGCTGGGGAAGGAATTATCCAGCAAAGGAGGATAATTTGCCAAAGATGTCTACAAACTTGTTACAGGGCTGAGCCTGAAGTAAACCAAAACAGAATTAGCATAAAGGTGCGAAGTTTCTGCATTCTTTACAATGGCAAACAAGTATCAGTATTCTCTCAGCAGAGGTTGGGTCACCACGTGAAGGGAGCGAACCGATAAATTCCGACTACTAGTACTTTTCCCAACTCACTATTCTGTGACCAAAAATCCGCTTGAAGAAAAAAATATTCACTTTCTTGGGTAATTCACGTGAACCAGATGTTTACATATATAGCCCGTAGAGCTGCTCAAACAGCCCTCCGTTTACCGTATAGAGCCCTAAGACCGATTTGTTTGGGTGACTTGAATCAACTTTTTACATTCAAAGCCCGTGGAGCGCTGCTTGGACAGACCTCTGACCGATTTGTTTTGGGTGACGTGAACCAGATGTTTACATTCAAAGCCCGTAGAGGGCTGCTTGGACAGACCTCTGACCGATTTGTTTTGGGTGACGTGAAACAAATGTTTACATTCAAAGCCCGTAGAGGGCTGCTTGGACAGACCTCTGACCGATTTGTTTTGGGTGACGTGAACCAAATGTTTACATTCAAAGCCCGTAGAGGGCTGCTTGGACAGACCTCTGACCGATTTGTTTTGGGTGACGTGAACCAAATGTTTACATTCAAAGCCCGTAGAGGGCTGCTTGGACAGACCTCTGACCGATTTGTTTTGGGTGACGTGAAACAAATGTTTACATTCAAAGCCCGTAGAGGGCTGCTTGGACAGACCTCTGACCGATTTGTTTTGGGTGACGTGAACCAAATGTTTACATTCATAGCCCGTGGAGCTGCTCAAACAGCTATCGGCTCTGTGTGTTTGTTGTTTACAATATCCCTGTAAAGAGCCCTAAACACCGATTTCTTGATGGTGACGTGAACCAAGTGTTTACATTCATATAGCCCGTGGAGTTGCTCGATCAGTTATCGGCTCCGTGTGTTTGTTATTTACAATATCCCTGTATAGAGCCCTAAACACCGATTTGTTGATGGTGACGTGAACCAAGTGTTTACATTCATATAGCCCGTGGAGTTGCTCGATCAGTTATCGGCTCCGTGTGTTTGTTGTTTACAATATCCCTGTATAGAGCCCTAAACACCGATTTGTTGATGGTGACGTGAACCAAGTGTTTACATTCATATAGCCCGTGGAGTTGCTCGATCAGTTATCGGCTCAGTGTGTTTGTTGTTTACAATATCCCTGTATAGAGCCCTAAACACCGATTTGTTGATGGTGACGTGAACCAAGCGTTTACATTCATATAGCCCGTGGAGCTGCTCAAACAGCTTTCGGCTCCGTGTGTTTGTTGTTTACAATATCTCTGTATGGAGCCCTAAACACCGATTTGTTGATGGTGACGTGAACCAAGTGTTTACATTCATATAGCCCGTGGAGCTGCTCAAACAGCTTTCGGCTCCGTGTGTTTGTTGTTTACAGTATCTCTGTATGGAGCCCTAAACACCGATTTGTTGATGGTGACGTGAACCAAGTGTTTACATTCATATAGCCCGTGGAGTTGCTCGATCATTTATCGGCTCAGTGTGTTTGTTGTTTACAGTATCCCTGTATAGAGCCCTAAACACCGATTTGTTGATGGTGACGTGAACCAAGTGTTTACATTCATATAGCCCGTGGAGTTGCTCGATCAGTTATCGGCTCAGTGTGTTTGTTGTTTACAGTATCTCTGTATGGAGCCCTAAACACCGATTTGTTGATGGTGACGTGAACCAAGTGTTTACATTTATATAGCCCGTGGAGCTGCTCAAACAGCTTTCGGCTCCGTGTGTTTGTTGTTTACAGTATCTCTGTATGGAGCCCTAAACACCGATTTGTTGATGGTGACGTGAACCAAGTGTTTACATTCATATAGCCCGTGGAGTTGCTCGATCAGTTATCGGCTCAGTGTGTTTGTTGTTTATCCCTGTATAGAGCCCTTAACACCGATTTGTTGATGGTGACGTGAACCAAGTGTTTACATTCATATAGCCCGTGGAGTTGCTCGATCAGTTATCGGCTCATTGTGTTTGTTGTTTACAGTATCCCTGTATAGAGCCCTAAACACCGATTTGTTGATGGTGACGTGAACCAAGTGTTTACATTCATATAGCCCGTGGAGCTGCTCAAACAGCTATCGGCTCCGTGTGTTTGTTGTTTACAGTATCTCTGAATGGAGCCCTAAGACCGATTTGTTTTGGGTTTCGTGAACCAAGTGTTTACAGTCATAACCCGTAGAGCGCTACTCAAACAGCCCTTTGTTACTGTATAGAGCGCTAAGATCAATTGGTTTTGGGTGACGTGAATCAAAAAACATTCATAGCCCGTGTAGCATGTTTTGCGTACAGCTGCTAGTTCAGTCCGGTTGTTTGTCCTCTACGAGAGAACCTCCTCCATGTCGTACTAAAAATTCCATGAAGGTGACGAGAACCAAGTGTTTGTATTCATAGCGCATAGAGCTCGCACGGTGGAGCTGGAGGGCTGAACGAGCAACCTCCATGGAGGTCAGCTCTGTAGAGCTCCTCCATGGAGGTTGCTCGTGCAGCCCCTTCTCCATAGTTTTTGCAACTTGATTGTGGCATACAACGGAATATGCGCATGCGTTTCTTCCTGTGTATGTTTGTAGTATACTGTAATTGGGCCATTTTAAGGAAAGTTAGAACCCTATTATTGCATGGTTACTTCCATTGAACCCTTTAACAGAAGAAGACACCAGATAAACAATACATTTTCCCACCACCCCACACACCCGGACTCAAGAACATGCATGTGTCAACGTGACGACCTGTGGGTACATGTGGGTACATGAACGATCAAAGACGAATGTTTTTTAAGAGGCTCTGTAACGCAGAGCAATAAGGCTGGCAGCCTGAAGGTATGAGTGACGCATCGGCGACGTTATTCCCTCTAGATGTGCGTTAAAAGAAACATGATTGATGGGCAATAGGAAAGGCAAATCACCTGCATACCTTATGAACTGTCTGCTCGACATTTGCGATACTGCATGGCAAGCGGAGAAAAATAATCTTGTTTGATCTGTGTACTCTACACTATCGCTGCCTTCAACATCAAACTACACGCCAGCTTTGCTCAGAAAATGATTGTTCGAGATCGAGGTTGGCAGACCAGATTTATAAGCGGGAAAACTAAAACAAAACAAACGCCTTCATTTTGGCTATACTCTGCCAATGGTGAATAATAAATCTCAAGTAGTGTGTTTTTACAGTATTATCATGTAGGAGAAACAGGCCTAATTTTGAAAATATTTCTAGCACATGTCTTAGTTCCAAAAAAAATCTTGACCGTCTTTGAATGAACCAAATCTTCTGAAAATACATTAGAATTAAATATTACTTCAATACAAGACTATTGTTCAAATACAAGAGTAAATGCAAATATTTATACAGCAAATATTTATTCTGTTGGTAATTCATTTGGTAAAACTATCTTTTTGGAATCTGTCAATAGAACTTTAAAAACATAGACAGGCACTAACGTCACTGCCTCTAGGCCAGGGTCCAAAAATTCCATATAGCTGGAATATTACTTCAAAGAGTTGTATGACAGACGGCCTGATTCCAGGATCAACATCTCCAGAAGTCGCCGCAGGTATCAGTTGACTAGGCTTTGATCCCACCGTAGTGTTTCAGTAGCTGCGGGTAGACTAGAAAGAAGCCAGAGATCTTTACAGTCATCGAGGCTCTGTGTTCAACGTGACCCCAAACCAGTCATGTAAGGCATTGTGGTTTTGATCATGGATGGCATCCTAGAGCGCATCAGCTTTTTAATTTTTTATTCGTTTCTAAAAAACAAGTTTTCTACCATATTGTATATCGCAGCTGTTAGTTGAGCATGTATGACGGAAGTTGAAATGTTTCTGTGTCGTATGTGACATGACCTATGCCGTTGCTTGCCAATCTTGGAAGTATATTGCCTGGTTATTGAACTAGTTTAACTGTAATTTCCCACACAAAGAATGGACTTTGTCAAGGAAAGAATGGTGCTGTTCAGTTGAAAATTCGGGTGAGTCCAATTACAAGAAAATTACAGTTAAACTAGTTCAATAATGACAACACAGATCAACTTTCAAGTTTATATTGCCTGGTTGTTGAGATCTACTGTTTGAATATGGCTGCCACCTAAATAAAGGTCTGTCGTGAAGTCTCTTGATGAACGCTATATACAATGGATAGTGCCTCTTCAGTTGCCTTGTGTAAAATTCCAGCCACGTTTCTTTTAAAAGAAGGCTGTCGCACGATTGGCTAAAAGCTTGCCAAAAACAGTGACCTAAAAGGTGCAAAAAGAGATACCAAATTCCAATGTTACAGATCGCGAGTTAAGAAAGAGACTTAGAAGGTTAACTGTACTCTACTCATCTTGTTACTACACATTTTTATACTATCTTCAGCGGTCCGTAAACTTATAATGGCCCGGTCTATAATAGTGCAACGGTCAGGATCAAATCAACACTACTAAAAAGATATCATTTTCACATATCATATCAAAACTGGAATACTACTGAATTCAAGGTAATACAATAAACTGGTTAACGGCTTTCCTGGTGAATAGAGAGCAAACGGTAGTGTACTAGTGGTAGAAGGAAAGACCGCAGCTCCAATCAAAGTAGCATTGGGAGTCCCACAAGGAACTATCCTGGGACCATTGCACTTACTCTTTTACATAAACGACTTGCAATACCAGCTAGATTCAAGTCTGAGGTTATTCGCTGATGATTGTCACTTATACATAGAGGTAGCTACAAAGAATGATTCACAACCTCTTCAGAAAGATCTCAGAACACCCTCGAAGAATGGCAAAGGATATGGCTGATACAGTTCAATCGCAAATATGCATGCACATAACGAACACCAAATGTGTCCCCTTACCAGTTTTGTGGTCAGACATTAGCAGCCACAAAAACCCACTTATACCTAGGTGTTACATTAGCAACTGGCCTGAAGTAAGGTGTCCATGTTAACAAAATAACAACCATGGGTAAACAGACGTTGGGAGTGATCAAACGCAACTTGTGGGCATGCAGCCAGGGTAAAAGCACTTGCATACACGTCACTGGTAAGACCTAACCTTGAATATACTGCAACATTATGGGATCCGTATACAAAGTAAGGCAAAGATAAACTGGAAATGGTACAGAACCTGTACAAACAACTACAACAGGGATGCTAGTGTCACCAAAATGAAAACAGAATGGCAGTGGATTTCACTTGAAAATGCCCAGACCAGCATGATGTACAAAATGGCCGATAAACTGATGAGTATCTAACACCAGCTCAAAAAAGAACTAGAAACAGTCATGCTTTCAAGTACCAGAGTTACCAACCTAGGATTGATGTGTTCAAAAATTCGTTATTTCCCAGAAGTATCGTTGAGTGGAAGCTGTTATCGCCAAACACAGTAGTGGCAGGCACTCTCTTGGAAAAGCTTGCACAAAGATGTGCAAAAGTTATGTGTAACGGGTTGTCCAGTGTAATATAACCAGCTGCTGTCGCGCTTCGTGCCAGCGAAGCTGGCGTGTTCCACCGAAGGCCGGTTATACCGGCTATATAAATACAGATAAACAATAACTGTGCCCAGCTCATGTAGGTGTTGACTGAAGCGGTTGACGTTGATGACACGATGGCGAATGATACAAGCTTTCGTGGACTCGCAAAGTAGTCACATACGAAAGGGACAGCCCCTTCTTTCCAGACCATTGTCAGCTCACCCAAAGGGCGACAGCATCAGGCCCCAGCTGTTCAATATCTACTACGATGCAGACTCAGCTACCTGTGATGACAAGCGGCTCAAATTGCCTCCTGAGACACTGTATGCTGAAGGCCTCGGCTCCGCCACAATTACTGACACAAGTCAACATCAATGAAGGCCTTCAGGCCGACATCAGCAAGACAGCTGATATGGGACAAGGATATCTCAAGAATGAAGAGATTGGCAGGCTCCCGGTTGGGAATGACACAGGACATCGACAGATTGAGGCCGGTGGCTAACATGGAAATGAAGACGAATTTGTATACCTTGGGATCGGAGCAACACCCGTCATAGTACAACATAGTACAACCTGGGGATCGGAGCAACACCCGTCATAGTACAACAAAGTACAACCTGGGGATCGGAACAACAACCGTCATAGTACAACATAGTACAACCTGGGGATCGGAGCAACACCCGTCATATTACAACATAGTACAACCTGGGGATCGGAACAACAACCGTCATAGTACAACATAGTACAACCTGGGGATCGGAGCAACACCCGCCATAGTACAACATAGTACAACCTGGGGATCGGAACAACACCCACCATAGTACAACATAGTACAACCTGGGGATCGGAACAACAACCGTCATAGTACAACATAGTACAACCTGGGGATCGGAGCAACACCCGTCATAGTACAACATAGTACGACCTGGGGATCGGAACAACACCCGCCATAGTACAACATAGTACAACCTGGGGATCGGAACAACACCCGTCATAGTACAACATAGTACAACATGGGGATCGGAACAATAACCGTCATAGTACAACATAGTACAACCTGGGGATCGGAGCAACACCCGCCATAGTACAACATAGTACAACCTGGGGATCGGAGCAACACCCGTCATAGTACAACATAGTACAACCCGGGGATCGGAAAAACAACCGTCATAGTACAACATGGTACAACCTGGGGATCGGAACAACAACCGTCATAGTACAACATAGTACAACCTGGGGATCGGGGCCCCACCCGTCATAGTACAACATAGTACAACCTGGGGATCGGGGCCCCACCCGTCATAGTACAACATAGTACAACCTGGGGATCGGGGCACCGCCCGTCATAGTACAACATAGTACAACCTGGGGATCGGGGCACCGCCCGTCATAGTACAACATAGTACAACCTGGGGATCGGAGCAACACCCGCCATAGTACAACATAGTACAACCTGGGGATCGGAACAACAACCGTCATAGTACAACATAGTACGACCTGGGGATCGGGGCACCGCCCGTCATAGTACAACATAGTACAACCTGGGGATCGGGGCACCGCCCGTCATAGTACAACATAGTACAACCTGGGGATCGGAGCAACACCCGCCATAGTACAACATAGTACAACCTGGGGATCGGAGCAACAGCCGTCATAGTACAACATAGTACGACCTGGGGATCGGGGCACCGCCCGTCATAGTACAACATAGTACAACCTGGGGATCGGGGCACCGCCCGTCATAGTACAACATAGTACAACCTGGGGATCGGAGCAACACCCGCCATAGTACAACATAGTACAACCTGGGGATCGGAACAACAACCGTCATAGTACAACATAGTACGACCTGGGGATCGGGGCACCGCCCGTCATAGTACAACATAGTACAACCTGGGGATCGGGGCACCGCCCGTCATAGTACAACATAGTACAACCTGGGGATCGGAGCCCCACCCGTCATAGTACAACATAGTACAACCTGGGGATCGGAACAACAGCCGTCATAGTACAACATAGTACAACCTGGGGATCGGGGCACCTCCCGTCATAGTACAACATAGTACAACCTGGGGATCGGAGCCCCACCCGTCATAGTACAACATAGTACAACCTGGGGATCGGAACAACACCCGCCATAGTACAACATAGTACAACCTGGGGATCGGAACAACACCCGTCATAGTACAACATAGTACAACCTGGGGATCGGGGCCCCACCCGTCATAGTACAACATAGTACAACCTGGGGATCGGGGCACCGCCCGTCATAGTACAACATAGTACAACCTGGGGATCGGAACAACAACCGTCATAGTACAACATAGTACGACCTGGGGATCGGGGCACCGCCCGTCATAGTACAACATAGTACAACCTGGGGATCGGGGCACCGCCCGTCATAGTACAACATAGTACAACCTGGGGATCGGGGCACCGCCCGTCATAGTACAACATAGTACAACCTGGGGATCGGGGCACCGCCCGTCATAGTACAACATAGTACAACCTGGGGATCGGAGCAACACCCGTCATTGTACAACATAGTACAACCTGGGGATCGGAGGCCCATCCGTCAAAGTACAGCTGAAGCTGATACTCTCATTTGTAGCTCCTACCTTTGATGTTAGTCCAGTCTCCACATATGTTCGTGTAAATATTGAGGCCCAGCCTAGAGATAACTGTTTGATCGAACAGAATACATGGTTCTGTCGCGTCACGTTGTCATTCTATTTCGACGATTCTTGATAACAACTAAAATTTATCTCTAACTTTTCGATAATCTGTTGTTCTTTTTTATCAGGACACCTAAAAATGAATTAACCCAGTCCTTTCAATATGTTACATATATTTTCCGTAAAGGCTCCTCTCGTTTGCTTTCAGCCAAATATATACTGAGTTTTTCATTTAGACACAGTTTTTCTGACAGATTCTGCCTTGCAAGTGGATAAAGCCCTCCCTCAACCTCCCTGGGTATTGCTTGTACGCAATTCAATCAATGTCTACATAAGGTTATATTCTGCTTAGAGCGCCATCCACTCCCCTCATCCCAAAATAGATAATGATATGTTGCACAATATTAGGTTTGGAAACGAACGTCAAGACAATTCTCTGCTGCTAGTCTACCACAGGTTCAGAATATTTGCTAGTGGGCCGGCCAAGGCCACTTCTGTCAGCCTGGTGGTGACCTGACGATTACTTTGTACGGGTCCTAAATCCGCTGGTCATATGATACAGTCCATTAGCTTAGAAAAGATCAATACCCACTCAATGACACCCCCTCCCCCCGTCGGGAATTATTTCTTTCTATTGATTCTATACTGACCTGAATCCTCATTCGCCAGAGAAGTGTTGAAAGGTTAGTCATTATACGTGCCTTAGGGCTCTATGTGTAATCCCCTCACTTCAGAATATTCCAAGTATAACCCAAGGATAAGGACTGGCCAGACTCCGGCTGTATTTTTCGAAATGGAGACTCTCTTAGCTATAGGTGGTCCGTGGAGTCCGTACAAAGTCATCAATATGACCAAACCTCTGGCATTTTGGTTCCAGCAGTTTATCTTTGTACTTGAGCCGACTAAGGTGACTTTGACGTTAATATTTTGAGGCAGCGCACTTGCTGTTTCTGAACAGAAATGTGTCACATTTGTCTTAAAATTTTGTTGTGACCAAGAAATGGGAATAGATAATGTGTCTATAGAAAAGAAAAGGATGTATACTAATTCACTCGCCTGTGTTACTACGGTATGGATCAACCTCCAAAGGACAATAAACCTCCAATGAGCAGCTAGTGACCAGGATCTTACAGATGGAGCTTAAAGTCACCTCAAACGGATTTCATCACTCTATAAGTTCTTATAGAGGTGGTAATGTAATACTAACGTAATACTGACTGGAGCCTCGCCTCTAACAGTGCATACATCTCTCTCTCTCTCTCTCTCTCTCTCCCCCCCCTCTCTCTCTCTCTCACAGTAATGCTTTTTTGATAAATGATGATACTATTTAGTATAACTACAAACCTACCAACTTATTACCAACTAGAAAGGCCGACATTTGCTTAGGTGCAAATAAAGCGTAATTCAGCCATACCCATTCCCACGCAACATTGGACTGTTCCAAGTCACCCCTGCTCAAAAATGGAACATTTTGATAGTAAGTTACCCCCTGTCTCTATGGAGGACATCCAAATAGAGGTGAGTGGAGTTGCTAAGCTATTGGGGAATTGAAACATCCATAAATCCACGGTATAGTGTTGGGGCCCATCCTCTTCCTAGCATACATAAATGATCTCCCGGAACACACTGCAAATGCAAAGGTAATGCTTTTCGACGATGAGTGCATTTTGCAGATGCCTTTCCATGATAGCCCCGATTGGAATAAGCTACAAGAAGACATAAACAACATCTGTCTCTGGGAACAAAGGTGGCTGATGGAGTTTAACCCAACTAAGTGTGAGGTAATGACCATAACATCGTCCAAAACACCCATCACCCACACATACAGCCTACACAGCCATCCACTAAACAAGGTAAGTACCACCAAATACCTTGGGGTCACCATCTCCTCCAACCTTACATGGCGCAGCCACGTCGACGCCATAACATCGAATGCCAAAAAAACATTGGGTATGCTCAGACGCTGCCTGCGGGTCGCCTGCACTGGGGCAAAGGAGAGGGCCCTGGTTAAACCCCACATGGAACTGCCTGTAGTGTATGTGACCCACACACTCAAGAACAGGTGAGGAGAGTCGAGATGGTTCAGCGTCGGGCGGCCTGGTATGTCACCAACAATTTGAATATGCAACTCTGCCACTGCACTTATAAACCAACTAGGCTGGCAGTCCCTACAAACCAGAAGGGAAAATGCCAGACGTACAACTATGTACAAGATCATCCATAACACCATTTCCAAACTGGTCCTGGCGACTCGATGCTCCCACCGCACTAACCATGCTTTCAAGCTGCAGGCCATCGCGAGCAAATGCAACTTCTATAGGCTCTCGTTCTTCCCTCGTACCATCCAAGAGTGGAATGAACTTGAGCCTGGTGTGGCGGAGGCGGGGTCTCTCTCCCAGTTTAAAATGAACTGGGGAGGGCCCTGCTGCATTACGTCGCCCCTACACGTCCTTGTATATACGAGTATGTAAATAACACTAACCCACCACATTCACATGTCTTGTCCCTTGCACCCACAGATTAGTTGTTTATCAATTGATTCCTTTGCGTTTTTACCTTCATTTTTTCCACGTTTGTATGGTACTAACGTTATCACATGTAACTAACAAACCATGCGCACTGCTATCAATCCCCTTCAAGGGGGCTGAACAGTAGAAAATAATGGCACAGAATGACTGCTCTAGTGATAGAAAACATTACAAAATTGATTGAATTTTTTCCCCAGTTAGGAAATGCCCCTACCCCCCCCCCGCCCCTCAACGTATAATGGTACGGTCTGCATGTCATGCCCGGCCCTTCGTGCCCGGCCTGTGATGACCACATGGCTGGCACCGGGAGCACTCCTTATACCCCCTCACACGTAGCAAAAATCGATCGGACGACGGGTCTGCGAGCTCTAAATTACGAGGAGGCATGACGCTGAAGGGAAGGGGATTGGGTACTCAGACATTTCTTCGTCGGCATCAGGGTCATGCCTCCTCGTAATTTAGAGCTCGCAGACTAGTCGTCCGATGGATTTTCGCTACATGTGTATTACCCCACTTGTTTTAGTGTTCAACCCACGAATGCAGGATCATGGCATTTGTTATTTCTGTTAGTAGTTTACTAAGTAGATATTTTACCCTACATTTTACAAAGTATTCACGGAGATGTTCAACAGAAATCAAGGTTTCAATCTTGTTTGTGTTAATATGTAGGGAAATTGGGGGAGATAATCAGATAGACCATTGTTATTGTTATTGTTATTGGGTGGGCCGACTACTCACTCTTTGCAGCCACGGGCTGAATTGCGAGGAGCTTACAATAGGCGGGGCTAAATCGCAAGTGTCTGGAGCGAGCTGCTATTCGGCGCCACTCAGGTGACCTCAATACGACAGTAATTGCCCCAGGTGCGGCCAAGGTACTGTAGGTTTTGAACCGCTCACACCGCACCATCGCACATGTGGCGGGTTCTCTCCCCAGAAACGGGACCTCCATTTAACGTCCTATCCGAGGGACGACTCATTTTCACTTGAGTAAAGTGAGGAAAGTCGGCACAAGATCGGCAGCACGGCAGGCGAATTCGATCCCGCAACCTCTCGGTCACGAGGCAAACACAATACCACTGTGCCACGCGGTCTCCACGACCATAAACTTCCAATGTCAGAAATTGCAGATGATCACAGTATAACATAACAGTATACTTACATGAAATGGAGGTACTTTTTGGGGTTCGAATGTTGTTTTCCGGGTCCGGAGCTTGGTAGGCCTCATGTAAGTTAACCTTTGTACCGCAGTAACAATTCTGTTAAATATCTATCATGATCTTGGATGTGGTGTTGAGTTTGGGAGGGAGATAGTTGTTGCCATAAGGCTGATTTGCAGGGCATTTTTGTGTCTATGTTGAACTTCTCGTATCCGGTCAAATATATCAAAAACCCTAAGGGTGCATCGCGATGATACTTGGTACGTAGATTGGTGCTGTGAATCAAATAATTTTAAATGGACCATCGGTCGACCTCGGTATTGCAGAAGGCCTTTGCATTATAACCCTTTTGGTAACAAATGTTGTAGTTAAGCCGGGGTATGACCTAAGTATGGGCTAGCGGTATCAGTTGTCTGGCACACAGCTGTTGTGCCCAGAGGGTTATACTAAAACAGTTTACCACTTTTATTACTCTGTGACCGAAGGGTAACCTCCGTCGACAGAGTATTGTTGTTGTTTTGGATGTGATGAGTATTTGCATCTGTATCTATTTTTATCCTTCGCTGTCAGTTGCGCGATGATGAACGTAGTTTTGTTTTCGTAATAGTAGCTGTTTGTATAATCGACGATGTAATAATTTTAGAAATCACCCTACATACTTCAGTATATTGATCCAGGTCAGTGTTATTTCCGAGCGTTAGACCTTGTGGTAATTGGATATTGTGAAGCAGATTGTCAGCTGTTTCATAGCTGTCATTGTTGCGGCTGTTTGAGGTAACTTGTTGTTATGATACAATAGCTGGCTATCCTGTTGTGAGTGGTTTATAAGACAGCGACTGGTTCTTGGGTATGTATTTGGGTGCTGGTTTGAACATATTCATCTCTACGTAAGTGCTTGTACGCTTGTTTTGGTGTCAGTTATTCCTTGTAAAGCTGTGATTTTTCCCACTTGTTACCATTAAAACGTTGATATTTTGTGATTCTGATTTTGCTGTTGATGCTTACAGGATTGTGTTTTACAATAGGTACGTTAGCTTTTAAGTGACATCGCGTGACATCGCGTAATTGGCAGCGCTTTGGGCACAGGCCCAAGAGGTCCTTGTCCCGAAACCTGCCATGTCACTTGAGAAGGGCTCTTTACACGACTTTCCTCACCTCACTCAGGTGAAAAAGGGAACCCGCCATACTGGTCAAAACGAAAAGGGGAAGCGGTGTAAGCGGACCAAACCATTCCGTCCTAATGGGGTAGGGAATTTCCCGAGCAGCCTGGTAACCTCTGCTTTGCCTATTGGGTCAGTTAGTCGAACTGAAGCTCAATGTTTCTGACTTAGGGAGAAGAGATGCTGCCACCATCCGTGAGCGTAGTTCAGTGCCTAGAAGTGGTCAATGGCCTCGCACTTATCAAAATCGCTTTAAAAAGTACGTTTTGGCATAAATGGATGTAACGTGTCCTGCATGCGATATAAACACCATGTCACAGAAACAACACAACCAAAGCATGTTTACGTCACAGAGTATGTTATCTACGGTCACTTGTTTTGGTATGAAGATCCCGTACATTATTAAAAGTTAAAGTTGCCCGTACATCAATCCGCTGGTAGTGATGTGTGTTTGACTTCCATACTCTTCCTCATTAGTGCTGAGTGCTAAGAAGAGAAAGTAGCATGTACCATTTTTAAAGTCTATGGTATGACTCAGCCGGAATCGAACTCACGACCTACCGACTGCAAGGCGAACACTCTACCCACTCGGCCATGGCACCGGTGGGTTGACATAAAAATGTGCTAATCAAGCTTATCATGATCTTTACATGATAACACTAAATGCATTCCAGGATAAGGCTATACAAACACGTAAAATTTATTTAAACTATGAAAGTTTAAAAACATTTTTGATTTATGAAAAATGGAACATAAAATCATAAATGCAAGTTCGCATAACTATTGAGGAATTCCTATGATTTTGTCGTGTTTCATAACAAGACTACGATACACGCTGAATATGTAATCAAAGGTACGTACAACAATAATGGATATATACTTATGCAGTAAATAAGATCCTCATTTGTGTACTTGATTCAAAGTACCATGATTCCTTACAATAAATGACAGAAATTTCATGCTTATGATATGTGTAAGACACCTTAACGTTAGCATCACCATTGATCATGCAAATGATTAGGGAAGACATTTATTTTTTTTGGAAAAGTTCTCGATATTTCATGGAGCTTTGCATCTCCGAACTCTTGTTAGAATTTCATATTTGTCTTTTTTTGACGATCTTTCACGATTCGAACCCTCAACGCATGCCGGAATGATGGATACGTCCTGCATATTATTGCTTTTCTTGTAGAAGCAATAAACCATCGGGATTAAACAATATTTCTGGCAATACACGATAATTCCAGTTTTATTGCATCGATCGCAATCTCTAGAACCACATTCAATGGCCATGTAATTTAACGTCATTAGGTATTGAGGATAAAGTTGTTTTTTCATTGCACGAACGAATATAAGCAAAGATTATGTGAATCATATCTGGCTGTCCTGAATATGTCAAACGAAAAAGATGCAGAATTTTCAAGCTTTTCCCATCGATGTATATTTATATTTTCTGTCTGCATGCAAGAGCTTCAGATCATGAGGCAGGAGATGAAACTGATTAGGGATTGCTCCATAGATTCGGTTAGAGTGCAGACTGAGCTTGTGGCACTCAGGAAAGAGATCTGGGAATTGAAAAACAGGCCAAGTTCTGCTCCGCCGGCACCGTTCAGTTCTGCTCCGCCGGCACCGTCCAGTTCTGCTCCGCCGGCACCGTCCAGTTCTGCTCCGACGGCACCGTCGACTTCTGCTCCGCCGGTAGTGTCGACTTCTGCTCCGCCGGCAGCGTCGACTCTCGCCTGGCCGAAGGAATCCTACGCCGATGCCGTATCGGACACCTGCCCGTCGGAGACTATCCCTAAGTCCCTACACGCGGGCTTATCTGGTCGGCAGGTGGAGAGGGCGCCTACCACAAAGTCATCGCAGGCATCCCGACGTCGTGGCTACTCGAGTGACTCTAGGGCTCTAGCCCGACCGCAGTCCACCTCAGCTGGTGGCCACAGTGACCTTGACTCTGAGGGCTTCCGCCTGGTGCAGAGAAAGAAGAAGAGGTCCAGGGCAGTGGTGGGTACGGCGGTGTCGTCCAGTCTGTCTGCGGTTAAGTCAAGACCAGCGGAGATCTTTGTGACGCGCCTTGAACCGGACACACTGACTCAGGATGTTGAAAGGTACTTGACTGATAACTTGTCGCAGAAATGCGCAGTGTCCTGTTCTAAACTAACCACAAAATACGATGGGTATTCTTCGTTCCGTGTCTCTGTTGACTACAATGCTCTGTCGGAAGTCCTGTCCCCATCTTTCTGGCCATGTGGGATCCTAGTGCGCCGGTTTCACAGTAAGCGACGCTCTTCCACTTCTTAACTATGGAACAGATAAGTAAACTGAATGTTGTATCATACAACTGTCGATCTGTCAAAAACTCTTTACAAACTGTGAAGGACCTATGCGTTACCGCCGATGTTATTTTGCTACAAGAACACTGGCTTTTGCCAGACGATTTATCATATCTATCTAACATAGATGGAAACTTCCTTGCCCATGGTACTTCCCCTATAGATATGAGTGAAGGTCTGATTCACGGCCGACCCTACGGCGGCGTGGCTGTCCTTTGGCGGAAATCAATTGGTGCATTTGTCAATATCGACGACCTCAATGATGATCACATTTTAGCTTTAAGAATTAATTCTGATGGCAAAGAGCTTCTGATTATCTGTGTGTACATGCCAACGGAATCTCACAATCACACCGAGATTTTTATGGAGAAACTTGGTAAAATAGAATCCTTCATAGATGAGTCTGGCATACCTAATGTACTAATTATGGGTGACTTCAATACACGGCCAGACGGAACGTTTGCTCCTCTATTGTATAATTTTTGTCTTGATGGCAACCTTCATATTAGTGACATAGAGATGCTTCCTGAGGACACCTTTAGTTACCTCAGCGACGCGCATAGATCTACATCGTGGTTAGACCATTGTGTTTGTTCTGATTCTGTGCACCAGTGTATTTCTGAAATGTGTGTACTTTATGATTTTGTGTCTTCCGACCATTTCCCCCTTCGAGCTACATTGGACTGGTCCACAGTCCCTGTGTTTACAAACACAGCTGACGATGTGGACTCCCCAGCCAGTAGATTCAATTGGGAACGTGCGTCTAACGATGTTCTGTTGCAGTATCACACCTGTGCTGAAAACCTTTTGTCTGAAGTTATGCTTCCAATTGAAGCAATCAGATGTGCTGACCCGAACTGCAGGGACGAACATCACAGGGAGTCTCTTGACAGTTTTTCATATGAGATAATTAAAAAACTACAGGAAGCTTCAAAAACTTCTCTTCCTGGTAGAAAACGCACTGTATCCCACTTGATTCCTGGTTGGAACGAAGTAGTTAAGGAATATCATAGTGCTGCTCGAGATGCTTTCACTCTGTGGCGTGAAAACGGTCGGCCTAGACACGGAGCCATCTGGGAGCTTTTACGAAAAGCAAGGGCGAAATTTAAATACTCCCTAAGGCAATGCCGCCGTTTCGAGGCCCAACACCGGGCCAATGCGTTGGCAACGTGTTTACATAAGGGGGATAGTAGGGCCTTCTGGTCGGCCCTTCGATCCCAGAATGGCTCCAAATCTAGCATACCTTGTACAATTGATGGCCATTCGGGTGCATCCGATATTGCTAACATGTGGAAGAACCACTATAGCGCACTGTTAAACTCCGTCAATTCTACCGCATATAAGTCACATGTAAACAGCACTATTCAATCAGGTGTCTCGGACAATCCTGGTATGTCCGTTACTGTTGATGAAATATGTGACGCCATTAATGAGCTGTCCAATGGTAAAGCATGTGATGCTAATTGTATTTCTGCGGAGCACCTGAAGTACGCAGGTCCCCGGCTGCATGCGCTATTGTCATTGTTGTTTTCCGCTGTGCTCAGACATGGTTATGTTCCACCTAGGTTACTTAACACTGTTCTCATTCCGATCGTTAAGAAGAAAAATGGCAATGTGACTGACAAAGACAACTATCGCCCGATAGCGGTCTCCAGTCCGATATGCAAAGTTCTTGAAAGATTGCTTTTAAGGCGTCTAGATGAATTTTTACACTCTCCGGATAACCAGTTTGGTTTTAAAAAACAACATGGCACTGACCTTTGTGTATTTGCCTTGAAGGAGGTAATCCGTTACTACCAGAAACGGGGCTCTCCTGTATTTGTGGCCTTCCTAGACGCCTCTAAGGCCTTCGATCGTGTTAATCACTGGCTGTTATTTAAGAAAATGATCGACAGAAATGTACCACTTTACTTGATACGTTTACTTGTAGCCTGGTATAATGTTTTGACCTTTAGAGTACGCTGGGGCAATGTCCTTTCTGACAACTTAACTGCCACTAACGGAGTGCCACAAGGTAGCCTGATATCTCCTTTTCTGTTCAACGTCTATGTCTCTGACCTGAGTGTTGAGCTGAATTGCTCTGGTGTTGGTTGCTACATCGGAAATGTCATTGTGAACCATCTGTTATACGCTGATGACATATGTATTATCTGCCCATCTGTTAAAGGTCTGCAAAAGCTAATGTCTTTATGTGAACGTTTTGGCTCTGAAAACCATATAGTGTTCAGCAAAAGCAAGAGCCAATGTGTATATTTTCCATGTGGTAGATTCAAATTGCACGGACCGCCTCCTTCAGTCACCCTTTATGGCACGGAATTGCAGTACGTTACATCTGTGAACTACCTGGGTAACCAGATTACCTCTAACCTGTCTGATGATGAGTCAATTCACTATCATGTCAGAGGGTTCTATACCAAAGCCAATTCCTTGATACGAAAATTCCGATTCGCCTCTCCTGGAGTGAAGCGCGTCCTTTTTGATGCATATTGTTCCTCGATATATTGCGCTCAGCTATGGTGTCAGTATAACTTGGGTACGATTCGCAGGCTACGCGTAGCCTATAACAATGCTCTTAGGATTGTGTTAGGTTATCGAACGAGAGATAGTGCCAGCCAAATGTTTGTGACACATGGGATTGATACTTTTGTAGCTAGAAGGAGAAAACTAACGCATGCATTTGTACAACGCATCGCTACCTCTACAAACAACATTATCTCCCGGTTATACCACTCAGATGCCTTCTTGCATAGCAAATTCTGGACACACTATGTGAATCTTGTTTTCAAAAGCCCAGGCTAATTTAACTTTTTTATTGTACATAAAGTGTATGTGTATTGTTGTATTGTATGTTTTTATGTGATATGGGCCAAGAGCCTGCAATAAAGTTGAAATTGAAAATTGAAATTGAAATTGAATTTATATATTTGAACAAGGATTACCTGCTAATGGGTTGTTTGCAACGTAAGTGCAAAATAATGCTAATTGTTTGGTCCAGGAAATGATTTGTCCAGAAAATAATCATGCATAAAATTCCAACACAATCAACTTCCTACCATATCACCCTGAAGATTATGTTTTGTGTGGAAAACTGAGTGGGGTAAGGAGCGCTCCCGGTGCCAGCCATTCTGGTCACCACAGGCCGGGCACGAGAGGCTGGTCAAAACAGGCCGACTGTACCATTATACGTGTAGGGGCTTTTCCTAACTGGAAAAAAAAAATTTTCAATAAATTTTGTAATGTTTTCTATCACCTCAGTGCCCATTCTGTGACTCTCAATCATCGGTTTTTAACAAATGAGCTTAATTACTATAATGAGACCCATAAGCATCAGAGAGTCTATGGTCACAAGGGGCTGAAACTATGGGCTTTCTCAATAAACAAATTTTCAGTCAATTTTTTTAATGTTTTCTATCACTAGACCATCGATTCGGTATTTTCCAATCATCAGTTCTTAACAAATAAGCTTAATTACTCTAAAGAGACCTCTAGTGACCGTAACCTATGTGTCTCTTTTGAGTAATTAAGTTCATTTGTTAAGAACTGATGATTGAGACTGATAAAAAGCATTATGAAAATTGACAGAAAATTGTTTTTCCCAGTTAAGAGAAAGCGTATAGTTTTTGCCTCTCATGACCACGGTCTCTCTGATACCTACAGCCTATGGTGACTCATATGGCTCTTTAGAGAAATCAAGCCCATTTGTTAAGAACTAATGATCGGAAAATCGATGCTCGAGTGATAGAAAACATTACAAAATTGATTGAAAATTTGTTTTTCCCAGTTAGGAAAAGCCCCTACACGTATAATGGTACAGTCGGCATGTCGTGACCAGCCACTCATGACCTGCCTGTGGTGACCAAAATGGCTGGCACCGGGAGCGCTCCTTACCCAGATGGGAAAACTACATTTCCTTTCCTGTCACAAAATGACAGCCAATTATTCGGAACCTATTTATTACCATGACAGCACCTGTGCTTTGGGCTGTGTCTTTCTGTTAGGATAACATGGACTCATGTCATTATATCAATGTCATCGGATATGAAGTTGTAATTATGCTGTAGATTTTTAGCCTTTGGAAGTGTGCATGGTTTAATTTGTCCTTTCGTTCCAATCAGGCCACAACAAGTAAATTTTATGGATGGCATCGTTGCAGACTGCAAAAATAGCGCGATAGGGCGAAAAAAAAAGATGGGTGAAAAAAAAAACGCAAGATGGCTACATTTACAAAAATAGGCACCATAAAGTTGTGATGACTCTTGTAAAAAGAATTAAAGGGACAAAACATGGTATCAGAGCCAACAAGGCATTCATTCCTGTATTCAAGACTGGTGTGGTAGACTGGCTTTACCAACAAAGTTGGCAACGACTCTCATGACTTCCATATATTGGTGTCACATTTTTACAACTACAGTCCTGGGTACCTCACAAGTGTCACTTCTACAAGTACAATTATTAGGCTACAACACAATATATTTGCTCATTTTGGTACTTTATCGTCATCTTGAACATCCCTGCAGAAGAAAAAATTCTTGTTTTGTTTTTCTTCTTCTGAAATCAGGCGAAAATTAATGCGCGCTGATGTCATCCATAAAATTTACTTGCTGTGGCCTTACGTAACTTTACCGTAACTTCGAGCTTTGTGTAAGCGAGTGAGAGAATCGACCGCAGCGTGGCTGATTAATATTACTGGTTGCATCTTTCAGTTGAGTTATTGATGCATTACTTATATGTAGGGCAAATGGACAAATTTAGTTGATCAATTTCTCATGTAATTTTTTACGTTGTAGCTTCTGGACTTCGTGATGTGTTCAAATGTATATATAGAATTGTCATATAGCTAGACGGCGTCGAGCGAACAGTAAAATTCTTTTTAAAGTAAATTATGACGCCGTAACACATAATTGTCGCGAGCCGGATGATGCCTGAATTTCTATGTGTTAAATAGAAACGTTAAATCGTCCAGCACCGGATCTGATCAGAAGGGCGTTTACACGATAACACCTAACAGAGAGGAATTATCACACTTAGCAGTGAGCAATCATGAATACAGTACAGAAGAGAAAGTAGAGAAGGCGTTGAGCATATTACACCTGCCAAGATTGCAATATGACGATTTTTGTGTGGAAGTTTGTGTTTTAAAATTAAAGCTGTAATCTTCTTATGTACCAAAAGGAAGGATGTAAATTTTTAAATGCATTTGTCTGAAATAAATAAAGAAATTACAAGTATTGTAGCAATGGATCTATGTATCATACAGAAATTTCCATGACTCATACGAGTAAGTTTGGATAGGGTTCTATGTGATAATGATCCATCTATTCATCTCAATATATAATGTCATAAGGCCTAACACCTTATAGATACAACTCCTTATAGATCCAACTCCTTTGGTTATAGCAAATGACCAGGCCATTTACATTTAACACGTATACCTCGGGGTGGGTTATTAACCCTTTATTGATAAATAGCTTTTAAGTCAAACGTCAAGCAAAAGACGCAACGAAGTTTTCTAAACTGACCTTATCGTTGATGAATGGTACGCAGAACGGACGTTTCTTCCAAAAGTATGTCCGTAACGCCAAAACCGGGATTCCAACATGTTTGGATAAATGGTGACATGATGAAGTGATAACTAGTGCACAGCAACGCATTTCCGGTACACTGAAGCTATAAACCTACGGATTGATTCCCCAATTTCTCCGAGGCAATGTGATAGGAATGTCAGTAATCTAGACCAGCGCAAATGGCCAACATATGTTGTTTATTAGATGTTTGTAGGCTCTACTATGGTTCCATATAATTGTATATCTGTCATACCTTAGGATAAATTACTGCCATACTGCTATTGGTCTAAAATGGGAGCATCGGATCCTGATTGAAATATAAACCTATGACAGGTCCCGATAAAATCACAGAGAAGCAACACCATTGTAGGTAATTGCCGACGCGATGCGAGTAAAACAGTTGTGTGCATGGGGGTTGGGGGTGGTGTGGGCAAATGAGTACCCAACCTTTGTTACAGTCCCTCGGATAGGACGTTGAATGGAGGTCCCTGTGCAGATAGATGTGCAAAGTTAGGTGTGACGGATTGTTCAGTGTAATATAACCAGCTGCTGCCGCACCGCGTGCCTGCGAAGCTGGCGTGTTACGCCTAAGGGCGGTTATACCGGCTATATAGATACAGATACAGATGCAGGTCCGTGCACGTGTTTAAGGAGAGCCACACCCCATGCATCAAAAAAGAGTAGGGGTCATTTCCTGTGTGGGTGGTTCAAAACCTACAATCATTTGCCTACAATTGGATTTAACTCCGTAAGCTTTTCACAATTCAGCCCCTGGCTGCGAAGAGAGAGTAGCAGACAAACAAAGAGACAAAATAGCAATTACATTATCTAGGTAAGTTTTAAAAAAATAATATGGTGGTAGATATTAAAAGAAAACAGTATTGTGGTAAATGTAGGCTAGATTAAGAATAAGTGATCATCCCCTACAAATTGAAGTGTAGGGTACAATCAGACTCCTCCGAATAATAGACTCTGTACACTTTGTAGCTCCAACCGTATAGAAAATGAAGTCCATTTTATATCGGAATATTCTTTATGTAATGATACACGCAACTCTTTTATCAGTGCTGTCAATGTAGATACACGATGTGAAGAGTAAACCAACGACACCTGTATGTACGGATAATGACAACCACAGACAACATTGTACAACACAAACTCTGTAAGTTTTAACCGAAAAGGGAAGAGGCATGTAAACGTTAGATATAGTGATAGCATAGCTGCAGATGTATTGTTTATTCAATTGTAATACTACATGTAATAGTGCTTATTCTTTAGTATCCCATCATGGGATTTGTTGCATTTAGCTCACATGGGCAGGAACATGCAAATATAGATCATCATTAAAAAATGAAAATGCAAAATTTACGCGAAAATGCTGAGTGTATTCCCCGCGTACACACGATTTTCGATCCCGTTGATACAGAAACACTACTGATTACGGCCACGGCGGCCGGCCAGCCTATGGTCATGGCACGCGTTCGGCCAAACAGCGGCCGTATCTTCATCCTTCGCTGGGTTAAAAAAATTCTATTTTGAAAAAAATGGCCTATTCCGGCCAATTAGTAGTTTGCGAAGTTTTTGAGGTCGCAAACTGGTGATACGGGCAATCATTTTAATTTGCAGTAGTGGAATGTTCGGCGTGACTTGTGGTCAATTGATCAGCATTTTCTCTACATAGTGGCCGTCTCTGTGTGTAGTGGCAACCTGTCTATAGTGACCACATTTACCAGACCATTGTGTGGCCGCAAAGACAGGTTTGACTGTACACTTGAAATAAAGGTGGGTGCACTAATAAACGTACAAAGGCAACAACCGTTTTGGAGTGACGACAACCGTTCACAAGACGCAAATTAGCATAACAGCTTAAAAGCAGGGACCAGGGTTCTCCACCATGAAACAATCTTCTGTCTGCTAAATTGACTCCTTACATCCTCCAAACATTTGCATAAATGGATCAGATCATGTAGGGGATATCTTCCCGGCTGGCCATAGAAACAATGGCATTACAGCAGGCGTTGCATATTAACTGACATCTCAAGTTTTGAAAACCACTGTATTGCTGTCCCCTTTTGTCATACACAGAAAAAGACCTAGATAATTCTGCAAACATAACATCCATTACCATAATACTGCCACTAACCATAATACTGCGAAATGAATAAGCGATGAATTTAAGGTGATCTACTAATGCATCAACAGTACTTTCCGAGGTATGCACGCTTTAGACATCAACGCATTCAACACATTTTTAACAAGAGTTCGGATACCTCATACCTGCTTGAAATATTCACTATACAAATCCTAATTTGCATAATTTCTTTTAAATATTCCACTTGCAAATGTTACATACACACATGTATTATCAAGAGTCCCATTATGGGAAACATTGGAATTATAGAAAGAAAGTTAACACAAATACCAGAGCAAGCAACTTATCACAATCAATACAAGTTTCACTGACCATAGACACACCCCTTCCAGACACACCCCTCCTGGTAAATGGCATGGCCCACTTCAGCAGATTGTAATGTAACCTGACCCTTCTGTAGCCCTATCTCTGCACCTCTGGAGTGACTTCTGTTAATAATCAAAACCAAGCAGAGGTGCGGAGATGTCCCAAAGCACAAAAAAGTCAACCTTCTGTACCAAGTTCGAAGCCAATTAGACCCAAAATCAAACTTGACCGTCAGGCAACCACCCCCAATACATGTACCACGTTGCAAGAGCATGCTGAAATCTGGAGATATATTGCCGAAAACGCAATAAAAAACACAGACAACGAAACTGAAAACTACACCTGCAATTTTATGCAGGCAAAAAGGCTTCGATAAAGAACGACGCATTTGAAGATAACAAGGACAAAAGTTGTCAGTTCCTTTTCGCGGCAGGTGATCATGAGCTCGTCGTGGGAAGAACATAATGTCACGTTCATCGTCAGATTTGTAAATAATTATCATACCTGCTCACGGTAAGCTCGTGTAAGTAACCTTTGCACAATAAACTGGATCAACGGTTGAACAGGCAAAATTGAACGTATGCCGTCATTTTCCTGCCATTTTTATTTCTACGCTAGCAGTAAAGATTTAAGTCGTAGTGGTTGTGACGGACCAAAGTTAAGTGCAAATTCTTGACAATATACATCCGTTTTCGCACTTTTTGCATGTTAACGTTTATGCAGCTTTTTGTTTTGTGAACTAGTAGGAAAGAAAAGAACAACAGAGGATGTATATAGGTACATAGCGGCGGTTAATTGAACCGTGTAGCGCCGCGACGTAGGTGCTCCCACCTGTCATATAAGCTGACTTGTGGAGCTAAGGTGAATTGTGTATATGTGCAGTCTTACTTCAATTCCTGCCCAAGACTGTCGCCTCGTGTGCATTAAAAAGAAACTACAATACTTACTACACTGGCTTAGCCTGCCACTACGGTTACGGTTTTGCTTTAAAACCTTTGTACTTTTAAAGTATGGTGTGTGGGGGTATTGCGTAATAGTGTTATATGTTGGTGGTTGCGTCATACCGATGCAAGTCTATAGCGTGCATGTGATGTGGTCTGTGTAAAAAGAAGCGGTTCTGTATTTGAAAGATGGCGTTTGAAAGGAGGCCGCGAGTCAGGAGATAAACATTCGAGAATGGATGAGAAAGGTATGATATCTTTTGATGTAAGCGGTAAGGTGAGATGTAAACGCGCTGGGCTGGTAGAAAGAACGAGACTCAATCTTTGACAAGGGATAGCAAGCTCCCAAAATGTTTTACCGATTTTGAAACTGATAAGATTTCCCCAAACCTTAGCTTTTATTTGATACATACTCCTTTGTACCTCTGAATAGTTGATTGCGCAACAGTAGAACTTTGAAAATGTTTCCATTATAAGGACGCGGCACTTTTTGTTAAATTTTGGACACAAATCCATGATGTATCTGTTGATGTTGTAACACATTGTAAGTAGATTGACAAGAAGTGACCCCAAAGATTAGAGTTGCGGAAATAGAGGTCAACACGACATGATTATACACTACAAGTTACCAGAAGATTCTCCAACACAGGGACCAGGGTCGTTATGTACTCCCTCTGCTTTCTCACGTTAGCGTTTTATACATGCATGCAATCTTTCGTTCCTTTCAGCAGTTATCCTCTGTGAAATGTCCCTGCAGTTCCAAAATTAACTGCTGAAGGGTTTAAACTTGCCGTCCCTTGTCATGACGCTAAAGGCTGTCTACCAACCAAATGTCAAGACCATATAGACTATGATAGAATACTCTTATTGATTATGCAAATATACCCTTTTTTTTTACATAATAAGCAACTTCTTTTGAACAGCATTGTCTAAGGTACCCCTATCTCTTTCTCAAGGTACCTATATGTCAAAAATAATAAAA
The DNA here is from genome assembly GCA_019207045.1 of Branchiostoma floridae x Branchiostoma belcheri. Lineage (NCBI taxonomy): Eukaryota > Metazoa > Chordata > Leptocardii > Amphioxiformes > Branchiostomatidae > Branchiostoma > Branchiostoma floridae x Branchiostoma belcheri. The sequence goes on along the minus strand of CM033034.1, from coordinate 22,609,460 downwards.
TTCCGCTGTTGCCTTCTTCAGAAGTTATCCTCTTCAGAAGTATTCTTAAAAATGCCCCTGCTATCCCAAAACTAGCCGTTAGGGAGATCAAACTTCTTCCACTTCTTTCTGAGCACAAGAGCTATCCAGCACTAAAAAATCTATAGTAACAAGGAAAGCCGCTAGACGGGCCCAAAATCGTCTCCTCCAGATGAGACCGAAATGGAAATCTGTGAACACTAGATTGTTATTGAACACTATGACTACTTTCAGGAGAATTGTGTTGACCAATGAACCTGTCTGTCTCAGCAGTAAACTGTCTTCTGTTAAGAAACAGCACAATTACTGTACTCGCTTTGCTTCAGGTAGTACTTTCAAGTTGGACAAACCAAGGACAAATTCCTTGAAAAGAATCTTTAGGTATAGAGAAACATCAATGTGGAACCAGCTGCCTATGGCACTACAGTCCGCCCAATCTGTAAGATCTTTCAAAAAGGGCCCCTGTGATGTGATCCCCAGTCTGAATTGAAACTTGTAAATAGATCTTGGCTGTTTCACTGACTTGCGTATTGTGTATTGTGTATATATTATGTATTGACTGCTCCTTTCTATGTACTGTGTATGTATTGATGGCATGGCTGATGACTGTTTTAATTGACAGCTAAATAATGATCACTGTATGTACTAGTATGCTGTCTGTATGAAGTCCAGGAAGATTAGTGGCGTGCCCCAGGGCACGTCACTAATGGATTTTCAAATAAAGTCTCAAAGTCTCATCTAAATTTCCAGCTGTCATCACACCTCACCAACAAACCAAGTAGGAAACTAATTTACCAAGAACTTTATTGAATCAGAGACTGGACTAAAGTATAGTGACCTAAATAAGGATGAATGGAAGATTACACTGGAAGCGAAACTTTGTTAATGCTCCAATGCTATAGGAGTATGCATGCATGTATGTTTGTAGTGGTTATCTGTAGAAAAACGTGAGCAATGCAGAAAACAGCACACAAACGTACAGCTGCGCATTGATAGTGAACCTACAAAAAGTGACGCAGTTCACATATCTGTGCATTCAGAACTGAAAGAGATTTAGACAACAACTCCCATTACTGTAATAGTAAGGCAGTGTAAGACTTTAAAAGAATCTGAATAGCAGGGCACTATCCAGGAAACTTAAAGTGAAGTTGTTAAAACAAGTAGTACTCTCAACTGCTATCTATGTCACTATGTTTTGGAAAATCACAATAAAAACTTGGTCCTTCCCATCAACTGTGCCTCTGACCTAAGGTTAAATAGTATAACGTACAGAGATAAGATTATGGTAAGCAGGAAGCAAAAACCCTTATCTCCATCATCACAGATAGGGGAGTGAAGTACACAGGAAATGTCCTTAGCCTGCCGCGGGGCGCCGTGCTAACACGTAACAGTAATGGCAACCTGAATAGATAAAACCAATGGGGCCGACCAGAACTGACCTGAAGAGGAATGCTACAAATGGACCTCGACCAACGGGGGACTGAAGACAGCAGAAACTCTGCCCCAAAATGCCAAAAATGGCCCTGAGTCGACAAAGTTTGCTGACTAATGTGTAATTAGGTCCGGAAGAATCTCGCTATATTAGTGAACATAAGTTTCATTAACTACAACAAATGTCCAAAAACAAATACAGACACACACACACACCAAAAACGATACCTTCATTTTTTATGGAGGTTATTGTTTCAACAAAATTAACCCTGCGGATCCCAAGCAAGCTGCTAGGAACACACCACTTCTTCCTTACGTCAACAGGTACTGCCGCCAAGAAATACCGACATTAGGACGTCCAGTACTAAAGATACTAAATTCGGAAGTACAGCTGCAATACCGCGGTTAACCATCAAGAGGCCACAGTAGAACTTGAATTGAACTTACGTTTTCATACAGATTAACATGAATAAGAAAGCTTCCGAAAATAATTTCATCAGGTTTGTAGAATATAGGATATAGGAGAATTCTTGTACACAACCAAAATAAAACTTATTTTCTTACGTTTCGTTGTCTCTGAGGAAGGTGTCTGATAGACACCGAAACGCAAGCAAGTAAGTTTGATTTTGGTTGTGTACAAGAATTCTCATATATCAATGAATAAGAAAGGTTTGGGGCTATTTTAAGGTAAGATAAAATGTATTTTACTTTCATAGCTCTGGTATGAAGTGCGTGTATCCGTATCTATATAGCTGGTATACAGAACCACCCTCTCGGCATAACACACCAGCTTCGCAGGCACACGACACAGCAGCAGGTCGTTATATTACACTCAGCGACCTGCCCCACCCTATTATTCAACAACACACAATAAGTTACTTATAGGGCCTTCACACTGAAACCGAATCAGCAGGAATCGAGCAGAACCAGCCGGAATGAATTATTTGCAAAATTCGTGCCACATTCGGAGCAATTCGGGTGGGAATTCCAAATAGGCCTTAAATCCCCTTCACACGAGAAGGAATGAGCCAGAATGCCGTCAGAATGAAAATTCTTTTCTATTCCTGTGCATTAGTAGTGTGTTCTAGACATTCTGACTACATTCCAGATACTCTTTCGGCCACATTCGGGTAGGATTCGAGATGGCTTGCCGTTTCGATTCTCCATCGAATGAGATAAGACTGTTTTGAATAATGTTGGAATGCCGTAGAATGCGGTCAGACTGCAGTAGGAATGGTTAGAACACACTTAGAATCCACTATGAATGCCATTCGATATTTCTACACTTCAAGTGCACCTCGACAGTTTTTAACATGTCAAAAACTTTCGGGCTAGCCAAAAGAACGGGCACGAATAGCTGGAATGCAGTTAGAACACACTACCAATTGCCAGGAATTGCCAGGAATAGAAAAGGATATTCATTCCGACAGCATCCCGGCTCATTCGTGCTTTCGTGTGAAGGGGGCTTTAGAAATATCAAGTGAAGATGTCTCTACTGGGCTTGGTGACAACAAATTCCACTCTGCGACAGTTCGGGAAAATACGAGTTTCTGAACACATCAATCCTAGATTGGCAACTTAAATTACAGGAATTTGTTATCACCAAGTACAGCAGGGGCATCTTCACTGGATAGTTTTAAAGAACGCTTGCAGATAGATGTGCAGAAGTTAGGTGTGACAGGTCTATCGGTGTAATATAACCATGCAGCTGCTGCCGCACCGCGTGCCTGCGAAGCTGGTGTGTTACGCCAAAGGGCGGTTATACCGACTATATGGATACAGATACAGGTATGGCTGTTTCTTGTTCTTTTTTGGAGCTGATATATATCACATCAGTCGGTGTGGATCCGATACGTTACACTAGAAAACTTAATGCCAACAGGTAGTATGATTTATATGGACAATTAACTTTTCTATAAACATATCAGTGTACAAGAAAAATATATTGATGATTGTAAAAACACGGTGATCTACCTCGTAACAGTAATTTTGGCGACGCCTCAGGGGCGACCCAAATGGTATATATTAGGTTCAGTCTGCAACATTCTAGGAATTGCACAGGCATATGTTTCCAAAGGCATGCTAGGCATGTTTCAACAGGCATGTATGGAATATTGGCCTCGATGAATGTGAAATGGAATTTGGGTTATGTTCTAAAAAGCCGGGATCAGTGGGATAGTTGGGTCAACTCAGGTCAACCGATAGGGATAGTCATATATCACAGGTAGACAGGAAATGTTACATAAAATTATCAAGTTCATAATTTGGAATGGTGGCAAATAGTAATTATATTCAGAGCCAAATGTAATTATCATGGCATACTAAAGGTATATCATGGTCACACACTGGTAATTTTCATGGCATATACTAAAGGTATATCAATGTTACACACTGGTAATTTTCATAGCATATACTAAAGGTATATCAAGGTCACACACCGGTAATTTTCATAGCATATACTAAAGGTATATCAAGGTCACACACTGGGAATTTTCATGGCATATACTAAAGGTATATCAAGATCACACACTGGTACACACAGTGTCACACAAACATAAAAAATCATGTGCAACATGTATAAAATACAATCACACAAACACAGACACATTGACACTTACAGGCAGAACAAGGAATTGATCACAATATTCCGAGCCAAATGTAATTTTTCAAGCCCTATCATATTATATCTTAGGTAGAAAAGGTAGGAAAGACTTATGTATCAAGGTCACACACTAATACACACACAAACACACATTCCGGTGACGCTGGCTTCCTGATATATTGTTGGAATGCCATTCCAATGACATTCCAACATTGTCCCCTCACTAGAATTTCATCAATCTGTCCCAGGTTTCTAGGCCAAATACCTCTAGCCCCGAAGGGAGTCCCCATGACCCACTTCCTTCCAGCGGCTGGAATTCCAGAGGCCCTGCCAACATTTGCGGACACGTACCTGTACAATTCCTAGAAATTTTGTAGAATGAACACGACATTATACCATTTGGCTCGCCTCGTGGCAGCTAGTAGACGGTGGCGGAGAGGGAGATTCTTGCATCGACTATTATTGTTGTGGGTGGCGAAGACATCCATTGTGTGGACAACCGTCATGTTATCCAAAGGACTGGGATATTTCTGAGTAGGACAGTCGTGTGGATTGGGTACAAGAAAGTTATTCAAGGAAATCGTCAAGTATTGAAGTTTTGGAAACAGTTGGTTCTCTCTTAATTGTTTTTCTTCTCCTCTATACTCCCCACAATAACCCTGTTGTGTGTATATTATAGAAGTAGGGGAAGTGCATTACTCTTCATTGCTGATACATGTACAGATAGCTGATAGCAGTGCATTCCATTCTTGAGGGCTGGTTCGTTACGTGTACCGGGAATAGCACATTTCTCTTGGCTGTAGGTTTGACTTACAGGTGGGCTTGTGAATTGTGCCAGGGATAGTGCGATACATGACAGGAAAGTTTCAGTCGCTTCCCGGTTTCAGTTAATCATTGATGTTCACCTCAATCGTCGCCATGGCAATAACGTTTATGTTGCAAGTCTTATTCTATAATCTTTTATACAAACACATATCAACTTTTTACGCTAATGACATGCGTTCTATTCGTGAACAGTTTCATCAATTAATAGGTCACTGTACACATCAAAGCCCTTAAGTCGACCAGCGGTTCCATATCTGTCACGATCCTCAGGGCTATTCCGTCATCTGTAACCAGTGACACCTATGCTGCAGTGCAATGTGAACCAGCTATAATTGCGATTCGTGTATTCCAACAGCACATGCGCGTGAGATTTATTATCTCTGGCAGCACGAGTTTTAAAATCAATAATCAGATGGCGCGCCTTTGAAGTTGACGCCTCTACAACAAAGAAACAGCAACACCTGGATCGGGGCCATATTGATCTGCGGAGTATAAATAGGCTGTGCTAAACTAGCACTAAAGTTTCACTGTTTTCCTTACTTTTCACTACCAAATTTCCATAACAAAATCCAAAACGGTGGACCGAATAGTTTATTGTTAGGCACTCTGGCTCATAAGAACAAACAATGTGTCCATTTAAAAAAATAATCTACTTAGAATAAAAAAGGTGGACGCATGCTGTATCTCATGGTCTGTGTATGTTGTAATAGTAGTTCTTCCTGAACCTAATCGCAGAGACAACGTCTGAGTATGATAGGAGTTCTATGGAGTTAAGTATGCTTTTTGTGTACTAAATATCATGGTATCTATCGTTCCTTTCAACAGTTGTTCTTCTTGGAAGATTTTCATAAAAATGCCACTGCAGTTACAGAGCAAGCTTTTAGGGGACCTCAAAATGTATCACTTCTTCCTTACATTACAAGCTACTAGTCTCCAAGCAGACCCTACGGTGCCCAAAAGAGTTAGTATCAAAGCTGGCAAAGGAGTTCGTTCGTTCATCCCATAGCCTTTTAATCAGCCGTAGGGGCAGCACAACATAGATTCCTGCAACTTCCGCTTTACAGCCTGTGCACAGTTACAAACTCATAGTACAGGTGTCTTCAATATTTTACACAACAAGCAAAATATCAGTATTCTGATAATTTGACGTGTAAACTGTATCAAAGAACATGCTACTAGAAAACGTCACTTTCGATGTCTGGTAAGTACATCTTGATCACGGAATAGTCTAGCCTCGCGAGATCATGAGACTTACGTGGATCCCCCGCCTCCTTGTGGAGCAGGGAAAGGTAGGATTTCGACTGCTCCCAGCCATCATTCCGGTTCAGCTTGGCACGCTAACAATGCCGAAGGCCTGGACGTTCATAATTTGAATTAATAGCAAGCAAAATTGTACTACACCCCAGTTATTCTCCAATTACCCTTTCTCACAATTATACTCGGACGGGTGTACGTCACTTACGACAGTGCACTGAACACTTCGGGTCTTTGTCGACTGGACTGTAGAAGGGACAATCTATGCCTACGGTTTGCACGAACTCTTGTCAACTCCACGCTCCTTCACAGCGTCGTAATAAATTGTCTTGTTCCACTGAATATGCGTGTGCGAGTCTTTTATGCAATTCACTTTTTGGCCGCATGGGGGCTACTAGTGGTTTGTTCTCAAAGACAGCCCTGGGACAGAGAACGTATTTTTCTGCGCGAAGCATGCTGGGAGGGCGGTAGTATCCTGGGGACGTGAATGTTGTGCAAAATAAAGACCTAATTTACATTATTAGTGAGAAAATGCTTTAATGTCGTTATAGTAATGGTAAATGACGGTAAATTCATACTTGTAGCATTTGTTATGTAGAGATGAACATCGTTGAATATCAATCATGCAAATGAGGTCATCATTTGCATTTATTATCAGAAAATGCGATTAAAGCCTTATTTCTTATTAGATTGTGCACGACTGTTGTTTGGTAAGGGAGATGATCAATGAATATAATTTATGCAAATGAGGCCCATGTTTGCATAATTAACAGAATTAATACAGCAGTTGTAAAGGGTAGAATCATTTGGCGAAGGTATGGGGTCGTGGAACTCTAGTTTACGGATAGGATACTAAGATAACTTCTCAGTGTGATTTGGGACCTTGAATTATGAATATATTCTCGAGAATAAACCCTTCATGCGACTAACATATACATCGACTTTTAAGCATGTTTTCTCTTCCTGTATGTGGTAATAAACAAGCTGCACAAGGCCTGCTGGCCGGGAAACACAATCTCAAACTAGACATTCCTGTGTACGGAGGCCTAATATCTCTATGAAATATTCTGATAATGCAAACGACTTCCACATGTACATAATCTATGTTTTGTTACATACACTTTTAACTAACTCACAATGTGAGTCCAATCATTAAACACGTAGAAGACAAAGTAGTAGAATTAGTAGAAGAATTATGGTACTTTTGCATTAATTATGTAAATTAGTTACGTATTTACATAATTGGTATCTGTTAATGTCCATCTGCAATTAACTACCCCTATTACACGTATCTGGAAAACACGTGATATATGGTATGTTGGTAGGTGTTGGAGAGACAAAGGTCAAAGTTGATTGCAGTTGACATGTATTTGGAAAACATTGCAGAATTTCCTCATTAATTATGCAAATGAAGTAATCATTTGTATAATTTGCACGTCTTGATATGCATATCTGTCTAAGGTACCTGCAGACTGAATATCAAGGAAATCAATCGTTCCTTTGCTCGGTCATTCTCCTTTGCCATGGTTTTGACAAAAACACCCCTGCAGTTCCCAAGCAAGCTGCTAGGGGACCCAAACATACATCACTTCTTTCTTATATCACAATCTACTTGCCACCAAAAATAAATAGCACGTCCAGGTCAAAATGGATGTTCTGCTGCAGTAATAAGGCTACATGCCGAGGGCAATGTCAACTGCAATCAACTTTGACCTTCGTCTTCTCTATTTTATTCAGAGGTTCGTGCGTTATGTTGACTACAAAAATTCAGACAGACAGAAACACACACACATAAAACTATATCTCCAATTGTGATGGATACCATTAAAAACATGATGACCATCAGTAGGTCCCCAGGGGAGGGGTGATTATTACTTCAGACGTACAAGATAACACCACAATTAAGATCTTTTTTTACTACAAACATTTCATCTTTATATTTAGCATAGGGTATTATCATGAATCTTATCTATTTTATAGGGTATCAACAATTTAAGGTCAACTGCAAGAAATCTGGTAATGAGTTTTTATAGAAACTATGGTAAAACTGTCACATTGGGCAATAAGACTGATAAGGACACGCGGGTGGTCAGCCTCGTTTGCTCATGTTTTCAAATTACAGTTTTAAGCATATTTGTAAGCTGTAATATTGTAATCTATATTTTTAGAGTTGATTCAACTTGATATGTAAAGTAATGGTAAAAAAGGCTGATTTCTGTGTTTGTGTCATAATTGACATAGTACCTACCCTAGCTACCCTTTTCTGGTAAAAGGTTTTGGTAATTTACCTCCCGCAATTACAAACCGAATTATAGAAAATATGCGATACAGAGAAATGAGGGTGATACAGCAAAATCTATAGAAGGCGTTCTAGACTAGCTATAAAAATCACTGTCTTCTAAGCATCGCGCATCTAGGTCTGCCAAAGGGGACAGAACTACCGTACGGAAGATCTATTATCCCTGACAGTGCTGACTTCTTGATCTAGTCAATGTAGGGCAGGGCAAGAGCTGAGTTGGGAATATCGCCGTTCCACGGAGTGAGTTTGCCGTGTATCTGATAAAGTACCACTGATGACAGATACCATCAATAACGGGCTTAGGCTCCGGAGAACGCCATTTCCTTTAAGAGCTGTTCAATTGCCCAGGAAGACTGACGCGGCGTCTTCAACAGCCAAACCTAATGAGGTTGCAATTCCTCTCTGGAAGCTGCTAATCACATAACCACAACTGGATAACAATGAAGAAGAGTTATACAGTAGAGCACCCATCAACTGAAAGCCTTAGAGAGATAATCTGTCAACCCTGTTTTTTTCATCTTGTGCAAAGTAGTAGAGTCGACTATAGCCATGATGCAACCATAACTCGAAAACTCCTACTTGACTCCCAACTGATAGCATTTGTAGATTATTACCTTTGACAGAATGGCTAATGTTATGTTTTCAGCTTGTGCGCCTATTTGTCCTTCCGTCCGTAAACAGTATAAGTCAAGAAGCCTTCAATGGATGCTGATGATATTTAGTAGGTGGGTAGGTGTTGGGAAAACAAAGGTCGAGTTCGATAATGGGCTCCCTATCGGCTTGCTAATGTATTGCAGAGGAACCTCAATGTTTGAAATCTGGTGTTCTGGACATGCTGCGATCGTGATTTTTGAGTGGTAGATAGCCCTCGAGACAGAAAGTGCTGTGAGTTTGGGCTCCCTGTCGGCTTTTTTGAGCTGCAGGCGCCAGCTTCCTCTCAAACGTCGGACGAGAATAACTCGAGAACGTGCAGACGGATCGTCATGATTTTTTTTTTGCAGATAAAATGAATAAGACTTACATATTGAGAAACTAATTATGCAAATTAACAGCTAGTTTGCATTATTAATGAGAGAAAGAGTTCAGAGAGTAAAATATGCATGGGTGCCCTGGCGGCTTTTTGGAACTGTAGGAGCCAGTTTAATTTTAGTCTTTGAAAGAGAATAAGTCAATGAGGGATGGGCGGATCGTCATGATTTTGTGTGCTGGTAGATTAAGTAGTGCTTCATACAATTCAATGTCACTTATGTAAATTTGGATTTGCATGATTGATGACGGAATTTTATAAACCCACTCCATTACATGAAGAGGATAACTCAAGAAAGGAACAACAGAGTTTTGGCCAGTTATGAGGATCGTTCACCATATGGAAGGTATATGACCTTGCTCCATAGAGTATCCGGTTGCTAACAGCACTGACTGTGTTATTATGTTACCGTTAGGCCAGTCCAGTGTAATGTCTTAGTTCACGGATTCGCTTCTCCCATTTTACTGAATTTGTGGGGAAAATTGTATCTCACTCCTAGACTACCAAAGTAAAATCGTTTGAGCACGAGCTTTTGGTTGCTGTCTTGCTCTCATAGAGGTGAGGGTGGAAGTTTAAGAAAGATGGCCGAAAAGAATGATAAGGAAGAGAAGGATAAGACATCAAAAAAGTGCGCTACAGTGAATGAGAGTGATTAAAATGACTGGAATGTATGAAAGAATAAGTATTGAAGAATACGTATCTAATTAGTACATACTGAAGAATAAGTATATAATTAGTACATTTTGTTGACGAAACACATTTTATTTCCAAGTGTTCATTTAACCACAAGACATCACAATTATATTCCCAGCTTTTCCATATTTATGGACGAATAGAAAGCTACTTTCCTCTTCAAATCACAAAACCCACAAAAGGGCTTATCTGTTGAACTGTCACAGTTGTCTCCGGCCTATGGTTCCACGAAGACCATGTGGTCCACTAGTTTGTCTTCGATGTAAGACAAACTTTGTTACAGTACAGTAGTATCAAAGGGCTATGGACATGTTCACATCCTAGATCTAAATGATCTGCCCGATGTTCTCTCACAATGGGTAGCCAATGACGAATCGGCGTTGTTTCGATCATTTGGACGTCTTCCTCTGACATGCCGAAAATGAAGATTTAATTTTGGCCAAAATTGTCTCTCTGTTTGTTCTGAGTTCTAAAGTTCTCACCAGCGTCAAGCAAATGACTGACGAACCTAAGTATGATGTACAGTACTATAGATTTTTGTTCCTTATTGATTGATTTTATAATTTGCTTTGCGTTCTGTGATATAAGCATCCGTTTTATATACGTATCCGTTTTCTAATGATATTATAAATATTGCAATCGAATGTATATATTTGCTCATTTGGAAATGATTAACAGTATGATCTAAGACTTTTTTTGGATACGGATAAATTTGATGCACTTGCGGATGTCATCCACATACTTAAATCATGACCATACTTCAACGCACGACAAGGTATAATAAATACTGATAAGACGATGGATCCACTCAGCAATGTCTGTCATTGGTGTAGCTCTATTTCTGATATAAATTGCATCTGCCATTTACTTATTGTACTCATCAAAGACCCTTAATCAAAAAAGCACAAAACTATCATTTACAAGTATCACAATACCTCAAGTCTCTCATTCTAATTCCAACTCATTAGTACAGTATGTGATAGTCTTAGTAACTGGCAGCCCTGCTTGCAATTTACAACGTCAGCAAATTACGAAGCAGACCTGTTGGTGTTCCCGATAGTTTGCCTATTGCATCATGTGGGTAGCTATATCTGTTTTCTGATACCACAAAACGTGTTTACTGCTGCCGATCACAGTAGGCAGTGATGAGTAGTTTCAATTCTTCGTTCCCAATCCATCTATGGTTCAATTTTGAGAGCTTTACAAAACTAGAGATAATCATGTTTTCGGCCAAGAATCTGCCCCTAAAATCAGTATTTGTGCGACTTAAATAGAAAATCATGGGAGGTCAGGTTTTACACCTTGCTGCCATTCATAATGAGAGTGTACCTGTTAACGTATCAAAGGTGCGTACCTACGTGATGGACACCCTGCAAGGAGAATTTACTTACATTAGTGACAAATTGGTAGGGCGCCTTTGGAGTGAATTCCCTGACATGCTCCGATGCTGTTCCCTTGGGAAACACACTTTTCTGGACTAAACTCAGGTGGACATAAGCACCTAGCTTTGGTGAGGGACGCCCCTCGGATATAACGTTACCTGGATGCCTTGGTTTGAGACGAGCCACACCTGGAGCACATTAAAGAACCCACCACACTACGATATAAACCTGTCCGGATATGCAGCCTACACTTTTCAGTACAAACCAGTTGTAGCGGTTTAACGGGTGTACAGTAGAGACAAAGACAATAGAGAATAGAGATTACCGATTCCAGAGATACCTCAATTAAGATTACCAAAGATGGCTTTTAAAGAATATATTATTAGTTTTTGGCCAGTTAAAAAGGGTTCTTACCTTTTCCCCAAAATCAATTATTTGGGGGCAGGTCCAGAAGACGTGTAAATATGTCTCCTCCTCCTTGTGACAAAATGAGCACAATGGGCTGTTAACACATATACAAATATACAACAAGCTATTGGTAAAAAATTATGAAGAATTTCGCATCGTTAAAATCTAGTTATGGGGTCAATATTGCTATAGAAATGAATGTTTTCCATGGAATAAATCCTTCAACTTACAGAACTGAAGCGTGTTGACGTGAACTCTTCTGATGACAGACAAGACAGACAACACGGCTCTTGACACCATGTTTCATTTCAACAAATGAAAATTAAGTTATCAAGATTGCTGAAACTTTGATACACGTTACGTTTGTTTCCCTGCAAAAAAACTATTTAAAGGTACCTAGCCGCTATAAGTACAAAATAACGGTCATAACTTAATGTGGAATAAAAACTGTACTTAATAAACATAAACAGATACAGAAGACCAAATCCTACAGTAACATTATACCATAGTTTCTTACTTACTTAGAGCACATTTTAGATATTACAAGATTACAGCACATTCCCGGTTTCCGACTGAGGTTTGGACAGTACAAGATGATCATGATAAGATACAGTTTACAGTTTGAGCTGGCTGTAGGATAAATGTTTAATGCTGAGTACTTCCAGCATAGGATCAATTTTAGTATAATAACAACAACCCGCAGGAATTAGTAGCCACAAGCTACCAGAACAGCGCAATACTGTCGAGGAGACCTTTAACACCTTTCACATCTAGCATTGTCAAAACAGTGGTATATGTTCTACACCACAATAATACTGAAGAATAGGTTTACTATTTAATTGTTAGGTGGCTACAATGTTTGTAAAAATCAATGCACTAATTGATGGTGTTCATTTCATCACACCAAAGATACATAAAAAGGCTATATGAGAGCATACATATGTTGTGTGAAATTATATATTCTTTAGTATTTAAAGACATCCATGAACCTATACATTCTGCGTATTCATATTCTGGACGCTAACTATTGTTGCCACCTTCAGTACCTCCTACATTTGTTTTGTTTCAATGGCTGACCAAAGTCTCTCCCCTTAATGGAGGTTAGGCCATTCAAGACAAGACCTATAATAGCTTACCGCGAAAACGAATGACCCAGCTGATAGGGATTGGGCCTACTAGCTCTTCAATTATTGGTCTAACTCCGCTATTCCACCTCACGATCTATACCTTTCTCAAACGACTGACTTTAGATTTGCTCCTGCAAAGAATGGTACCTTAAGGAATCGGGTTGCGATGTGAAACATGTCGAAGGTAGATATGCAATGCAGCAATATCAGTATAGCGTCTGAAGTAGCTCATATTGTATCCAAATTTGGTTTGGATTCTGTTTAACTGGACAGACTTATTCTGGATAATATTTATACTAGGCCAGCTTAATCTTTCTAATGGACCAAGTCATTAAACAATAGCTTTAGATACACTCTAGAAACGACGGCTTAATATTTTTCAGAATTATCCTGTGGTGTTTTAAGGACGTATTAGGTAGCACAGGGCAAAACTGACATTATGACGTGATTTCCATCATATGATAAGTGCCTGGCTGGTTCGTGATGGCCAGAGGCCGCTATGCACCCACGCAAAACAATTCTGATCATATGAAAGGGCGGTTAAGTGAGAAATTGCCATAAGGAAGCCTGGCAATCCTTATAACGCATTCATTTTTCGGCCCTCGCAGCAAAATTGTCAAGAGATGGAAATGTTAGGAATGTGTCTATTAGTTAAATTGTCTCTTGGTCTTACAGACAACAATTATACGCGTCTCAAAGGGAGACAGACGCAAATAAATATTCACTGTAAATATTCACAAGGCACTTCTAGATAGCTGGGAAATATTGATCGCGCAGGCGTCTAATGAACCGTATCCTTGGTCTGAAATAAAGGGTCTGAGAAGAATGCATTCAGCCGCTGAAGGGTCAAGAAAAGCTCTAATGCCGGGAGCCGGGGAAGCTGAGCAATTTTCTAGAGAATTATCGAAGCTGGTTTTGTGAGGGATAACCGAGAAGTAACGACTCTGCTTGTATCAACAAAACAATTGATAACTTTGGAGTTCTAAGGATAAGCTTTATAATCAAACTACGGTGCTTGTGTACTTACAACAAGTATATGTGTTGAATCAATGGGTTAAGAAAATGTTGATGTTTTTCATTATCCTACCTTATCAGCACAAGACTGTCTAAAATAGTAAAATGGTAAAGACAGAAGTATTCTTAAAGCAGCATGCCACAGAACGATGCCAACAACGACATTTCCAAAGCAGTAATGGGAAGTTAGATAAGCTGAATAACTTTTTAAAAAATATGCCTAGTCACAAAGAGACTGGCGAAAATTCTCGCTGCTTGTCTTCTTTTTTTTGATTGAGTCATTTAACCAGGCGTATTCCTGGTTAGATAATACGTTGGAAAAGGTTGAAAAGGAGTTTACTGCGCATGGGCTAGAATCAAGCCAATCAGCTACTCCCGATGCATTTCAGCGGCCCCATCAGTTACGGGACTGCTGTCAGCTCTTATTGCCGTGTACGGGAGTCAGCAGCTCCAGGCGCTGGCAGGTTACAAGGCTGAGTTCTCCGCACGCCGAGGAACACACTATCCGTCTGATTAGTCGGAACACCAGAGCGTGGTCAGGAGCGCGGGTTTAACACACATCACTACAACCTGAGAGGCACCACCTTGATAACATGGCTACCCTCCTCATTTACAGTTTCCTCTTAACAACCTTGGGCACGCCATCGGCTGGTTTTTACACAGGTAAGGTTGCTTTGTTTTTATATGTTGTACTGCTGTTGCTACCGCAATGCCTCTTTGGTAGAAGCACTGTGCATAGATTATATAGGCACATAATTTTGGATGTAATTGTCTTCCTACCGTTTATGATAATTAATTACATGATACATTTTCACAGTCAATACTTGTCGGCGCGCGTACAACTCGCCGTTAGTTTTAGAGAGCGAGGTAGTCAATTCTAAGCACATGGCAGCATTGATAAAATATGTGGTTTTCATAAATGTCTCAACATCTTTCAGGTCTTCCGGGGTAAATGTTGATTTCTAACATTACAAAGGGATATTGGCCGGTGCACCGTTTGCTTTGGAAGGGCGATGAATTGCACACAATGAGAGACAGTAGGACTTATGGACGTCTTTCAGTCTTTTGGAAATTATTACTATACCCACAGAAAGCTCTAGACCATTTTCGGAAATGTTATGTCATTTTTCCCCCGTAGTATTTATATAAATGTCTATTCATTTAATATGTCTCAATGACAAACTATCAATACAGACGAGCCTTATGACGAAAAGGCAATTACTTATTTACTGACTTACTGACTAAATGGGAAGTACAACTTCCTTTACAGCGGGCAAATGCCACTTCAGGAGTGGTGAAATATCGACATTACGTCCGGACTCCCCGGATGTCCGTCTTACACTAAAGACATGGAACACGTAAAACGTTTAATGGTTCTCCACGGTGCTTTCATTTGATGTTTTATGTCCTACTCCCACAATGTATCTTTTGTCCGATGCGAAGGAATGGCGCTCCGGAGACAAGAGCGCACTTCCAATTGTGTCCACAATTTGTTGGCTTTCCTGTTCGGTCAGTTAAGCTGGGCCGGTGGTATCATAAGGAGCGAAGTGGATACTCAGCTAAGTCGTAACTTTGATAAGGTAGTCCATATTATGTTGTCGTGATGTCAGTAAGGATATTTTAGAGTGAATGTCTGTAATTGCGGTGTTCAATACAGCCATGTAGTGAAGACTTGGGTCTTGGCTCAGAACTAGTGGTAAATTTCAACCCAAATGTAACGATTAACAATTGTATAAAAACGAAGGATGAGTACACGTACGGTCTTCCGAAAACCAGAAAAGTGATGATTTCATATTAGCCAGATGCATGACCAGGTATGATCTTTCAGTTCCCATTGAAAAATGAAATACGACCAGTCTTCTTGATTAACGACGGGTTTGTTTGATTTATACTTGAGTCCATTCCATCCCGTTTGTCGTCACAGACATATAGAATGTATCCATGGTGGGGAGGTTCTGAAGTATGAGATTGCTTTTATGTGATTGCTGATGTGGATTCATGGCCATGGTAGGAGTGGAATACTAAGGAGATACCCAAGGCACTTCAAAGCTAGATAGGATGTATCATCAATTGCGCTATCATAGCCGAGGACACGCTCAAACTCAAGCATCTCTACAAGATAAAAATCAGAAAAGTAAATTAAATCACACTTCTCACAAGGGCATACTACAGAAACGTTGAACAGTGGACGTGTGGAGCCTAAAGGTCGGGTTTGCATACTACCATGGGCCACAACAATGCGTCAGGAAATACGCGTACAATGTCATAAAAAAGTCATGTTTTAAGCCACATTCCCTGTCGCTGAAAATGTACTTCATATTGCCCTGTAGACGTGGGTAAAATGTGGGGTGTATATATTCGTCATATGACTTTCTTATGGAGTTAAGCTACTGCCGACAGATGTAGACCTTTAGGTCACCACCGAACGTTCTGGACAAATCCGGGCTTTAGCCGTCACTGGCTGTTATGTAATTTTGAAGGATTGGAGCCAGCAACCGCAACGGTTAGAGGAAGAAATAGCTTAAAAGCATAGACTACCATTTACAAATAGAAATAACATTGGACACGATGTTTAGCAATGAAAATAGGCTGCTGATAATGTGACTCTTTTACATGTAAGAGTCGGCTTTTCTCTTTATATTCCCCGTCCAGTGATCATGTTGTGGTACGACTATTTGCATCACCATCACTATTTTTATACTTGCTAAATAAAGGCAAAATTAAAGACAGTCTCGAAAGAGTTAAAGGTTTGTTGTGGTGAACATTAACATGCTAGACAGGTTTAGGGTGGAAGCCCTTCATGCAGAGTTTTTCAGTCAAATAGCTCTGTTACTAACGACATCTTGTGATGATCAAATGTGAACAACTAACTTCAACATCATATTTTCTTAAAAGACGAGGGAAATGCTCTTGCTGACACCTGAGGACTTCCGATGACAGCATTACTTTATTGAATATCGGACAATCAAAGCAAATATTTAAGTCTCTAAAAAAGAAAGGTGTTCTAGCCAGATTCTGTCGACTTTGCAAGCACCATTCATGCTTTTACTATCTAACGCTGAAAACAGCCCTAATCCTACCACCATTTTTTGAGATGGGCGGATGCCTATTCCCATTTGCAAGGAAAGGCATGTTTGATGTTAGATGACATGTTTGATGTTACTGATGCGTTAAGAATATTACGCAGAAACATTGCTCTGGGCCTTGGCGAGGAAGACCGTGTTCGACTTGGAGAGGGAATTGTCTCGTCTGGACCTTGCCGGGGCAGCAACGATCGTTTCTTCTTCTGAAGGAAAGTTATTCGGTAGTCATTGTGTCAATTTCACACCTCAATCAACCCTGAAGTAAGTTACTAACGTTACATAGAAACGACTGTCCGCGCAATAGTATCAAGACCACAGTTATTACAGGCTACAGTACAGAGACTCTCCTGTAACAGTGGGGAGATTTGGAAAACAGCCAGTCACTTCAGGCGCGAGCTGCTGCTCCACGACTTTTTAGCGGAATATGGTCTTATTTAGGATGGCCAGGGACCTGTCTGCTCAGCCCTGTTCGCTACGCTATCTACTGGAAGAGTGACGGGTTTCAGGTAATCAGTTGCAGCTCAGTGAAGGCTGATGGGTCAGGCGCAATCAGGTTCCTTTACTTCCCATGCACTACATGCACTAAGTCAAACATTTACAAATATACACTGCTATTATATTTGGATCATTCTGATAAACGAAAAAACAACAACGTTTAATACCCAAACAAGTTCTCAGCAAAATTACAACAATCCATTCTACCCCAACTACAATGGGTACGTTTAGACCTCAGGCCATTTAATAAGTGCTGATCCAAATTCTACTTCGTAGCCTTGTCACCGTACGACTACCATAACCCCTCAAAATGCTTACTGATATTGGCATAATGATGTGGAGTCTATGAAGGAAGCCTGTGTTGAGTCCGACTGGGGTCGCTTGGACCACAGTAAAATGTGCAGTTTGAAAACGTGATTTTCTTATCCTTAATGTATAACTTTGAAATTATAAATCCTTCAATCAATATTATGTACTTTGTTTTCATTCTAGAATTTTTTCTTAAAAAAGTAAGGTGCGAAATGGAAAAATCAATATTCACTCACTGAACCTTGCCGGCTCGTAAACGTTAGTACCGCTGGTTCTATCTTTTAGCATAGACTAGGATAACAAGCAGATAATGCATTCCTCTCACGTTGACGAAGCAAGGCATGTACAAAAATCACCCAAGAAGCAATTTAAAAACATTAAATTCTTACCGAGCAAAACATGACGGGCCCTCGAGCCCGTTCTGTCCTTTTAGTTGCAGAATTTGTTGTGGTCGTTTGAGAGTTAGATATGCCCAGTGTTGAACTCGGACAGGGTGTGAAATGGCCTTCCTGTGAGTGATTTTGTCAGCCAGGACACTGCCGCAGTGGAAATGAAAGACTTTAAATAACCGCGAACTTCTGACCCTAAGAGTTATTTTCCCAGTAGTTCCCATCAACGAGATCACTTGTTTCTGGGAAAGCACAGCAAACCGAGAAGATGGATTGTAAGAGGCAAGGGAGGTCCATTCTATCACTGCACACTTATTGACGTCTGTTAATTATGGTAAGTTCAGACACCTACTGTTTTTCGTACGCTAATTGGCAATATCCTCATTTTTTTGCATTTCATAGCTGTCTTATCAATTGACATTCTTTCAAAGTGATTTGAATCCATCTTGGATATTGCAACATTTAGAGTTTATGTATCACCAATGGGGTGTTAGAGTCATTTTCCATACAAGTCAAATTATTAAAAAAGTTGGTGATGGTTATAATTCACTGGAATGATTTGTTTTAAATTAATGTCAAGAATGTCAAGGTACATATAATGCATTTTTTTACTTATATATTTACTTCTGTACCCGAAGCTTGCATAAGATTACAAATGTGAAAATAAGCTGACTGCTGTACATAGAGAATTACTAAACCCCATGACTTGCTGTTGTGCATTGTACAGGGAGGGGAAGGAGAGTTCGGAGGCCCCATACCTCCGTAAGATGTTTCAAGCTTTTGTAAAAATTCCAGTTTTCAATTTCAACTCAATCAATAGTCTAAGTCTGCTGTTCCAGTACAAACATCTAATGGATCCAAATTTACACCACATTTCCTTGCATCTAAAGCCCGGAACAAAGAATAAAAAAACTGCTTCTGCATCACTAAAGGAAAACCTCTGGTAGGATCCTCATCAGCCTTGAGCTAAGTCCTACGTACTGCTACTTAGTCCTACGTACATATGTAACATTTAACTAGCAATATATCATCTTACCTAATGCTATACAGTGTCTTGTGAACTAAACAAGGAGCCTACAATTATATTCCTACACAGCAGAAGTGGTAACACGTTGTGCTAGCATATTACACAGTTGCTGAGCACATCTATCATTATCATGCAAAATGCACAGCGTTAAAGACCACATAACGAATCGATGGAGATCACCATATCACTCACGAGAAAAAAAAAACGTCGGTTAAGATGTCGACTAAGTTACCATTTGTATTCCATCACGTCCAGCTGGTCTCATGTGTGACCCAGAACATCCCGGGTGTCCCAGGTAAGCAGATTAAATCCCATGTCATGTCTGGGGATCCGAGGTAATTTGGGAGTGAATACCTAGCTGTCGGCGCTGAAAGGGTATGGTGCACTTAGTGGTTGAAGGGGAATTTAAAGTATTACCATACTGACAATGAACATTTGTATTGTGTGTGATCTCCTCAATCACCTCGCGGACATCATTTATTCTAACCGCTCCCTTGTATGTTTAGAAGTCTTCGGTAAGGGCATTGAGATGGTTTGGTAGTAGGGATAGAGTCCGATTTCTTCTATGAACTGTAGAAGTGTCCTTTCTCCCTCGAGTCAACACAGCAGATGTTTATCGATTTATTCCGTAGAAATTCTATGCAAAATTATCGATAATAATGGACCCATCATCGTTTAGAACATAGACAGCTTTGAAAAACAGCGGTGGAGTGGACAATTCGGTACTACTGAATATTTTGCATGGATATATTGCAGGTTTATGGTACCTTCTTGAATATTTAGTATTGTCAATGGACGACATGACCAATTTTACTTGACTGTACTGCTATGCATCTTGAATACAGTATAATACTGTTTAATAATTTCTAAATTTCCTTGACGTAGATGATGCCATTATCACAATCTAATTATCTTCCTGCCATTGCTATCACAGCGTTTCTGATTACTATGCCGTTAATTAACTACAGCCCTCGTCTCCTTTTATATTTTAATTATTTCACGTCTCTTGAGAACCAGAGGTCTCAAGAGTTTGTCACATGTCTCCGACTTCTGGAGAATTAACGCAAAATTACTTCACTGACTTTGCAGTCAGTCCCTTTGCATAAAAAAATTAATAGTCTTCGTCTATTTTCAGAATTTCCCATTCAATGATTGATAGAAGTTAAGATATAAGTACAGCACACATTAACTCAAGTTAAATCATTTTTTTTCTCAATAATAATGCATCCAGTGTCTAGAGTCGAATTGTAATTACGGTATATTCTGCTTATTAGTGGGAAGTTTCTTACAATGGCCAGGATAGCAAATAACGCTCCCTTTAATTTCGGACTTTATTCTCTAATTTTAATTCCGGAGGGACTTCTCATAGCTCTTTGAACACCATTATGTACAATTATAATGAGCCCTAGGATTATTCCCCAGGGGTCCATTAATGGTCGGATTTCTTACTTCATCTTTACTTTCAGATTGCGGAATTATCTGCCCATCTCAGTGTGAGTTTGTTGGGAAATAAGAAGTCTCTTGGAAATCAAGAGACTGTTATATGTAATTCTAACTCCCACTTCTTTCGGCATACGTAGCCATCTTCTTTGGTTCAGAATTCAATAGATGCCGCTATAGATTTGCTTTGTAATATGCTACGCGTGGCGGAACATAAGGCGGTACGTGAGATATAGATATAGCCTTGATAACCCCCATAAAGCCCGCTCATAGACGTCACCCTGCCGTCTCACTGCATTAATGGTGGTATCAGGAACGTAAACCGGATGTGCACTTTCCCTGACCATTACCAAACACATACATTACTCCAGCCTATGGAGTGGCTCTGGTGGTGCTGGGTACTGTATTGGAAGGAGATGACAAATTGTCTTGGACTTGGAGGCGGACAGGATATATGCGCCTTTCTGGTGACGCATAGAAAACACGATAATAAAACGTATATAGCAAAATTCGGACAAAACAATCTGATATTTTTTTTGTCTTCAAAGCTGTCTAAAATGGTATTATCTAAGGTATCATTATTTTTGATTTGGTCAAAACTTTGAACTCTCCTTCAGTTAATGACATCGTAACAAAAGTAGCCTACAACTTACATATTATTTTACATATACAACAAGTAATTAGTGTTGGAAAGATTCAATTACAGCATGAGAGCATAAATTGTGTTACATACCATATTTATGGCTTATCTATCCTTTGATCGCGTTGGTAACGTTCAGAATTTACAGATTCAAGCGTCGAAACCGGTGCTGAAAAGAAATTTTATGTCATTGTGGCAAAATTGATACTGTTATGCGTATCTAATCTGTACTGTGGTTAATTCCTTTAATGAAGAAGCCAAAGCTATCGAGAAAATTACAGAAATAGGAAACCTATGAGTTGTCAAAGGTACAAGAAGGGTCAGGGTCAATAAAGGCGGAAGGTGGAAAATTGAGTTGCTGTATGACGTACGGAACGGGTCATAATCCCCAGCCTGCCACCTTTCCCCACCCGCTTGCTTCATGTCAAGGTTAAAGTAAAATCCATCGTCCTTCCGTCCTCACGCGATCACAAGCGTCATCTGTATCCCTCTCCCCGGCGCGCCCCGAAATGGGGTCTGTTCCAGTTCAGCGCTGACGCCCACAATTAGTGAACCTGGAAATTGATGTTTCGGGGATTATAAATTGGATAACGCTCGCTGATTTTTAACGCTACGTAAGAAGAAACATTGCTTATCTTTCTTCCAGAGAAAGCCAAATTGAGTGTTTTCCAACTTAAAATCCTTAAATCAATGTCAGTAGAATACAACTACTTTTTCTAACGTAGACAAGAAAAAGCCAAGTTGTATGAAAACAATCATAAAATCATAAACTGAAGAATCCATGAATAAACTTTTACAGTGGTATAGGTGAAACAAGTTCGCTGTCACAGCAAAGCATGGTTTCCTCACAAACAATCGATACATAATGACCCTATTTCGTCCCGATGTCAAGCAATGTGATACACAATGTCTTCTTTATCAGAACGGCAATGATGTAACATTACTTCGCATCGTGCGGGCACAAATATGAAACAATATCCATCACAAAAGTCTTAGATAACGATGTCAACAGGAGAAGTGATTAAGAAATGCTGCGTACCTAACAGTGGATGTGATTATTTCTCTTGGGGGGATCTTACGTGTTCAACCATTGAAAAAAATGATCAAAAGACACAACCAAAATTACAGATTGGCTGACAGGACATCGTAAAATGGTTCTGTCGGACTATAAGCAGCTGAGTTACGCTCTCCCGAACAACATTAAACAGGGTAGAATTGAATGGTACAGAATGGCGTGGGCTAAAGTTGTTTCAGAAATATAGAAACGTGGAGTCTGGAATGGATTAGTCAGGCATTTAACTCAATGCCATACAGTGGTGAGGAATATTCAAATAAAAAGGTGATATCAGCATTCTAATGTCAAGCCAGTGTACAGTCACACAAATGCACAGCCAAACCAAACAATGAATGACCAGAGAATTATATAAGAAGATATATATGGTTAAAAAGAAAGCTAAGGAAACATTTGCGTGGCATCTAACACTGGGTATAAGGTCATCGTTCTTTTTGTCCCGAGGTCAACGAAAGTTCGACTCGATCAAACTTGTTCGCACTTCAGCCATCAATACTCTATGAACTACCAGCTGTCGTGACAGCGGCAGATCCCCGCCTCCTCGGTCGTCTCGGGGCGGCAGACATCGCGGCACTGCCCGTCACGAACTGCAGACTGTCGATATCTGCACAACCCCATCAGGAGGTGTGATGACTGCGGTAAGATTAAGTCAACTCTCTGCTCGATTCTTATTCTGCATTAGATGGCAGACGTAGTAAATCCTAAGCCAGTTGGTCCTAGACAATACATTAATGGGTGATGCTTGAGAGACCGTGAAAACTCGCGACGGCTTAACACAGTTCCCTCTGTAATATTGTATATCACTTTCTTAAGGGCAGCTTGCTGCCTAATGGCTTGTAAACGAAGTATAATCTCGGAATGGTGGAGGTACCCAATGGTTTGACCATATAGACGCGTGGTTGCAATCAATACTTCAAATATGTGTGCCGCAAGATCTTCTTTCACAATATAACGGGTCTTGATCGTAAGTTCACCGATTGCACATTATACCACGTCAAAGAAGATGCCTCAATAAGAGTTAGCCTTTTTTTGTAGCATTTCGAGTGTATATATTATGATGTAGGCTGCTATTGCGCCGTTAGATATATAACCGTACGTAATTGCATTTATCTTTAGTAATTAGTGTGACCTATTTCTGCCTTGTCTGGGTCGATATCGCTACAGAAGATTAATTACCTCATTCGAAGACGTTGAGTTTCCCCGTGTTCAAGATGACAGATGATAATACGACAAGAAAAGATGAGTTTTTAAATCTTATATGGATTCTCCAAATTAGAGATCTTGAGGAATGAAAGTAGATGATAAGGCTGGTAGAAATGGCGGGTTGTTGGCAGGTTCATAAGTATGTCTCGTGCAAAAAAAACGTCTTGTCAATTGCTAGAAGGTGCCAGGTTTTTCGAAATGGTAATTAAGGAAACAAAATATCTAGATAATATACAAACATTCAGTTATCGTTATGCAATTGTTACTATGTAATGTAACTATGTCAGTATATGTTTTAGACTAGTGTAGAAACTGTAGATTTAGATTATATCTCTCTGAACTCTACATTAGTTAGGCTATGTCGATTGTCGATGGATGACATCCGCATTTTCTACAAAAAAAGTCAAACATACAATATATTTTACGAAGCAGCTGCAAAATTAGCAAATACCTGCTGCTAATCGCCCAAAATATCGAAAAAGACACCAATGTGGTAAAATGCCAAAATCAGCCGTCCCTCCCCCCTCCCAAAAAGACACGAAAGAACAAAAGAATCTCTTTTTCGGTATGTCATGTCTGTATGTATGTTCAGTCTTTTGTTACACCTTCCTGGCCACGTTTTTCTTCGCACACTCGCACCAGTTTTTGGATTCGCAGAGGATGTAATCCATATAATCAAATCAATATGATCTTGTCTAACTCAAAGCATTTAGCCCATGTTGTTCATGTGCAACCTGTCTGTCTCAGCTGTAAACTGTCTTTTGTTAAGAAACAGCACAATTACTGTACTCGCTTTGCTTCAGGTAGCAATTTCAAGTTAGACAAACCTAGGAAAAACTCCTTGAAAAGAACTTTCAGGTATAGAGCAACATCAATGTGGAACCGGCTATCTATGGCACTACAGTCTGCCCAATCTTTAAGGTCTTTCAAAAGTGGCCGCTGTGATCTGATCTCCAGTCTGAATTGAAGCTAGAAAATTGATCTTGGCTGTTCCATGACTTATGTATTGTGTATATATCATGTACTGTTCCATTTTATGCATTGTGTGTATACTGACTGTTTTTAATTGATGTTTGTAAATATTGACCATTGTACGTACGTTATTTATGTTGATATCCAGGAAAGATTAGTGGCGTGCCCTAGGACACGTCACTAATGGATTTTATTATAAAGTCTCAAGTTTCAAGTCTAGATACATAGAAAGATCATTGTCATGGTCTTCATTAAAGGAGACGTCGACCAATCAGAAGGCTCCATTTGATGTTGGTTATGAACCGCTAAATAATTAGCCAAATAGCCCAGTTGACCACTTGACAATACCATTATGCAGGGGAGTAAACTAACATTTTTAACACGTTTCTTCGTTGAATGAAAATGTTTGCCGTCTTGACTTATTCTGTGCAAAATATGTAGCTAAATAGACACTGCATCAATACAAGCGAACTTTGAACGGAAGAACAGAAAGTACAATTCACGCCACCCCCATAGTTAGTGGAATCATCCGGGATATTGGTCTTATGGTATTGTCAACGATCAGTGAGTAGAGGAGTCCTTACAAGGCAGGGAACGAGAGCAACAAAATGGCGCGCGGTTTAAAGACGCAAAACATTGGAATCGATCATGAACAGTGACGTGACGGCAGGTGTAAAGAGACAGCCATACCCAGGTAATAAGGTTCGGAAGGCAAGAACAGCAAGAAAAAGGGATGGACGAACAAAAGCTGGATCTCGTCTATATGATGTAATGCGCCCTCCAGAGCAGAGTCGTCACGGCTACACATATGACAATGTCTATATATGATAATAGCGTTAATGGCCAGCTTTCCGGTGTCTATGGTGCCATAATTCATGGTCGGTTCCTATAAAATCCACCTCATAAACGACCTCGTCCGCTGATGAATTATGGCACAGTATACACCTCAGGGCGAATCATTAACCCTATATTCCACCCCAGAAGCGGGTATTATAATCCCTCAGAGAACAAAAGTTATGCTTGAGTCAAGTTTGTTTGTGAAATTAACCATCATCATGGCTCTTTCCCCGTCGTCGAGGATTCGTGGGAAGTTCTGGATGATTTTAACCATAGGTTGAAGCCTAAACGCAGGGTGAACGTTGTAGCGAACGACTTCTTGAGTTCCCTTGAGGACCCTTCTAATTGTGCACAGTTGGGGGCCATGGCAAAAGGAGAAGTTGGTACGGGTATAAATTTCGATACAATGATTTTTAAGGATTACTTTTAAGTAGCCAAATTGTGTGCACAAACGTCAAAAGAGTTGCCAGCCAACGTGTTGCAATTATCATTTGTGAGTCTTTCTGTAGTGATTTTTCTATGTATAAAACATGCCTTTTTGAATAGCAAAAATGGTTGATAAAAAGTGGCCAAATCTCTGTATTCCAAGGGTCTCTAGTCTCCGAGGTTTTTGTCTACCTCCCTTTAATGTCTGACAGTCACTCAATTGCTGTTGTTAGGATAGAGATCTAGACCTACAGTTAGCGGGGAATTGTAACCAACTTCGGTCACACGAGCAGTTTTGGTGCCGCCATTTTAAGTTGACCTACTTTCCAATTCTTAAATTGAAGTGCCCAAATCTCTGTATCCCAAGATAAGAGAGTCTTTAAACTTCTTTTGCATCTCTCTGAATGTGTGATAGTGACTACTTTGTCAAGCTTATATTGACTGCTGTTAGCGAGAAAGTGTGACGAAAGTCGGCACTCAAGGAGGATAACTTAACAAAGAAAGGAATATTTGAGTAAAACAAATATTAGTGATATTTGGTATAACTGTTACAACTATTTCTTGGTTACCTGAATTCGGTTGGGTAGGTAAACAACAGTGGAACAAGAAGGATAGGTCCGGCTTCCAATACCGTGCTCTGAACAAAGTGGATAACAGCCGAATACCCCTGCCGTCTTAATGTGTGCCATCTACCTTTACCGTACCACCATAATGAAGATGCTTAGCAGGTAATATATTGATCACCGTTCTAGATGGAATTACATATTGTCCAACTCTTCTTCCATACACGTATTGGTCCCTTAGCTAGTAGAACAGTCAAATTGCTTTACATCAAAGTTTCAGGTTGTTTCCTGGATATCACGTTCTCTGTTCACGCTGCTCTTAATAGCCTGTTTCCGCTGCGCTTATGAGACGACATATTAGGTAACGTGAGTGCGAAAACAGGCATGTCATTACTGGAATACAGTTCAAAGTTTGGAAAAAGACAAGTGGCCTATCAAGTTTATTAGTTAGATGATTGCAGATGTACCATCGAAACGTTTGAGCTACTCTCCTGCATATTGATCCCAACGGTTTAACTCAGGCGTGGTTCCCAAGATGACTTATACTGAGATAATACCTCCTGATTAAGGAAGAGCTTTGCAGGTGAAGAAATACCATCGCAACTCACGTCCTGGAGAATATGGGAACTTCAATCATCGAAGTTCAATGTTAGATCACTACTGCCTGTCCCTCTTTCTTTGTCGCTTTTGGTCACTCAGGGAAGCAAAACAGTATGCAATGATAAGATTTGTATACGTAGAACCGACGACCAAGTATAAATGCAATGACGTTTACAAAACTAGGTGTATCTAAATAAAGTGTAGGGAAATATCATGTGTAACGTAAGTACTCACGAAATGAAGAATATAGACAAATGAAAGAGCCACACCTCGAGCACGTAAAATAACCCACCGCCCTGATCTACAAGAGTAGGGGTCCTTCCCGATGTGAGTTGTTCAAAACCCACAGTCCTTTGGCCGCAAATGGGGCAATTAATATCGTATTGAGGTCACAGGCTGCCACTTTTGACCCTTGCGATTTAGCCCCGCCTATTGTAAGCTCCTCGCAATTCAGCCCCTGGCTGCAAAGAGAGGATAGTCGGTCAAAACAATAACAACAGTAACAATGTTTCACATATATTCAGTCTTTTCTTATCAAACAACATGTTTATACTATTAGTATTTTTGTTTAGAAACGGATAAGACACAAATATTAATAAGATAAGAGAATTATGACAGATTTTTAGAGTGAAGGGAGGGTTCTCCACATTTTCAAAGTGAATTGTAATAATAAAAATTAACATCTGACAACAAAACTATTTAGAATATATCCCACAAAGATCGGACTTAGATTTCCTAAGAGCGTCCCATTTTCTGGGGTCCCTTTTTAAAATCTCAAGTATGGGTTTCAATGGGGTACTTAGTTAAACGTCCTTTCATTTATCTTCAAACGCCAGTGTTGTACTGTGCAAAGAGTCTCTGTGCTTCATGTTCTGGACATGTATATTATGTTTTCTAATGTTCTAACCGCAAGGCATGGGTATGTCGGCTATGGCGGACTTGCCTCACTTACTAGTACGGAAGTTCATTTGATCAAGGAAGCGCGGGCTCGTCTGATGTGGCATATGCCTTTTGTGGGGACACGGGGTTAGTAAGCAAGCAAGGAAATTTATTGTCATCAATGGTCGTCCATAACTGCCCTACGAACTCTTGGGCATCAGCTATGTTGATCAGTCATTGGACATGGTTGCCAATGACCAAAGCTCCCCTCCGCCGCTCTACTTCTTTCTCCTTCTGCAACTCGAAATCGACACTTCACAAAATGCCTCACAAAAAGCCTACATCATAAATCTTGGCGTAACGCTGGCATACGCGGTAAGATTTTGTTATTGCCTGGATTTTAGGAATTTCGGAGGAACAATCTTAGACAAAAGAGTAGTGGCCTAGTCAGGTATGTCTGGTCCTAATGTGTTAAGGTGCGCCAGACCTTACGTGTCCTGTCGATGAGTTCGGTTCTGATGGGAGGGACCACAATATAAACTTGTTATTGTAACATTTGTTTAAGGCATGTTCTCATTGAAATATAAAAAATGCTGTCGCCTACTTTATATGTAGCAAATTACAGGCAGCATCATGGCTGTCAGTATTTTTCCCAAAAGATGCACTACAACATTCGTATCGGTTGATGGCTTGGAAAAAATAGCAACGGGTTTCTACAACCTTAAAAACTAGCTGTCGCCTAAGAAAACACGAAACATTCAAATAGTAGCCAAAAATGAAACAAATCAGATTCCCATTGTTCGGCAGGAGGAGCCAGGCCATCTGACATATCACGTCAGATCACTCCCTTCACTGATTTTGGAGGATGTGTCAGGAGGTTTATGCCTGTCGCCAAATTCAGAAACAAGTTTCACGTTATCTTCACGAGTACGACATAGGATTAAATGACCGTTTTTTTGACGCTGAATAGTTTTTTGTCTTCCTAAAGAAAAAAAGGGAAGTTGACTGTCACTTGTATCCTATTGCTTAAAAAAATATTGTACTAAACTGTACCATTGTTTGATGCTTTCTACGTTATATATCTCCTATGACGTAAAAACTTTAGCGCCAACTTTTTAAATGTCCCCAGGTACAAAAAATTTTGAAGAAAAATATTAAGTGTTGTATTTGTAACAAAGGTTACCGGTACTGCTTGTAAAAGAGGGTAAAAATGGCTAGGTTGAAATAGGAATTTTCCTAAACAATCAATTAGTTCTGACTAAAAATGAGCTGATTTATTTTCCAAACTCTAAATCGATATTTTGTTTTCAATGAGAACGAGTGCTAAGCTATAAAGAAATCGCTTGGAGACATATTGACCTACATTTGTACAACAGAATCTTTACCGACCGTACAAGCTGGACTGCTCAGGATTAGTAAAGCACACAGAGGGAGAGGTAGAGCCCGGTATCCACCCGGGATGAAGACATCTGGATGATTTCAGAAGCTCTGTTCCAATCCAACCCACGATCTCTCTTGGAGACCACTCAAGACTCTCTATGAAACAGACATGTTGGCTGCATGATAAACAAGAAAAATCCGTACCCAATAGAAACTTGATGATTGATTAAGTGGCTGAATTTGAATAGCTGAACAGAAGATAAATATAACTAGAGTTCCACTGGTAACTGGTGTATTAATTGTCATTTATTATGCAAATAAAGTTTAGGTTTGTATGAATTATGAGTTGATCTTCTCCTCCACCCAATGAACAGCCGTGCATCTATGTTAAGGAAGAAGGCTTTAATCGCGTTTCTGATAACTATGCATTTGCAGGTGCAATGATGTTTACATGTGCATAACTTCCAAATGCCCCAAGAAAATACCGTCAATTAACACAATGGGAATTATAGCATTTTTTCATTAGTTATGCAAATCATTTCTTAATTTGCAGTGTTTTTGTCACTATCTTTCACTTTCTCATTAACAAATGTTACGAGGGGTGATCAATAAGTCCTCGGCCTCATCCAGAAATAACAAGCACAACTCAGGTTTTGAGGCACAACTTCATAGTATGAAGCCTTTTATCAATATCCCCCAAATTACAAATCATTGGAGTCATTACTTTCCCGGCATTCGTTTTTTCTAAATTAGAAGGTAAGTGGCGAGAAAAAGAAGGGTGAAGTGTGATCAAACAATTTGACCCGTACACTTCAGGTCGTAGCTCAATTGTCCACTTTTTTCGTTATCCCTTACCTAACGTTACTGGGTGTCGCCTACAAGGTAATGATCACAATAATTTGAATTTCGGTACACATTTATATAAGACTTAATACGTGTACGTGGGATTATCAATAAGTCCTCGGTTTTCCCGAGAAATAATAAGCACAGCTCAGATTTTGAAGCACAGATGTCAAGTATAAAGTCTTATATAAATATGTACCAAAATTCAAATTATTGTGATCATTACTTTGCAGGCGACACCCAGTAATGTCAGGTAAGGGAGAAGGGAAAAACGTGGACAATTGACCTGACCTGAGTGTGCGGGTCAATTTGCGCTGCTGGAAGTCAGACACCCATTTTTTTTGCTTGAAATAAGAAGAGAATCATTGTCAAACATTTTAACAATGTCTTTTCTTAATTTACGGCATGGGGAAGTCGACCCACACATGTCTGATCACAATTCACACCACTTTTTTCTCGCCACTTACCTTCTGATTTGCAAAAAACGAATGCCTGTAAAGTAATTACTGCAATGATTTGAAATTTGGTGGGTATTGATAAAAGGCTTCATACTATGATGTTGTGCCTGAAAATTTGAGTTGTGCTTATTATTTCTAGGTGAGGCCGAGAACTTATTGATCACCCCTCGTATATCCGTGAATAGTTTCATCAGGTTGGTACGTCACTGAATAAAGCAATGGTTGTGTAAAAAGAGTCTCTCTATTCATTCAACAAATATTATATGTTCTATGTCCTAAAATGCAACAAAGTGGATTTAGACAATTTTCTAACTAATAATATGCAGATTTAGATTTTCATAATCGATATTTAACTTTCTGAAGCATCACTTAAGCTTTCTACATACCAAAAAAATCATGACGATCCGTCAACCCCTTCTTGAGTTATTCCCTTTCAAAATGTAACCCTAAACTGGTCCCTGAAGTTACAAAACAAGTCTCTAAGGGGCCCAAACCTATACCAATTCCTCATGGCCTCATGGGCTGTCTGTCATTAGAAAACCATAGCCACAGCATGACCAGAACTCGAGACATCAAACTTTTTTTAAAGGTAAGGTACATATATACCTCCAAATTTTCGACGGCTGACAATCCATCTTGCTCACGGAGAAAGACCTTGTCTCAATCTCGCGAGAGAACACGAGAACTAGGTCAGGCTTGCGTAGATCATCTGCCCCTCCCAGATCATTCCGCCTCCTTGCGGAGTGGAGGTAGGTAGGACTTGGGCAGCTTCGCACCCTCCAGTAGGATGTGGATAGCCTCCTAAACCTTTTTGTGGGCCTTGCGTCCTTGTAGTTGAATGATTTCGATATTGTCCGAGATAGGCTTGGTACTGACTAGGTGACATGACTGGAGGTGGTGTTGACTTAGCGCGGACCAGACGGTCTAGGGACTTTTGGCTTTCCTTGGTCCGTTCCCCTAATGATCTTTCTATTTCACCTACATACACCTCACTACTGTTCACATGCAAATTTGTAGATAACCCCACACTTTTCAATGTGCATGAAGTAAGGGATCTTTAGGTCTCACAAGGGCATTCCGTAGAGAGTAGCTTGGTTTGGAATAAAGGCTAACATTGTGTTTGGCGAACGCGCGTTTAAGTCGTTCTGTAATACCCTTCATAAAGGGGGGTACGGCTTAACTCGCGGGAGGTGCCTCGCTCTAGTGTGACTGTCCTTGTGCACTTTTTACCTCTGTAACTGTTGTTGTCCCCCTCCCTCATGGCCCATTCTGGGTAGCCACATTGCCTGAGAGCGTCTTTCACTTTTTCTTTCTCTCCCGCTCTATGGGAAGGGTCTTCTATGAGGGTATTTGCCCTATGCATTAGAGTTCCTACAATGCCAAGTTTCTGTTGTACAGGGTGGTTGCAAGACCACTGTAAGTAGTGGTCGGTGTGGGTCTCTTTACGGAACACATCTGCCGTAATAGTGTTATCGGGATTTCTAATCATCCAACATGGGGAGACGGTTGTCATTCTCCCCATCCATGGTGAGCTTAATGCTGTCGTGTTGACTGTTAATGTGCTCAAATAGTTCTTTTTCGTACTCACGTTGATGCACTATACCAGTGACGTCTACATATCTACCCCAGAACTTCGGGGGGGGGGGGGCTGTATTCAAGGCTTTCAGTTCAAACTCCTTCATAAAAAGATTGACTAGGACCGGGGATAAAAGGGACCCCATAGCCGCAGCGTGTGTCTGTTCGCATATAACATCATTATACTGGAAATACGCTGTACTAACCACAAGGAAAGAAGTTCACAGAATTCTTTTGGAGACAACAGACTGTGGTCATTCCAGGTAGGGTCCTCCTCTGCTCTCTCAGTGACCATCTGAACTACTTCCTCTCCGGGGACGCTGGTGAAGTGCGCAAGATGAACTGTTAGCCGTCGACAATGTACCTTACCTTTAAAAACAGTCACTGCTTGAAGAAATCTGTAACTGTATTCATACATGACTGATGAACATCTTCAACACGAGTTATGCTGGTCTTTTACAAACGCACAAATGCTTCCGAAAGATACTCTTTTTTTGCGAAGGTAATAATTTACTAAAATGTAAGAATTTTAAAAATCATTTTTACTCTTGTTTTATGTATGTTATGTCATTAAAAAACACTTGATGACGTGACATACTCTAAAGCTTCATCAGGTTTTAACATTACATTTCCAGCCGTAGATCACTTAGAAGGAAAGTGTTAGGATTTGCTTACGGTGAACATCTCAGTACATGTACCTTATTATCTTAGTCGTGAAGTTAATGTTTACGGTGTTTTCATCGGAGTGGGTCTCTGTCTAATTGCAGCATAACTTGACAAAGCTTGCTATCTTTTATTACAAGATTTTTTATAACAAAAAATGAACATGTTTTGATACGTGCCCAGTTGTATTTAATAGCTTCAATTTGTAGTCTTATTACTAATCCTTAGTTACATTTTTTCAGAAAGCATGCTTCCGTATATAAAACCCTCTCGCGTGTATATGAGTGGAGATAAGATAACTTGGGAAGGTCTTGTTGGATTCATATCTAACATGCGAGTACGCTTTGATAATTAAGCCACCTCAAGTCGATTATATCTTAAGGTCCCTAACAGCTTGCTTTTATAGTGATGCGGATCTTCCTTTTTGCCTTTTACTTTAAGACGACATGGTCGTGGTAAAATCTTATTTTGGAACTGCATGGGGCGTTTATGTCAAGTCAAGCAACACTAATTATGCAAATTAATGCTTGTTTTGGCGTGATAAAATGTTAAAATATTACTCTTTGTCCTTCAGCTGTCACTCCGAAGTATATTCGGTATACAGATACCAGCCTCAGCGCACACACACACTCACACACACGAACGCACGCATGCACACAGACACGGGCGCGCACACTCACCCCCACACACCAAAACACGCACCCACACACGCACATACACACCCACACACCCACATGCACACACCCCCTACACACACACATGCACACACCCCTCCACACACACACACACACACGCACGTTCCAAACGTACATCTACATCTCTTAGATATTATCTTCATTATCGACTTACATATCAGTTGCCTTAAGATGCACCGTCTGTCGTGTACGTACATTTTTTTGTTACAAGAACAATTGTCATGCATCACCAACACCACATATCAAAAGCTAGTACTTCAAAATTCTACTAGATCCTAATTACCATGATTTGGTATAATAAATTTCAATACATGAAAGTCGTTTTAAAACATGAAAGCTTTCATATACGTATACACCTTGCGTGATTCTGTATCGACTAGATTGCTGTCCTCATGTTTGGACGATAAGAAAACACAAGGG
Organism: Branchiostoma floridae x Branchiostoma belcheri; assembly: GCA_019207045.1. Classification (NCBI taxonomy): domain Eukaryota; kingdom Metazoa; phylum Chordata; class Leptocardii; order Amphioxiformes; family Branchiostomatidae; genus Branchiostoma; species Branchiostoma floridae x Branchiostoma belcheri. The sequence continues at coordinate 22,575,411 of CM033034.1, read as the reverse complement.
CCAGAGATGCGATTCCGCACGAAGCCATTCCCGCTCGAGCGCGATCGTTATCTGCATCGATCCTACCGAAAAGTTACTTTGAAGCTATTCCCAGGTCTGTGCCACTGGGGGAAAGCTGGAGTCATGGGTTCAGCCGACTCTAGGATAGTAAAGTACCTCCGGGCTCCGCGAGAATAACGACTGATGCTGATGAACGTCGATGGTGCGTGTAATGGTCCACCCAGCCCGCCCACCTGCATGTAAAACTTTAATGTTTCCTCCTCCGGGGATAATGAATGGCTTTTTCGCCCTGTCACGGAGGGAACTCTATTCTGCAGCTCCGTGCTCCATCTCTGTTGTCTGATGATGAAATGAAACTGGACAGGTGAGGCGAGACTCTCTAGATAACGACTAGCGGCTGCCATACGTGCTACATTTTATATCTTTCAAAATGATTTTCACCTGTGGGTGGTTGATGGAACTACAGAGCATGTGTTGTGGACAGGATATATGTTATGTTACCGGGCACAAGGGTGTCTCCTGCCTGTGACTCACGCACCATGAAGCGCCGATCATTGTTCAGACCTTGTAAGCGCATTGCCGGAAGCCACCAAACTGGTGGACGAGCAGGCATTTAAGGGGAGGAGGAGGGTGATTCAGGAAAATTGGTCACAGCACATTCCAATTTATGAGACGTATGGAAGCATATTACGGGAAAAACAGAGGCTAAATTGGAAGCCAAGTATTTATGTAAAGGGTACTTCATGATACTTCATGATATATTTTTTGTGTTCTCTTTTACCTAGCCTAGCTTAATGTTACTGATTTGCAGTAGGGCCTTCTGTCACAATTATGTCAAAGAATTTATATAAATACAGAATTTATATAAATACAGTCACATTAAGCAAAAAATAACATACAATGAATAATAGTGATAATAAATCTTTAAAAATTTAAAATACTTCCGATATGACAGCTGAAGGCTGTTTGAATTCTTACTAAAACATTTATATCTCGTTCTTAGTGAAATGTGCAAATGGCGAAGTTCGGCTCGAAAAAATACATCAGGTCATTTTCAGTCTAGCTTCGCCATCCACGAAAATGCAAAAAAAAATATAACATAATTTTTAGATCCATTGTTTGTGTACCAAAGCGTTTGTAACAACAATGCTCATAGCATTATAAGCATAGCATGAAAATCTAAATATAATAGTCAAGTGGAAAATGCATTCAGCAAACAGGAGTTCTCAATAGTTATAATAAAAAACGCATTTTATCATTGGGCTTCGCAATTTCGCTTTAAAAGCATTATGACGAGCCCTCATATGATGGATGTGAAAGATAAATTAAAGTTGAAAGGTTGGGACACTGCCGTTAACTCCTCTCCCATGCCGTTCGAAATAACAAAGGACTGTTTCAGTTAACACTCTTTCATGTGGTTGTTAATGATAAAAGATCAAAGTTGGCAAGGCTAGGTAGAAGAAAAGCTTTTTAAGCATATTCTGAACGTTCGATTCGATTATCTGGAATAATGTTTACTATTTTGCTACATGATTTCATAAAATCCGCGGATGCCAATAGTACCGTAATAGGATTTGCGTAAGACCAGAACCAAGCTGCATGCGTGATCTCACTAGTGTATGAAAGTGACACAAATCTTTGATAAGTCTTTATATATTAGGGCGGGCTTTTCCTGCGCTGTTTCATAAAATAAGCGCGTCACGGAGCGATGTCCTTTCGACAGCCCGCGCGGAACACTTGTTGGAAATGAAAAATGATACGCCCTTCCCATCTCACACAAATGCACTCCAAGCGTTGTAGAAAGCTATAAATCACGTGTGTACCGTTTGCACTCGGGTGTCTTGATAAAATCGAATAATACAAGAGGGATCGTAGGGACCAATCACAATTTTTCAGTTTCAAAGATAGGGCTAGAGCAATCCTTTATTATTGCTCCTGGCTTTGATCTTGAACGAGGAGGGGAAACCAATATCTTCAAACTGCCCAAAGTCCTGGTGCACATTAGTGCCGATTGATCAATGTCCAGAGGCTCGCTTTAACCTAATATAACATAGCAGTATCCCCGCCATTGGACACGGTAACGCATTACAACATGCATGTTTGCCTTTACCTTCTAGTGAGTAGCTCTTCAGGCTATATTTCATTCTGGAGTTTAGAGAAAACCATGACTTAGGATAGAGAAATCATGCAATGGCTACCTCATAAATTCTGTAAATTTTATTTACTTATTCATTGGGTTAACTGCATAACACTCACAGTCAGATCTAACCAACAAGTCTTTAGCTATTACAAAGGGTTAATCCTGCTGACAAAGGCTAACGTTCCGTGTTATCAAATAGCACATGTGAATTGGTTTTAAAGAAGGTAAGAACATGACAGTATATCCAAAGGTACATTTACCTGTTACACAAGTAAAAGGAGAGTTTTTTTTTAAATTTCGGTGACTCTAAGCAATAGTTTGCCTAATTTTTAAAGATGTTGAGTGAGGGTTCCAAGTGGAGTCCAAGAATTTCGCAAAATATATATGTTGAGATTTTAAAACCCTTAAAATGCCAAACCCGGATATATCCGGCACACATATACATGTCTTGTGTGCCGCACCCGGATATATCCGGGATAGCGTATTCCTCCGACGTAGCAATTTTGCGCGCGCGTAGCGCACGAACCCCGGAAGTTAGGGACTTCGGCCTTGTTCGGGGGGTTCTTTTATACCCCCCTCACAATAGGCGCGATTCGATCGGAAGACTAGTTTACGAACCCTGAATGACATTTTCGTGAGTAAGACGTCCGGTGTTTTCACGATCATCTTGCGATTTTTACGGATCGCCGGCAGTTTTCAGGAGTCTTACGACGGTCGCGGTGCAGCGAAACATGTTCTTAACATATGCGACTAGTCGAAGGAAATCTCCAAAATCGCACAGCTCGTTACCGAGTCGCAGATTGTGCGTACAAATCGTGCGTACCTTGCAAGGGTATCGGTCAATAGTCTTGCGTCAATCCAACGATTGAAGACCGATAGGCGAGCAAAGACATAGTTATTAATCATCGAACGCAAATCGGACGGCAAACGCCCGTCAGTTGGGCAACGTTCGGGCGACGTTCGCCCGACTTCCGTTTGTTTACAAATATTGAATTTCTGGGAATGTGAGGGTAATTCTAACATTGTGGCCGCTGTGGCAGTATGTAGGCTGGCTTTGTGACACACTTTCTTTCTTGCGTCATTTCTATTATGCCCGCGCATTCCATTCATTGGTTAAAAAGATTCCGACAACAAAATAAGCAACATTTATTGATCTCTTGCCTTTTTTGAGGAACGTTTTGTGTTACCTTGTCCGCGTGCAAGAGGTCATGGGAGGTTTATTATCATAGATTTATTCACCGTCGATCTCACGAGCCTCGCGTATATGTGAGGGAGACAGTTTTGAGGCGAAAAATACGCAAGACCATCTTAAGATCTTAAAATCAGCCGACCTTCCTGCGATCGCGAAGAACGTCCGAAGATCGTATATAATGTGAGGGGGGTATAAGGAGGTCAGCAGCCAACCCTGGCACTGATAGCATTTTATAGTGCTGAAACTCTGGCAGTTTAAGGGTTAAAGTATATTTATCTTGATTCCGGGCGTGTTATCCAGACGTGTATTCCGACGTATTATTTGCCTCTGTATCTTCTCAAAGATCTACTACTTTGATATCTTGAGTGCAACAAAGTGTCATTTCTTCATGGTATCTTTATTTGTATTATTTCAAGTTTTCAATAAAATGATCTATTACTTATTCGGGTGACGGCAAGCTTCACACTTCTGCCTGTTTAATTTCTCATGTAAATATTCTGCCTTTGCTGTATCTACAAGAAACTGCATATTCTTATTTGCATACATGGTATAGTACCCACACTTGCAATATAATGCCACGCATATTAACGCTTTGTCGTGGCTTAGCTATCGTTGCTTAATGGTGTTAATGTAATCAAGAGGGTCGATTTCTATACAATACTTCATGTAGATGGTCCTTGATGCTGATTTACATCCTCTTAATTAACAATGAAAGAGATGCAGGTTCTGAGATTTGGTGAATCATCCCGTCACCACTTATAACAGGTCTGTAATATCTGCCGATTATGAACAATAACCTTTTACAAAGTCTTGCTCATGTGAGCAGAATATTGATACTGAGCAAAGCAGATGGTGCCCAGTCGATTCTCATGTGCCCATTGTATAAATGAGTGCTGTTACAGTATGGCCTCTGTCTATAACATTATTGATATGTGGTAAGAGAAAGCTAGTTTTGAAGTTTTTAGTGTAATTCCGATTAACGTATATATGTGTGATGAAGAAAATCACGTGTGATTATTTGACCAGCTGTGCATCTTCCTGTTTATTGGCTGGGTGGAAAAATATAAACGCACTGTCAAACTCAAAGTATCCGGTCAGGGTGAAAATCATCGCGCAATTAATATTAATTTATTTCTAAGAATGGCATGTAAATCTGCCCCTAAAAAATAGTTCATCCGAAAATGCCTGACCTGTTTCAAGGGTGATCTGTGACACTTCACAACAACATCAGTTCCTCATCTCGTGAAAGTCAGGAACACATGAAACATAGATAGCATCAGGTAATAATGGCTACAGCGTCGTGACTGGGCAGAAATCACTGGCGTTATTGTGTTGACAAAGAAACGGTATCAGGCAGAACCGAGGGGTTCTAGATGGAAAGGTCCATTAACCTTGTCTTGATGAGGAAAGGCATTAACCGTGTACGTGTCCGGAATAGTTTCCTGGCTTAAAGATTGTAACTACTGTTAACGTTGTAATATCAGTCTTATAAGGTAAACATGATTAACCCGGGGAGGTTTACCCCCAGGCAAGAGATAAATATTTGTCCCTTCATGTACATGAAGACAGCACCCCTCCCCAAACCATCGTACATTTCCTTCCATGTTTGTCCTATTTCAAACCGCCAATGAATAAATCTCTGAGTAAAGCTCGACGTACAAGATTGAAATCAATTGCCCCAACCCCACGTGATTTCTAGTTAGCATTTTCAAGATATTAAGTTCCTGACTATATATATACATATATTTTTCCTGAAGTCTTTAGTTTTTAATTCTTAATAATCCACTTAAAAATCAGAGGTTACGTTGACACTTACCAATGTAACGTTATATGTAGGCTGGAATATTTAAGACTGGTGTGTGGCAAGCTATTTGCCGCTGTCGCGTAATACGATATGTGTTATGCCTAAACGATACTGAATATACACAGAATGTTTAATTACTACAACTTTTCCTACAATATTATAAAAACATCAAATGTAAGTCTGGAATCATCAGTAACACGGGTGAATGGTGAAAAGCAACGTTCTCTTAACTTGTCAGTCGTTATGGCTTGCATGCTCTGAGACAAATTATACCTAAAGTTTTGCTGAACACTAATTGGACATTACAATAGAATACGGTAGCAATTAAGGATATGCTGCGATGAAACGAGTTCGAGCACTGTTCAAACAAAACAAAACCAAGTGATAGTGAAAAAGGGGGTGTCGTCGGTTCCGAGACTGATCGCGCCAACGTCTGCTCCCTCCTACTGATTTCGTACATTTGTGATGAACTTAAGCAATACTGAGGACAATGAATTAAATATATTGACAATATATCATACTAAAGAGCTAGTATTTCACTGGTCGTGACAGAGAAGACAGAAGCTAATGCACGTTTTTTTAGGTTCCCTCTACTGGGGAAATTCCCCCAGCTCCTTTCAAAAAGCACAATGAAAAACTTAAGTTCTCGTCCTACACTACTTCAACCCTTTCAGTAAAGTACATTCCTGACTACATAGACAAGATTCGAAGCACTAACCAATGGACTAAGCACACTGCATCTTCATCGGTGAATCTTTTTGAAAGGAACAGTGAATGATTTATTCAGTTTGTGGTAAATTCCCCAGAATATTTTGCTTCTCTCAAAACCTCTCAAAAAATGCGTTCTCCTTCCCAGGACAGTCTGTGTGCAGAACGCAGGCGCCATTACCTCTCATGCGACCAAATAACGTATTGCACAACAAACTCACACGCCATATACACCATGTATCTATTTCCTCATGTCTGCATTCTTTTACTAGGGTAGGCTCCCATCAGAGACTAAAAGTGCCTTTCAGGGAGGTCCTGAATGTATCAAGTGGAATAAGACGGTTTATTGGGCGTCTATAGAGGAGCACCCTTACATACCAGCATATTACTAAAGCCCCTGGCTAAATCACATAGTAATGGTTGCCCCCGCAGACTAAGCGTTGGTGTGAGGGGAAAGGTCTGTTGTAATATATCTTATTCAGGTGGCTCTTCTAATTCAGATGGCTCTTCTAATTCAGATGGCTCTTCGAAGTCATCTTATGGTCACTTGCTAGATAACTGTAGACCCCAATGTATTTACCTCCATGAAATTCATGAGGTTATATTTTTACTAGCGTTTGTCTGCCTGTCTGTGTGTGAACAAGATAACCCAAGAATGGCTCGGTGTATTGGTTTCATACTTGGTGTGTTGGCAGGGTGTGATGAAAGCTGTGAACGATTGGATTTGGGACATCTTAGCGGCTTCCCTTGGTACTGCAGCGCAAATTCCGGTTTTGCTTTCTCTTGTTCTGAACAAGATATAGTCCCAATTTTTAAGTGTTATATAGCTCTTGTGCTCAGGAATAAGTGACATAAATTTGGGCCTCCTAGCGTTTAGTTTTGGGATAGCAGGGGCATTTTTTTTTCAAAAACTTCTGAAGTGGATTACTCAAGAGAACGATGGATTTTCATGATTTTTGGTATTTAGGTACCATGGACCTTATACAAGATTAAATACTAATTATGCAAAAATTTATGACATTTGCATAATTCATGAGCTTATTCTATCATAGCAGTTTTTTTAATGTATCTCTTGTACGGGACATGATATGGTTTTGATATTTGGTAGGTAGATAGCTTTTAACGTCATGACAAAGTGGGCAAGTTTCAGCCCCACAACATTTAATTTTGGAACTGCAGGGGCGTTTTGTCAAGGCACTCCACTCCAAACAGAATAACTATAGAAAGGAATGATGGATTACCATCATTTTTGGCATGCAGGCAGCTTAGGCAAAGGTGTTTATAATGATATACATTTTATGCAAATAAGGACTTAATTTGCATAATGAATGAGGAAATCGTACAATTCCATTGTTTTCAATAGCTGAACTTCAGTTAATTTAACACATGTAGTTATGATAGGTAAAACATAAGCAGATACCAAATATGCAAATGAGGAACTAATTTGCATAATATATACAAAAATAGCAAATCTGCATAATGACTAATGATGGGAATTTTATACTTGCGACATGTGTACGTTAGTCAATAATGAACATCGCCATGCATAAATTATGTAAATGGTAAGTCATTTGCATGAAATTTACAAAAGCTCTAGATATTTCATGGAGGTATGAGGTCGCCGAAATCTAGTTCATATTTAGTATTCAGAATGTCAACAAAGGTGTTTTGTTCAAAACAGTTTGATAAACCCACGGAATTTCAATATTGCTACAAACTTCAAACCCCACTCCACCCTCAGACAGAAATTCGTCTATACTAAGCACCGTGTACGCAAAGGCATCAAATCTGGCGTCATCTACAGACCTAAGTGTGAAGATCCACAGTGCAACGACACCTTCATTGGGAAAACCAGTCAACCACTGAAGACAAGGTACAAGCAACATTGCAGGGTTACAAGTGGATACTCGCCCGTCATCTTCCACACACTCAGCTACATCAAGGATATTCCTTTATACTGGAGACAACAGACATCCTCGACCGCGAACCACGTTGATATAATCGAGGAGTCGGGAGGCCATCTACGGAGCGGATCGACAACCCCACCTTACACCCAAAGGAAGGACTCTCCAGTACTGCTTTGTATCATAAAGGACGATAATTTTTACTATGGTATTGGCTTATCAAAAGGGAACTATACAAACATGATTTACTTTGGAGTAACAGTTGCACACACTCCTTAGGATTTAGTGAATTGACATTGTTTCTCTTTAGTTAGAAGTACTTGTATTGAATTGTTCTGCCAGTTCTTTCTAGTGACGCTGAAGAAGAGTAATGGATGTCACTCGAAACGTCCGAAAGTAAATCTCCGTTTTTATCCAGTTGTAGAGATTGAATGGTATTTGGAGATTGCCTTCATTGTTTTATCTTTCCTATACTTGCCTCTTGCCCCAGGTGTACACAAGATGTATTGACATTTTTACTCCTTCTCTTTCAAAATGACCATATACATGTTCTTATTTGGCAATATCAAATCTTTTGTTCTCAGCAACATTTAGTTCTATATTATGACAAATGAGCTTACAGAGATGCCCTTTGAAAATCATCGTAATAATAAAAACCATTCATCGTATCTAAGCATATGTTCATACCAGTGCCACGGTATAATCATAATTCGAGAGCCTAAAATATTTTTTCGCAGACAAGTACTCAATAAACGTCAGAAGCAATTCAAAATGCCTAAAAATTACGTAAGTGCTCTGTAAGGAACTGGTCCATTTCTTCCTTATCAATCTTACCTGTGCCATTCGGGGCTTCTCATCTCGCATCTCCAGGGACTGTCCTGTAACATCTTTGCTCCGGTCTTCTTGGTAGCCTATATTGTTCACGAAGACGTATAAAGTTCGTAATGAGTTTGTTGGATTTCTTTTACACGGTCAAATCTAAAGTATCTCTGCAGATTAAACGCTATCAAAGTATAAAACATAGATTCTCAAAACATATCGAGACAAACGTTTTCGAAGCGCTGAATGAAAATAATATGTATCCAAGAATTATATCCTTGATCTTACAATTATAAAAAACATAAAAAGCCAGAAAAGAATTACTAGTTCTGTGTCTAAAATGTGTCAAATCTATGTCTAACCATCCACGTTTTGAACCTGGCTGTCAGCAACGTAATAAAATTCACAACAGGGGTTTAACACAAGGGGCAGAACTTACATCTTTTGCAGATATGACAGGTAAGAAACAGTGCTATTTACTACTTGTCTACACTCTTAAAGTTAGATACATTTTATAGTCTGTTTTAAAACAATATATCACGCGGTTTGATAATTGCTAGTTTTCTATCGATTATTGACAAATATGTTATGTTGTATATGTTAAGGGTGCTCCCAAACCACCGTAGCTTTTTTCGACTTATCTTCGACTAATCTTACCATATGGGGTCAAAACTGAACGTTTTGTACAAATACATTTTACATGTATAGCTCCACTAATCTATGTGGGTCAGTTTGACATGGTGCGAAGAATTCCAGGTCATTATCATAATTTATGCAAAAGATGATGATATGCAAAAGATCATAAGGACCACATTTGACACTAACCCTATTCAGATCGGGAGGCGGTTTTTGATGCCCGTACCAACTAAAATGCCACATTGCTCCTGAACGGCTTACGTTAGGGACACCAAACTTGGTATCTTTTCGGAAAATGTTGATAGCAAACATTTGAAGTGAATAAAGTATGTTCGTCATTTGTCATGTTGCCATGGCAAAGGAATTCAGACAGACATATTCGTTACAAACTTTGCTAATTTAGGTTTAAAGAATACAGTTTCATAGCTAATTTTTTTTCTTAGCAAACAACACTTGTTAATGACAGATTTGAGGTCTCCATTTTTGTTTTTGTTTTCGAGATTCCAAACAAAGCAAAATGTTATATAAGGTGATTGAAATACTTTCAGTCATGTCATTCGAAGTAAGACACACGTTATTGCCAATCATGACAACGCCAACGTGCTGCATGACAAACAGTAAAGCCAACATTCACAACGGTGTCCATGGAGTAATAGGACTGGAATAGGTTTATGTTAAGATACTAGTAGTCAGTGCACGTTCTAAAAGCGGCGCATTATCATTTTGTCTTAAACAGGCCACTTTACGTGGATTGATACAATTGCGGTAGCAAGATTTCCAGTAAGCACCAGAGACCTTTATTCCACACGCCATGAGTAAAATACCATTTCGAGCACAAAAGGCTAGGGAGGCCATTACGTGAGGGCTGAACAACACTATCTATTGGCCTGTCACGTTGTAATCTCCTTCAGCCTACGATTTATGACTCACTGTGCCTTCTTCCCCACAGGAAACGAATGTAGACAGTGAGCAGAAGCTAAGGGCGCATGTGATAGCAAGTCTGCAACGATCTACAGAAGGAATAAGAGACAAGGAATAGACCCGGACATATACATCATCCAAATGTCTTTACAAAGCTTCAGCTGCTGCTTTCATGTTACATCTATATAAATTTTGCCCTTCATTGGCTTCAACAAAGGTTGGATCTAACTGTAATGTTCTTACTAGGCACTCCACAAAATCCAATCTTTATGCACGCCTTCAACCATTCGTAAAGGTGCGTTGTTTTCATCGCAGCATCCATTCAAATATGCTTTAAGAACGCTTTACCTGTGCTTAAAGATGTAATTGGTCCAAAGTGTATATTATAATCTCTTGTGTACTTAGTACGAGGCAATTTAGTCTTAGGACTACGATCTTGTACATGAATTTGTGTGTGTTTAATAAATAAACCAGTTCTCTCTCTCTCTCTCTCTCTCTCTCTCTCTCTCACTGAAGCACATCAGAACAACCTTTGAACTTAAACTCGATATCGTGGCATACCTCCTAACTGCTGCGAGTTTGTTCACGAGGTATATTTACATGAAATTAGAAACTTATCATGTACATTGCTTTAGATCTATTGACATTAATACGTTCATCAGGATGGCAAATTGATGCATAATAAAAAAAAAATGTTACAAATCGAAAGTGAATTTACCTGAAGTTTTGGTTGTCCATCTGCTCTCTGCATTATCGCAGGATATATGACATTAGCCTTGTTATACAAAGAACATTTATTATATGTACAGACGATATATAATCAAATACAGCAACCTGATACCACAAAACATGGCTTGAAGATTTTTAGCTTTTTTTTTACCGAGCTTTTAGTTTCTGCCTAAGAAGTTCCCACGCGCACAATCCCATGGGCAAAATAGAAGAATACAACAACTACACTGTGACCTATAAAATCCTAGATAGCTTTAAAGCATTCATCAATCATAGCCGTGTAGTTGCAGACGCTTCGTCGCCGGATAGAGGAGGAATAGTCGACAGTACAGCAGATACACACAGATACACACACACATTCACGTACATACATACGTAAGCATAGTTTTTTTTACATACATACATACATACATACAAGCATACATACGAACTTGTACACGGGCATGGACACAAAAGTGTAAAAGGCAGATCGAGTTATACTAAACTCGATGGGCGGAAGTAATCAGGCAGACTTGGAGATATTTTTGCGAACAGTTATATGATCCTTTCTACTTAATACTTTCAGATACGTAATCACTATTAGAATTTATGTAGCTTTGGTGCACTGTGGCTATGAAGTAGGTGAAATACTGTCCTCTACAACGTGCCAAGTTGCATTGACCTAATCGTGTTATGTTCAAAGTATTTGGAATCTATATTTAGCGATTCTGAGGATTTTAAGAAATCCTGATAGTATTTGCACGTACCATTATAGGTTGCCTTTGGCTTTGCGTTCTCCGGGCAACAAAGCCATTTATATACTGTGACTCCACCAAATAGACAGTTTTATAGCTGTACCTATTATCTGTTGTAAGGTTTCCTGTAATGTTATCGATTTAAGATAAGCTATTGGTGAGACAAGTTAAGGGTTAAACGGGGACTTTGGAAGCTGAGCAGCTCACGCAGGTAGGCCATTGACCTCGACTTGGCGCAGCACGAGACATGACTAGCACCGTATAAGGGCGCAACGCGCGGCGCATAGCGCCATCGGGGGCTAAATTCGAGTCCTCGGCTCCCCCCCCCCCCGAAAGTAGTAGCATGGAGCGTGTTAGAAATCCCACAATGAAACGGAACGTGCAATAAAAATATTTTCCTTGAATATCAACGACTAAGTTCAGTGAACTAGGAGGTCTCCAAACATATACAAATTGAATCGCCGGGTCACGCGGTTTCTCTTGAAAAAGTCAAAGTCTGAGCCGGACTTCTATGAAAGTGGAGTGAAGAAGGCTGTGTACATCCGCGCCAACCGTCAATCACCGAACAAAGACGGGTGGCGACACAGGTTATCTGGCTTTTTCGACCCTCTGCTGCAGTCACGAGATTCTGACGTCACGCCCGGAAGCTACAGCAGACGGGTCCAACAAGGCTGACGGAGTCGGCTGAAAAAAAGTTTATCCGTAATAGTAGGGCACAGTTTCTGCCGGCAAGTTCATGTCAGGTATTCTTAAGTCTACTACAGGCGGGCCGCGTAGACTTACGTCCAATGGCGTGGCATCGTCGGCGTTACTTAAATGGTTGGATCCACCCCCTATCGCAACGGATCATGTATGCAATATAGACTCCTTAGTTCTGCTGCCTTGTGCAAGGCAGTGCGTCACTGGTCTAGATAGCAGCTACGATGGTTGACTTAGCCCTCATGCCTGCCACCTTTTTCTGCAGCTAAAACCCCCTGCAGATTTTTTTAAAAAAGCTAGAAACTTCACTCACTTCTTCGCGACCTCAAGAGCTATTCAAATTCGCACATAACCTTAATTGCAAGGATAATGCAACTCAAATATGCAAATTTTGTAAATAATCAGCGGCCCTAAAGACCTGACTGATTTATTTATTTATTCAGGACATATTCTTAGCTACTGATAGCATGGATAGTCAAAATAGCCTTTAAACGTTTGGGTAAATATGTTTTTCTGCAGATATATGCATTGTATTAATCATTGCCTGAGCTATCCTCAACAATATGGACTGACAACATTACCCGAGGAGTCGATCAGATCTTAGATGACGTAAAGAGTTAGAATTCAATTACATTTTAATATACATACCTAAATAGACCCTAATACAAGATTTGATCTTCCTCTCTTGTACGTGCCACAAATACCAAACGTTGGCAGATATATCGCCTCCAAGCCAAACGCATCCAGTGACGCTCCTTACACCATGACGCAAGGGGAATCAATGCGTAGCTCCAAGGGACTCTCCCTTTCCGGGTCAATGGGCGACTGTGAATAATACTCTTCTATTCTCATAGGATGGTCAAATCGGCCGCGGTGTAATGTGTTTACAATTAGCGTTCACTAAAGGACTGGCGTCAAATTAGAAACGGGTAAAACTAATCTGCAGCCGAAGTGCTAAATGTTTATGAAAACTATCATCAGTTTTTTTTAGTAATTTGTAATTACGGTATCGGACAGATGTGACATAAAAGCGCACACATATTGTGTAAGAAATCCTGGCAAGACGACAATCTTCAGGTAAAGCCATGTATTCCTAAACTACATATTCTATGACTGCCATATTTTCAGGTATATGTGTGGAACTAAACCATTTTGTTTTCACGATGACTTAAAATCATCAGTTTACTAAAAAATTCCGGACTCCCCGTTCAAGACCTCTGTGATTTGTACCAATGTTACATTTGTCCAACTCCAGAATATGTAACTCTAGTCAAATATTATAACGCAACAACTGATGAAGATTGAACAAAAACCGATCAGTCTGCAGTAATAACGATTTCAGTTGACATCATCTGTATTGTCTTCCGGTTGTTAATCATTCTGACAGTGTGCAATGTTAGTTTCAATACTTTGCTTTCTTTATTACTTTACTATGTTAAGTGTTTCAATACACGTGTGTTTGCTGTGTGAAATCATTGAAGCAAGCATATAATTTAGTTTACCTAGGATAAGATTTTTTTACCAATTAGTGTTTTAAGCAAGAAGACGTTATTTTTAGCTCGGAAGTTCTGAAAAAACGTTTTCATTTTCTAGGTCATGGTGTAGTCTAGGTAATGTTTATCTAAAAGTAATATGAATAGTTTAACACCACGGCTAGAGATGGCGATGCCCTTGTAGTCTGTTGGGTTCGTGAGTTCGCCACTTTTATATATAGGAACTACGAGGGGTGATCAATACGTCCTCGACCTCACCCAGAAATAATGAGCACAACTCAAATTTTGAGGCACAACTTTATAGTATGAAGCCTTTTATCAATATCCTCCAAATTACAAATCATTGGAGTCATTACTTTCCAGCCATTCGTTGTTTGCTAATTAGAAGGTAAATGGCGAGAAAAACAAGTGTGAATTGTGATCAGACATGTGTGGGTCGAGTTCCCCATGCCGTAAATTCTTTGTCATTAACAAAAGACATCGTCAAAATGTTTGATAATGATTCTCTTCCGATTTCAAACAGGAAGAAGTGGGTGTCTGACTTTCAGCAGCGCAAATTGACCCGCACACCTCAGGTCGCAGCTTGATTGTCCGCAGTTTTCCTTCTCCTTTACCTAACGTTACTGGGTGTCGCTTGCAAAGTAATAATCACAATAATTTGAATTTCGGTACACTTTGATATACTTGACATCTATGCTTCGAAATCTGAGTTGTCTCGTAGCATACTCCGAATCCATCGGTTGGGGAACGTCGCAGATTGTAATAGAATATCAAATATTTCTTTAATGTTTATGTGCGACGAGGAGCGCTGTATTTCATCATTTCATTAATAATTGAATCTGTTCCACATGATTTATTGCACTACATAGTCCCTCTTGAATTCCTTCTACTGTGATATCAAAATCTATTTGATGGTGGATTATCTGTTTGAAGCTCTAAGAATGATACAATATTGTCGGCATATTCTTGTCCCGCTTTGTCTTTTGTAACATTTCTATGAACTGTCTAAGATGGATTAACCATACCTCTGTTGATATTTGTTTGGTTTGTCAGTGTCCTCTTTATTTCCGGTTTCTAAATTTCGTTACCTATTAATATATTTCCTGAATTATTTTGAGTCTTCTCTAGATAATATAGAAATATGCGTCATTTTCTTTACATTACAATGTGTCTTTCAAATTGTCTTCTTGATGATTCCCTTCGTGAAACGAAGGGTTTGTAGTCACGGCTGTTTTGATGTCAGGTTGTCGTTTGTCAGCCTGATAACTAGGGAACGCGTGGATGGATGGTTTTGATATTTGGTATGTAGGTAGGATTAGACATGACAAAGGAATGGCAGGAATTGCGTTACGGCAGGGCGCTCTAGCGGCGTGTTATGGTACAGCAGCGGAACTTCTGGTTTTGCTATTTTTTGTTTGGGACTTGTTTGGGTGCTGATTTTTAAGTGGTAAGTAGCTGTGTAAAAGCATAGTAAGGTGTGTAAGCTTTGGCCACCTAGGAGTTTCGCAGGGGCGGTGAAAGTAATTCTTGTTTTAGGTTTTGAGAAGGAATACTGCAAGACGGGGTTGATGGATGTTAATGACTGTAAGTATGCAGATAGCTTACGTAATGATGTACATAATTGTATGCTTGTTATGCAAATTAGGTGGTAATTTGCATAATGCAATAAATATGTGTAGAAACCATCTACACTCTGTGTCTGTGAACAGAAAATCTCCAAAACGCCAAGATAGATTGATCTGATATTTGGTATGTGGGTAGCTCTTGAGAAGGAGAAGAAACGTACGAGGTGTTTTTTTGCCAAGTGGCTTCTGACGGTTTTGCAGGGGATGTTTGTACTTGAAAAATAGTGTGTAGTGTGCTAAGTGTGGCGATTGCGCAATAGTGATTTATATTTAGGAGTTACGTCATTCAGCGTAGGCTGCTGTTGTGCATGGGCCCCGTCCCCACAGGAAGTGACCCCAAAGGTCATAGTTGCGCAATAGAGGACAGCACGACTTATATATACCAGACGATTACAAGACAATGGTACTATAGGGACAGTACATTATACATGATGGGGTGTAAATGTTTCCTATAACTTAGTATAAGATTTATAATCTGTAGATTAAGGGCAATGAATAAGGGCAATGATGACATTGTTTACAGGGCCCTATATTATACGTTTAAAAGGGTTGTACATGTAACAGTTACTACCGGTACAATACATTACAATACATTTTTGAACAAAGCAGGGTTTGTTTTTCACAGTAACTTGTAGTCATTGATGAGATTGTTTATAGGGATTGTACATTAGATATATAGGATACACAATGTAGTGGACTGCATTTTGAAACAAAGAATGCTACATCATCATTTTTGCAAGCAACAAGTCTGCAATAATGATCTGTACAGGGGGCTGTACAAAAAAAACACTATAATTTATAATATTACTTTGTAGAAACGTCCATGCAATGTATCAAGTCGTCAATATTGACATGTTTTATCTCGATAGTCCATTATACACATTGGAAATATATAACGTACTACATTGCGGAGCTAGATAGCAATTTGCATATCTATTATCTATAAGTATCTATAAATATGTCTTTTTTTCAGTTACAAATGTAATACGTTTGACTGTCCTGTTATGAAATGCTGCGGATTAATTAATTGTGTAAAATAGCCCCTGGTTAGCATTAATAGAACTTGATTATAGAAGGCACCCCCAAGTTATCTAGAGATCAAAAATCATGACGAACCGTCAACGGTCCCGTTGTTATTACCATCTAAATGGATGATTCGATTGCGTACGCGCGGAAAACTTGCTGTCAATTCCGGGAATTTTTATCAATCGGACATATTAGTACACAACTCAATTAGGCTAATATTTCTCTCTTTGTTAGTTAGAGTCCATTCCAAGTCATCGTGCGGATGCTTGTTGCCATTGTTTAGAATTGATTTCAAACGTTTGTAATTATATGTCTAGAATCGACATTTGATACTTCAGAAATATTTTTAACATTATTTCAATTTTATTAATATTTCCCCGGTCCGTAAAACTTTGGAAATATTCATGGTGTGAAATTAGATACTTCTAATGGTTTCTAGATAATGATAACAGCATTCAACCATTATTTACCATTTTCTACCATTTTTTGTAACATTTTGTAAATGGGTCAGTGGGCTGGGAAGATAGCAATTCACACATCCTTGCAAAGTATGGCTGGGTGTCAATGCAACAATGGCCCACCACAAAGGATCCAGCAGTGCCCAGCAGTGAAATCTAAAAATATACAGAGGCAACAACAGGGCTTACTTTTATGGGGACAATAAACTAATTTTACCATTTGGCAAAGTTTACAAATATTTGTAAGTTTGAAAGAATCACACAGAGGTTTCACAATTATAAAAAAAATATTTTGTACAGTTACTTTCAAAATGTTTCTAAAGTATTCAAATGAATTCAAATAGATGAATATTTTCTTGGTCAATTTAAAAAAAAAAATTATTGTGGTTTAGATATTCTTTTATTCAACATAATTCGGACTTATTACAAATATCACCTAAAACCCTCATGGTGACTTGGAATTGACTAATGTGTCTTATCTTTGAGTATCTGCTATTATGAAATGAAGTAGGCGTATAATGTGGGTACCTACTGGCTGGCAAAATTCACCTAGTCATTATTATTAATATAAACTGTATAAACTCATTATTTATGCAAATTAGCCCCTGATTTGCATGATAAAAATTGATTATGTAAGGCATCTCCAAAGCTATCTCACTCACTCGCTCGCTCATGGCCCATGACAAAAGCTATCTGCATTCCAAATACTATGGCAATCTGTCAACGCAAACTATTCCACTTCAAAGGGATGATGCAGCTACATAGGCTCGAAAAAGTTGTAGAATTCCGAGAATTTTTTGCCAATCGAACGTATCATTTACTGTAAGGCTAGCCCCTGAGATGTCTATAAAAAACACCCTCCAACCACCACACCCTCGCCCATTTCACGAAGGTTGAGTTCTACGAACGCTTGTTATATATACGGTTACCATCCTCAAAAGCTTTCTCAGCTTCTCTGTGTGTCGATTGTTGTAAAATGAACTGATTGATCTCATTTTTGTAATTAGGGGAAGTTGCAGCAACCAGTTAGGATGATGTACCGGTGTGTAACGCCGTAGGGTGGTTATGAAGATACAGATACCGATGAAAGGGGTAGACTAGTTATGCGATAATCGAGTGTTTGTGCTGTTGTTTTTAAGGCCTGTACTTTTTCCAGGAATGTTACCAATCGTTCTTCCGTTTACTTTTATCAAGTTAGCATGTTATTTCTCTATCCTGTAAGTTTCTGTAAGCGAATTTTTAGAAAATGTGGACATAACATATGACGATTTTAGGAAATTTGACGTTGTAATTACGTAATATGACGTTATCATCACCTCATCAATCTGACTGTATTGGCTGGAAGCATTAAAAATTGGTGTTCCCAGAAAACGTCATGCTATGTAACAACAAGCGCAGATAACAGACTAATAATGTTTGTTACGACTTATGTTGACAATAACAACATCAATGACGTCAAAGTAACGTCATAAAAAGACGTCATGCATATCTACGATAACCGTTGGGCTCCACCATCTTTTATCAACCATCTTGAATTTTCAAAAAAATACATTTGTTTCAGCAAATAATCGCAAACGACAATGAAAATTGACTTAAATGTTCATTTCAACATTTTTGTTCATTTCAACATTTTCGGATTAACCCTTAAACTGTCAGCGTTTCTGCCCAGTACATGCGTTCTGTGTGCCGGGGTTTCCAAACCCTCTTGAAATAAGGGGTAGGAAGTTTTGTTTTATTGTTTTTATGTTATTTCTTCTCAATAGAGTTAATTCCAGTTGTGGCGGCCATGTTGGATTTCTGGGGTCATCCGGGGCACCAGAACGAGACTGCAGGTGGTACCAGCTGGGCATTCTACTATATAGGCTGTATTGCAGACATAAGTATGCCATCTTCGGGAGTGCATTTCACCCCTCTAAGGTTAACAACTGCACAATATATGCCTGTTATCTATAGAAAATACTGTTTTGGAAATTTGAACTTGATTTTGGTGATATTTTTTATTAATTTTTCACATTTTTTGACGGGTGACCTGAGAACAATTAATGTCAGTGTTTATATCCTCCATGTGTGCTGTGTATCGGTATCTGTGATTAAAACCTACAAAAACATGGAAATATCGGGGTGACAAACCTTTTGGTAGAAATTTAGAAGACATTTGGCTGTTATTCTGATGATTTCTAGATGCCAAGAACCGTTCTGCAAACTACGCTCTATGGGAAAATCCTGCGGCACTCAATAGGGAAAGGCAGTGTATGTACCGGGTGTGCTCCTTTACTTGTTTCCCAATTTATCTGACAGTGTTTTTATTGTTTTATTTTAGTTTAAACAACATACCCCATAAGAAAAATGTCCACATGTTGTATAATATTGTGGGATGAAATGTAGCAGATTGTTTACTGTTGTTTTTGCAATTTTTTCAATGCCAAGGTGGAAAAAAAACATAACTTTGATTATAAGTGCCAGCGGAGGAGGGATTGTAGCCTGAGTGTCATCCTAGGTAGCTTACCGGGCTCCCATACTCACCCCTCACAAACCAGAGGGGTGAGTATGAGAGCCTCCGTAACCAACTAGGATGATACTCAGGCTAGAGTCGACCCTAACATTACTCTAAAAACCGGACTTCATGCCAGTTTCAGATCAGTGTGGGTGGAAATGTGACAGAATTTTCACAGACGCTGCGAACATCTGTTCATAAAACTACGTATTACTAAGTTCTATCACCAATTTACCTCTTCCACTGACGATAAAATTTACGTTTTTCTCCACATTGGCATTGAAAAATCCCTAACAGAAAAAATCTGCTACATTTCATCCCACAATTTTGTGGACCCAACATGTGGAATTTGTTGTGTAGGGTTATGTTGTTTAAACTAGAATAAAACAATGAAAACATGATTTGGGAAGAAAGTAAAGGAGCACACCTGGCATGACATTCCCATAGAGCGTAGTTTGCAGAACGGATCTTGGCATCAATACATCATCAGAACAACTGCCAAATGTCTTCTAAATTTCTACCCGCAAAGATGTCATCCCCATATTTTGTGTATTTGTAGGGTTTAATCCCAATAGTAAACCTACTATATCACACTTACCAATACAAAGCACTCATGGATGATATAAACACTGACACTAATTGTTCTCAGGTCACCCATAAAAAATGTGAAAAATTGATTAAAAAATATCACCAAAATCAAATTCAAATGTCCCAAACAATATTTTCTATATATAACAGGCATATATTGTGCAGTTGTTAACATTAGAGGGGTGAAATGCACTCCCGAAGATGGCATACTTATGTCTGCAATACAGCCTATATAGTAGAATGCCCAGCTGGTACCACCTGCAGTCTCGTTCTGGTGCCATGACCCCGGATGACCCCGGAAATCCAACATGGCCGCCACAACTGGAATTAACTCTATTGAACATACCACGCCATACATCATTGGAAAGCTAAAAACTGTCTTAAAGATACTTTAAGAAGGAATATTCTAAATGTAGCCTGATATCACTAGTAATGAATTACGAGGGTAATACTGCAATAAAACATCTGTTTTCATGAAGTTTTTGTATTACAGTCCCCAAACTATATAAAATAAGTATGGGTATGTATCCTACAGCATTCCTGAGATTCCTTAAGATAGAGTTACATACATGGGATAAATTGGTACACAAGTACTATTGCAGGTAAGTTTATGACCATATACTGCCCAGGGTGCTGAACTGACTATTTAGCTGAACCACTGATCCTTTTCAACACATTACAATCTTTCTAAAAAGATGGTACATACATAAATGACATATCAGATAAAACCTTCTAGTGCATATTAGTTTCAGGAGTGTATCTTTGCAAGATGAACTACAAAGGCAATAAAAAGGTACAACAGCAATATAACTCATAAGGTACAATTTCCACATTATTTCAATACAATCCACCCTGGTACCAACAATATACAGAATGTATTCCGTACCCTAGCCATACAGTTCCTGAGATGTCCTAACAACATCAGCATTTCATACATGAGAAAGCATGGTACACAGGTGTCACTACACGTGAGTTTATGACTTGAATTGTCTAGCGTGCTGAACTAACCATTCATTAGAATAGATTACACTCCATACTTTACACAAGATGGTACATACACATGCTACATATCCGGTGAAAGATTACATTGCTGTCTATCATTAGACATGTATATAAACTTGACAACATCAACTTCAAGGGTAATAAACATGTAAAAAGCAATTAAATATATAATTTTCACATTAATACCTGTCATAAAATTACACAAAAATAAAATCACCTGGTCACCGAATCTCTTTTTTTGTGCACTGAATAGGTTGAATGCTGAGCAAAACTGTCACCATTTACATACATCGTACACACTGCTAGTTTGACATGAGGACAGCTGTGTCCATAGTTAGCAGCTCTGGGAAGTTTAAATCCCCAAGCATGCCACGTGTGGCGTCCCCTTGCTATTTGGGTTAACACATCCCCGAATTCCCTGGCCTCTTCCGGGCCGGCGACCTGGCCCCCACTCCTCCAAGGTGAATTCTGAGTTAGATCCACATTAACCTCTGACCTAATCTCACTTGGTGACAGCTTTCAACTTCCGAGTTCGGCACGATAACGCAATGAAATGATATACGATTTCTTCCTGGGAGATACCCAATACCGGTTAAAACCGGGGGCGGAACACTGGGCATGCGTCTGATAACCGATTGTAACCGGGAGCGGCAGTTAGTAGTTACAAATTTTGAGGGATAATAAGGTTATTTTGATCTGGTCATATGGTCGACCTATTTGGATAAAATCAGCATAATTTATCCATACTCATATTCATGAAAGAGATTCTAGATAACAAGATTTTATTCATGTAATAAGATAGCAGTAATATATCAAGAAAGACATTGTTAAAACCGAAATTAGCGAAATGCCTGTCAACAAACGCAACATGAACAAGCGTTCGCAGAACTCAACCTTCGTGAAATGGGTGAGGGTGTGGTGGTTTGAGGGTGTTTTTTTTATAGACATCTCAGGGGCTAGCCTAACAGTATATGATACGTCCGATTGGCAAAATTGTCCTGAATTCTACAGGATTTTTTCCGAGCCTATGTAGTTGCTTTGGAGTGGAATAATTTGGTTCACAGATTGTCATGGTATTTGGAATGCAGATAGTTTTTGTCATGGACTGTGAGCGAGCGAATGAGTGAGATAGCTCTGGAGATGCCTTACATAATCAAATTTTATCATACAAATTAGGGGCTAATTTGCATAGGTTATGAGGACTATTTATAAGCCTACTTCATTTCATATTAGCAGATACTCAAACATAAGACACATGTAACTAACAAAGAGAGAAATACTAGCCTAACTGAGTAGTGTACTAGTATGTCCGATTGGGCCACAGCAAGTAAATTTTATGGATGACATCCGCGAGTGCATTACATTTCGCCTGATTTCAGAAAAAAAACAAGAATTTTTTCTTCTGCAGGGACCGTCAACATGACGATAAAGTACCATAATTAGCAAATATGTTGTGTTGTAGGCTAATGATTGTACTTGTACAAGTGACACTTGCGAGGTACCCAGGACTGTAGTTGTAGAAATAAAATTTATTGGATATATGGAAGCTATGAGTGTGCTTACCAAATTTGTTGATGATGCCAGTCTACGACACTAGTGTCACTTTTACCATACCAGTGCATGTCTTAAAAACAGGAATGAATGCCTTGTTGGCTCTGATGCCATGTTTTGTCCCTTTAATTCTTTTTATAACAGTCATCAGAACTTTATGGTGCCTATTTTTGAAAATGTAGCTGTCTTGTTTTTTTTCACCTATCTTGTTTTTTTCACCCTATCGCACTTTTTTTTGCAGTCTGCAGAGGATGTCATCCATAAAATTTACTTGCTGTGGCCTTTGTAAAAATTCCCGGAATTTACACCAAGTCTTACGCGCGTGCGCAATTGCATCATCCCTTTGGAGGGTAATAACATGGGAAGGGTTGACGGATCGTCGTGATTTTTGATCTCTAGATAACTTGGGGGATGCCTTCTATAATCAAGTTCTATCAATGCAAACCAGGGGCTAGTTTGCACAATTAATTAATCCGCAGCATTTCATAACAGGACAGTCAAACGTACATGTATTACATTTGTAACTGAAAAAAATATTTATAGATATTAAATATGCACATTGCTGCCTAGCTCCGCAATTTAGTACGTTATATACTTCCAATGTGTATAATGGACTATCGAGATAAAACAAATATTGACGACTTGATACATTGCATGGACCTTTCCACAAAGTAATAATAGTTTTTTGTACAACCCCCTTTACGTATAATATACGACTCCTGCGGCAGAGATCATTATTGCCGACTTGTTGCTTGCAACAATGATGATGTAACATTCTTTGTTTCACAATGCAGTCCACTACATTGTGTATCCCATATGTCTAATGTACAATCCCTATAAACAATCATATCAATGACTACAAGTTACTGTTAAAAACACTTAATCACCAGGTGTATTTTGCCAGCCAGTAGGTACCCATTATGAGTAATGAGGCTGATTAACGTGGTCGAGGCACCTCCTCGAGCACGGGACCCCCGTTTTACGTCCCTCCCGGAAGACGATTTCGTGGAAAGCTTCGTGAGGCTACAGCAATCCGGACGTCCTTGGTTGGTCTCCCATCCAAGCACTGTCCGGACCGTCGCGTTGCTTAACTTCCGAGATCGAGGGATCGGGTGTACCAACGCACCCTGCTCCACTTCGTACATAAACTTTACGTAACTTTGTCCAGCAATGTATTGTACCGGTAGTAACTGTTACGTGTATAGACCCTTTTAAAACGTATGATATACGCCCCTGTATACAATATCATCATTACCCTTATTCTTGGTCTACAGATTATCAAATCTTATGGGATACATGTACACCCCATCATGTATAATGTACTATCCCTATAAACCATTTTCTTGTAGTCTTCGATACAAACGTCTGTCGCAACTATGACCTTGGGGGTCACTTCCTGTGGGGTCGGGTAGGTCCATGCACAACTGCATGACGTAACAACCAACATATAACCATTGCAGTCGGCTTGGGCATGAGCATTACGTCAGTACCCAAATATAGAACCATTACGCCATTACACCCAAATATAGCCACACTGGTTTACTGCCGGACCTATTTTCCAACTACAAACATCCCCTGCAAAACCGTCAAAAGCCACTAAACGATAAAACGCCACGTACGTTTCTTCACTGTCTCAAGAGCTACCCACATACCAAATGTCAGATCAATCTGTCATGCCGTTCATGAGATTTTCTGTCCACAGACACGTACCCTACAACGGTTTGCACACATACCTATTGCATTCTGCTAATTACCTCCTAATTTGCATAATAATCATACAATTATGTACATCACTACCTAAGCTATCTGCATACCTACAGTCATTCCGATCCATCGACCCCTGCTTCCATAATTCCTTCTCAAAACCTAACACAAGAATGACTTTCACCGCCCCAGCAAAACCCCTAAGTGACCAAAACTTACACACCTTACTATTCATTTATACAGCTACTTACCACTTAAAAATCATCACCCAAACATGTCCCGAAAAAAAAAAATCAAAACCGGAAGTTCTGCTGCAGTACAATAACACTCCGCTAGAGCGCCCTGCCGTAACGCAATTCCTACCATTCCTTCGTCATGTCTAACCCTAGCCACATACCAAATATCAAAACAATCCATCCATGCCTTCCCCAGTTATCAGGCTGACAAACGTCCCTCTCACAAAAAAACAGCACTCAAAACAAACCCTTCGTTTCACGAAGGGAAAAATTGCAAAGTATTCCAAACTCTATCCAAACACGTTTTTTTATCCAGTTGTAGAGATTGAATTGTATTTGAATATTGCTTACCTGGATGTCTAACCTTTATAAACAGTCCCAACTCTAAGATATTGTTGCCAAATGTTTGGAAAAAATACCAGTTTTGATGGCTCTAGCGTAAGCCGTTCTGGAGTTATGCGACATGAAATTTGCCGAAAAAGACCCCCGCCCCCTCCCCAGTTTTAATAGGGTCAACGTCCTATCCGAGTAACGGTCATAACCGAACCTTGGTACAAGTACGCATTTTCACCTGAGTGAAGTGAGAAAAGTCCTGTTAAGTGCCTTTCCCAAGGGCACATCATGCGGAAAAATCAGCGACTTCGAACCCGTTATCTCTGGAGTCTGGGTCAAACACCGTACCAATTGCAATTGCGCCACACGATGTCACGATTATTACTTTCGCCAGAATGGCAAGGTTATGTTTTGGGTAGCGTTTTATATATGTTTCTATATAGAAGACCAGCAGAACTCAAGAACGCCTGGATGGATTGTATTGATATTTGGTATGTGGGTAGATCTTGATAACACCTTGAAACGATTAGATTTTCGGTCCTCTAGAGGCCTATTACCGTACTGATTTTTCAGTGGTAGACAGATCTTGATATCAAGAGTACATGGTATAGGTTTTGGCCCCCTAGCAGCTTGTTTTGGAACTGCAGGGCAGGTTTAGTGTCAGACTTTCAAAGGGAATAACTTAAGAAGGGAATGACGCATTGTTTTAATTTTTGGAATGTAGATAGCTTACGCGATGCTTCATATAATAACATATTGATTATGAAAATTAGTATCTTATTTGCATGATTAATTAGGAAATCATGTTAACACGCTCAGTTCCATTATAGGACCATTGCATAATGTGACATTTGTAACTAAGAGAGGAATATTGATAAAGACTTGATTTGCATGATTAATGAGAAATTGCTTTTATGTCATTGTGGTAAATGACGGGAACTTCTTAATTGTAGCATTTGAAAGTTATATACAGGTAAACATCGTTGAATTTGATTAAGCAAATGAGATCCTCATTTGTATACATTATCAGAAAATGCGGTAGTTGTAAAGGATGGATCTTTTGGCGAGGGTATGGGGTCATGGAACTCTAGTTTTGTAATTCTTTTTTTTTTCGTATATTCCAAAGGTGAAGAGAAAACTGACCGCTTCCGGAGGAATGCTCAGACGCAAGCCCCTACACCTACAGCAACTGTGCCGCAGACGGTTGGACCGACAATAGAAGAGGTATCTCCTGCGTTGATTTGGTCTCTAACCAATAGCCATATTTGGCTGTAGTAGGCTCTATGATGACAACAATCAATTTCCTTTGTTTAAACAGTACCAAAGAATGTCTACCGAAGGTAAAATAGTATTCATTTTGAAGCTCCTTTTTGCAATGGACCACGTATCATGAAATACAACAATCATATATGTCTAAGATGATTTTTTGCACTCTTCAAACCTCATGTTACAGGGTGCGACAGGTATTCCTTTTAGAGGACGTACAACTGATCATCTACGAAGTATTTACGTCCTTTGGAAGTATAATCATAAGTATGTCATTTTGGAAATATTATAGGTATTCCATTTCGAAGCATTACTTGTATCATTTGAAGGGTATTGGCAAAAGAATATGGAAGATTCTATGGGATACAAACTGTTGTGATATTAAATGTAATAGTCATTTCTCTCGCGCAAGCGGTCTTTCCCTATTGTTAATATTCTTTTATTCACTAAAATAAACTAAGGCTTACTAAAATTCTGGAACCATGGGTGTTTGTGGGCGTAGAAAAAAGTCTAACTCTTCAAAGGGGGGACTGTCTCGTCACATAACTACGAAACGGCTTGAATTTCTGTGGCATTAAAAAAATTGGCATGGCGATGGTTTTATTGTCTAAAAGTATGAATAATTGCTGGTGTTGTGTGGTTCACTATTCGTCTTCTATCCATTCGCATGGCTGTATATATGAAGATTATTTACGCCATGGGTGTAGGGCATTGCTGCTAACAAAAGGCTATGTGAGCCTTTTCATGCTACAGACACCTGTCACCGAATCAAACAATAGCAGTTCTCTACATTATTTCCTTTCATTTAACTATACAGTGACCGACAACTTGGAAAACATAAACTGTCAAGTGCTTTGCAGACCTGACGTTTTCTTTTCCTATCATTCCATCAGACTCGCCACCAGTACTACATCTCCCAGTATTACCCGAGCTTCCCTCCTGGCGGCACGTTCCGGGAGGACCTGACCAGGGGGGGCGCGAGAACCGTGGTGAGGCACGGATCGCCTTCCGTACATCACAGGCAAGACAAGGTGCGGCTTTCTAATGACATTTCGTTTTCTTTTCAGTTCTCAGCTAAACGGTTATTCAAGAAATTCAAAACCGTGTTCATTGGCTATTTGTTTTGTTCACCAAACATTAACGAAAATATAGGAAAGGTAATTGATCTTTTAGATATTTAGTGTATACTGAATATGCTAGGTGAATATTTGTTAAATATTAAGGAAAGCATCTCAAAAATGGGCACGTATTCACTTCCTAAACGTTAGCTCTATTCTTTTTCATATAAAGGGATACGATGGTCTAAACATGCCAAATGGTTTTCTTTGATGAAGATAATTCAGAGTATCCATTACATCATCGAACAATAACGGATTTACATGATTATTATGTTATTATGTTCGGAAAATAATTTCATCAAGTTGGTAGAATATAGGATGAAGTAGAATTCTTGTTGTTCTTGTAACAAGAATTCTCCTTCATCCTATGTTATTGTGTTTGTTACGTATTTAATCTTTAATATATTATGTTATATCCGGCAGCCAGTCGGCCTGTCGTTTGATTTCAAGTTCTACGGACATTACATCAGGAACATCTCCATCTCTACGAGTGGTAAGTTCTGCCGTAAATGACCGATTTACACCAACTTTACAAGTCAGTACATGTGATGTGATGTACGGACACTTTGATGGTCTCCGCAATTTCATGGTCAATGTCAGAACGTAATAGTTGCAGTATCAGTAACCAATTTTTGTGGAGAGGCGCAGAGGAGATTGGCTATAAAATTCTGATTAACTCTACATGGCACGTATCCCAACGGACTAAAAATAGAGAAAAGTCGTGACTGGATTTTCATGCTGACGATTTCTGCTGTATTAGATACCACAATTGTCTGATGATAGGCATTGCAATCAGTTTTAATCTAAGCGAAGAGAAAGATACGCTTGGGATTCTGATACAGGAGGAAACTGAAGAGCGTCGTGTGTGTTTTGTCCCTTACCCAGCAAGTCACATGACTTGCGTTCTGTTGGTCATCATTCATATCAAAGTAGCAATTATTACGCTATCAGTACTGTCATTAGAATATCTTGTTTTTGAGGTATTTTCGTTAGTCCTATCTTTGCCTTGTTTTTGCAACCAATTAGATACATTTTAGAACATTTTTTTCAAATGAATACTTTTATAACGTTAGATCTTGCTGTAACAAACATCAATTTTGACTACTTTGTTTGAAGCAGTTTCGAATAACCCTTTAGTGTTAGTCCAAAATTCAGCTGTCACTGCAAATTCTAGTGTCGATATGTCTAAAAAGAAATATCCGCCGCATATAGCCAGCTCCATGGAGAACCGGCGTTGTCTCAGTCACAGTATAGAATTATAGTCATTTTGTATACTGTTATGGAACGTTATACAAATGGTTAAACACTTAGAAAACTGCATATAGAACAATAGATCCTTTATTTTTGTTCTTTGGTATGCCTTAATTGCACCAAGGGTACCTGAACACCGGGGCTTACCCGAGTTTTGTAACGGACACTCAATACGTGGCGCCGCTGTTTGACTCCCGACTGGACTCCAGTTTAGACACGGATGCGTCTGTGAGGTACAAGGACAACGGTGAGTACCTGCATTTATCACACATCAGCAGCTATTGGTTCGCTAAACCCGGAGTACTGAGGAGGGGTAGGGAAAATCCCTGCAATCAGATAGGAAATGGTGCAAATTGATACGTGGTCATTATTATTTTACATATACTTAAGTCACTTAATCATATTGGCATTTAACGATATATTTCTATGTCATTAGTCTATGTGAGAAATTCTTCTCTTAATAGAATATGAATCTAAATAGCTGTCTGTACAGCCACAATTAAAGAGATTTTCCCAAAATCTGAATTTCGAATCCATCATTTCGTCGCGGAATAGCCGATATCGTGACCTCGTATATATATGGCATGATATTTGACATGTTACAAGCCAATAAATTGCGTGTGCCCGAGATGCAGTATGGATAATATGTCAAATTTGAAGACCATATGACATAGTCAAACATGTGTGAACATGATATAGAGGTCGGTTTATATAAGCAATATTTAAGGCCTTTAATTTACCTTTGGGATACTACCCACAATGCATTAAAATGTATACAACCATCCTACATGGAAGACGCTACTCCGTCTACCACGGACACACATGGACAGGATGGAAAACAAACTCTTTGGAAAGTTTCGGATTGATCTAAATTGATAAGATCTTTCCCAAAGGCAACAGTTCCAGGCAATGGACATGTGTTTATTGTCTGCAGGGACGGCGTTCACGGTGGAATGGCGCCGGCTCCGACTCGGCAGAGCACCGGGGGTATGCTGCTTTACATTCCAGGCTACGTTGCTGCAGGGAGGACGGATAGTGTTTGCTTATTTGCAGGTAATTTTTTTTTACCTTTACAGTATATGCTTGCAACACAGCACACAGTCAGCTTTCTACCATTCAGTCCTTTGATTTCAAGTCTGACAAATTTTCAAGCACTATAGATTCTATCGAGAAACTTGTTGGAATATTATACAAATCCATGTACGTGGATGAACAATATTGTCATTGCCTTAACAACTAGAGTTCCACGATCTCATGCCTCTGTCAGATGATGTTAAATTTGCGAGTGACATATAACTGATTAAGTATATTGACCTCATTTGCATAAAATATGTCAGTAAGTGGTCCTCTCTACCGAAACGAACCAAAGTAATAAAATGATCATGTGCATGACGCTCTGGATTGTGTCATGTCTAAAGTGCTCACGGGATGAAATCCCAGTCTTTTACGGATGTGAGATTAGAGTCTTTTGTCATGACTTACTTGCAAATGAGGTATATATATATATATATATATATATATATATATATATATATATTTAGTTGCCATATATCTATAGTATATCGATGTATATAACGTCTATTTCTAATTATCTATCTACAAAAGTATCTATATAAAGAAAGAAAGATAGATATAAAGATAAGATAATATTAGATAAAAAGATAGATAGATCACTGCAGTACCTTAGAAAACTGTAAGGGGACACTTTATTAAACTTGGCTCTCGTTCCTCCAACCCAAACCCATCCCTAACTGTCACAAGATCGATTAACATGTGATATGTAATATTCATAGATGTAGAAGGAAGTCATTAACTTGTGGCGTTTAGGCGTTTACGTGTGTATATACTCAAATTCCTGAGATTTGACAGATATAGACGCATAACATGCCGGCCGGAGCTAGCTGGCCGATGAGTCTAGTTTGCGACCCAGCTAACTCATTTGGTATCTCTGTACATTTGTCCGATTTCTACTATCTTTCTACTAACCTGTAGAGACGGTAGGAGCTTAGTCTTCCATACGGACCTCATGCAGAAACGTATTAGTCACATTTAATGGGGAGCGGGGGCCTACACGTGCGTAAATTTTCAAGCCGCATGACATTTTCGTATTAGCATATTGGCTAATTCGGCCGTACGTACTATACGCACCCAATATATATACGCATCTGAATCGTTTTAAATACGCAGGCATACGAACATATAACAGATACCGTTCCTCTGACACACCTGAAATGCGCTCGGAATGCGTCGGCAGACGTTGTACCACTCTCAGTGGTACAAACTGCCAAGGGCTGATTGATTACTCATGGATTGATTGATTGGGAATTGAAGAATGCAGACTAGCATCATGCAACTACGCACGCGCGAAAAATAGATTCTTGAGATGCCTATCTAATTCTGGGAATTACTGACAAGAGCTCGCACACTATACTATTAGGCGTCGCCTTTGAGGCGTTGCCAAAAAACAAGTTTCAAGGCTCTAATAATACATTATGAATAAAGCTCAAAAGCATTCAGGCGGCTATTCAGGATAGGTACGAGTAAAAACAACGCCAGTTGCGCAGCGATGGCTGATTTTAATTAGGATTTACCTGCTATTTACTGCGATCATCGTGCAATATACGGTATATGCTATTGCAGGTACATACACACGTCGTACAAGCTTTGTGGCCAGAGCTTAATTAGAGTATCAGGCGTACTGTACCGTATTGTACGTATGTCTGCGTACGTAAAACGTACATATTGATAACGATTGAGACTAGTATCAGGTGCGCATTGTGCGCGCAACTGCATATATCAATATTGTAAATATATGACTTCCGCAAAATGCGCATAAAACTCGTATTGTGCGTACGAAGAATGAAAAATATACATATATTTACGGAGATCATTCAGGTATTTTGTTTTCAATCTGCCGATACAGGTCCCAGAGGACGGTTGGGCCGATACCACAGATGGCGTCAAAGTTGGTGTCTCAGATGCGTATAAAGTCAAGAAAAGACCGGCACATGACCCAAGTTAGTTACTAGCATACTCTATTTGACGTACTGCAATGCCGATAGATGCTGATAATTAAAGTAACCTCTTATGAAATTGGCATGTAAATGTTTTTAAACACCGTTTGATGTTTACTGGACTGGTCATGATAACGATTTCAAAAGCACCAGAAAGCTGACCCGAGTGTAGATTGGGATCATGCCCCTATCGTCGTTTATATATGCCTCGTATCTTCTTACTTACAATCTTCTTACTATAAGTAAGCTTGTATGTGTTGTTGCCGTGCTGTAGAAATCGACTTGTATGAAATGCACTATTGGGATTTGTTGGGGTCATGCGTTAATTGTTTCATTTCAACTTTGTGGAGGTATGAATGATTCTTTTCACTCCGCCAGACCGTAGGTAAAAATATTGTATTCGTAATGTTTCTATTTCTTTCTTCATCTTCTTCTTCTTCTCCTGTTGCTATATTTGCTAGAATCTGCTGATATATTCTAGGCACGATGAAATCTAAAATCTAGATTATCAAGGAAATGCTTATTTTCGATGTATATGATTATGTGCATTTTACTTTCAGAACGAGAACGTCTACCAGTGAAGGAATATCATAGGGTCAAACTGGACATTACAAAAGTACGCAGTGATACTATCTTCGTACTAATTCCGCAGCCATGTAAGTAAAAGTCCACCTTATACTGTTTTAGAATGGTGGTTGTATTTCTATTGCTATCAGGAATTTATGGAACATCTGACGAGGCTTTAAAAAATACAAATGCCCTACATACACAGAGAAGGCAATTATGTTAGATAATTCCCTTAGAGATAAGGCTGTCACAATCTTAAAGACCTATTTTCAGAAGGGATGCACGTATTATGAAAGATGATGAAGTTTAGATAAACTAGACTAGAGCAGTCACACCCAATTAAGCCTTGCAAACCATTTCGCTGTTTTTCTTCATCTGCAGCTTGTGGTGATATAACAGACTGTAATAGATGTTTGAATTCAACCGTCGGATTCACGTGCGGCTGGTGCGCATCTCTTAACAGGTTTGAAATTGTTTGTTTTTAAGACAGCACTGTTCTTACAAAAAGCGTTGTCGCCCTGTAATATTTTCTTTCAAGTTTTGCTAGAAATAAGACATTCATTAAGCCCAGCGATTGTTCTTGACACCTTAAGAACAAGAGTTCGGAGACCTCATAACTCAATTAAATATTTTGACAAATTAACAGCCATCATCAGGATGAAAGCATGGCCCACATTTTCCAAATTGTGATTTGGAAAATGTGGGCCATGCTGTCATCCTGATGATGGTTGTTATGCTATGCTATGCTATGTTATGCTATGCTATGCTATGCTATGTTATGCTATGCTATGTTATGTTATGCTATGCTATGCTATGCTATGCTATGCTATGTTATGCTATGCTATGCTATGTTATGCTATGCTATGCTATGCTATGCTATGCTATGTTATGCTATGCTATGCTATGCTATGCTATGTTATGTTATGTTATGCTATGCTATGCTATGCTATGCTATGCTATGTTATGCTATGCTATGCTATGCTATGCTATGCTATGCTATGCTATGTTATGTTATGCTATGCTATGCTATGCTATGCTATGCTATGTTATGCTATGCTATGCTATGCTATGCTATGCTATGCTATGTTATGCTATGCTATGCTATGCTATGCTATGCTATGCTATGCTATGTTATGCTATGCTATGCTATGCTATGCTATGCTATGCTATGCTATGTTATGCTATGCTATGCTATGCTATGCTATGCTATGCTATGCTATGCTATGCTATGCTATGCTATGTTATGCTATGCTATGTTATGTTATGTTTTGGAAAATGTGGGCTATGGTTTCATCCTGATGATGGCTGTTATGTTATGTTAGGAAACTGTGGGCCATGCTTTTGTTTCAAACATATCATAACATAACACTTAATTCCCAAGGAACACATGGAATGGCAGGTTTTAATGGTACCGAGCTGTAGATTATAATGAGTTTATAATGAAAACACAATGAGCTATTTAAATTTATATCCTGTGGATTTGTAAGGTTTTCTGTTAGGTTTGGAAATGCCCCTTGTTCTGCGATGCCCGATATTTTGCCACTACTGACAAACTACATGTTACGTGTATTTGAATATAATCGAAAACACTGCAGATACAGATTTTCCTCCTTAAGTATACAAATTAAGTCCAAATTTGCATAATTTGTACTTCATTATGTACATCCTGCCAAAGATAAATACATGCTAAATATCATGGAAATCCGTCGTTTCTATGTTCCGTTTTGGTCCTTTTATCAAAATGAACCTGCTGTTCCGGAGCAAACATTCATCACTTCTGCCTCACATCATAAGTTTTGCTAGAAATAAGACATTCATTAAGCCCAGCGATTGTTCTTGACACCTTAAGAACAAGAGTTCGGAGACCTCATAACTCAATTAAATATTTTGACACCTTAACAGCCATCATCAGGATGAAAGCATGGCCCACATTTTCCAAATTGTGATTTGGAAAATGTGGGCCATGCTGTCATCCTGATGATGGTTGTTATGCTATGCTATGCTATGTTATGCTATGCTATGCTATGCTATGTTATGCTATGCTATGTTATGTTATGCTATGCTATGCTATGCTATGCTATGCTATGTTATGCTATGCTATGCTATGTTATGCTATGCTATGCTATGCTATGCTATGCTATGTTATGCTATGCTATGCTATGCTATGCTATGTTATGTTATGTTATGCTATGCTATGCTATGCTATGCTATGTTATGCTATGCTATGCTATGCTATGCTATGCTATGCTATGCTATGCTATGCTATGCTATGCTATGTTATGCTATGCTATGTTATGTTATGTTTTGGAAAATGTGGGCTATGGTTTCATCCTGATGATGGCTGTTATGTTATGTTAGGAAACTGTGGGCCATGCTTTTGTTTCAAACATATCATAACATAACACTTAATTCCCAAGGAACACATGGAATGGCAGGTTTTAATGGTACCGAGCTGTAGATTATAATGAGTTTATAATGAAAACACAATGAGCTATTTAAATTTATATCCTGTGGATTTGTAAGGTTTTCTGTTAGGTTTGGAAATGCCCCTTGTTCTGCGATGCCCGATATTTTGCCACTACTGACAAACTACATGTTACGTGTATTTGAATATAATCGAAAACACTGCAGATACAGATTTTCCTCCTTAAGTATACAAATTAAGTCCAAATTTGCATAATTTGTACTTCATTATGTACATCCTG
The DNA here is from genome assembly GCA_019207045.1 of Branchiostoma floridae x Branchiostoma belcheri. NCBI lineage: Eukaryota > Metazoa > Chordata > Leptocardii > Amphioxiformes > Branchiostomatidae > Branchiostoma > Branchiostoma floridae x Branchiostoma belcheri. Next base: position 22,540,694 of record CM033034.1, on the reverse strand, counting down.
CCAAAGATAAATACATGCTAAATATCATGGAAATCCGTCGTTTCTATGTTCCGTTTTGGTCCTTTTATCAAAATGAACCTGCTGTTCCGGAGCAAACATTCATCACTTCTGCCTCACATCATAAGTTTTGCTAGAAATAAGACATTCATTAAGCCCAGCGATTGTTCTTGACACCTTAAGAACAAGAGTTCGGAGACCTCATAACTCAATTAAATATTTTGACACCTTAACAGCCATCATCAGGATGAAAGCATGGCCCACATTTTCCAAATTGTGATTTGGAAAATGTGGGCCATGCTGTCATCCTGATGATGGTTGTTATGCTATGCTATGCTATGTTATGCTATGCTATGCTATGCTATGTTATGCTATGCTATGTTATGTTATGCTATGCTATGCTATGCTATGCTATGCTATGTTATGCTATGCTATGCTATGTTATGCTATGCTATGCTATGCTATGCTATGCTATGTTATGCTATGCTATGCTATGCTATGCTATGTTATGTTATGTTATGCTATGCTATGCTATGCTATGCTATGCTATGTTATGCTATGCTATGCTATGCTATGCTATGCTATGCTATGCTATGCTATGCTATGCTATGCTATGTTATGCTATGCTATGTTATGTTATGTTTTGGAAAATGTGGGCTATGGTTTCATCCTGATGATGGCTGTTATGTTATGTTAGGAAACTGTGGGCCATGCTTTTGTTTCAAACATATCATAACATAACACTTAATTCCCAAGGAACACATGGAATGGCAGGTTTTAATGGTACCGAGCTGTAGATTATAATGAGTTTATAATGAAAACACAATGAGCTATTTAAATTTATATCCTGTGGATTTGTAAGGTTTTCTGTTAGGTTTGGAAATGCCCCTTGTTCTGCGATGCCCGATATTTTGCCACTACTGACAAACTACATGTTACGTGTATTTGAATATAATCGAAAACACTGCAGATACAGATTTTCCTCATTAAGTATACAAATTAAGTCCAAATTTGCATAATTTGTACTTCATTATGTACATCCTGCCAAAGATAAATACATGCTAAATATCATGGAAATCCGTCGTTTCTATGTTCCGTTTTGGTCCTTTTATCAAAATGAACCTGCTGTTCCGGAGCAAACATTCATCACTTCTGCCTCACATCATAAGGTAACTGCCACCAAGAAGTCAAGACCTTGTCCAGGTGAAAAGATACAAAAAAGTCGGCTTTCTGCTGCAGTACCATGGTCGCACACCAGGAGGCCCAAAATCGACCTTGACCTTAGTCCTTTCAACACATGTACACATATCAAATATCATTACCATACATCCCGGGGTTTTAAAGTAATGCTGACGACAAAAATCATTGATATCCATCAACAGCATCTCGAGTTATCTTGTCTACAGCCAAACGTACTTACGTACAAAGCCAGCTACAGCACCGTTGGTAAAAGCCAAGTAAACCATTTTCTCACCTGACCTTCCTTTTCATAACCGCTACACACCTACCAGATATTGTGAAGATGCCCCAGCATATCCTGAGTTATGCTGTCCACAAACAAGAGCACAAAAATACAATTGAAAGCCGTAGAACCGTAGGAAAACGGCAGGTAAACCCTTTTCAAACTTTACCTGCCTTTCCACAACCACTACACATCTACTAAATATCACTAACATCAAACTACAACGTTTTGAGCTATATGCTGTTGACCTACACATAGACCCAAAAAGTCCTAGCTCAACCGTTTCCCTACTCTTCTTGGCGAATGCAATGAAGTTTCTTTACTACTTCGCTGTTATCTACAAAAATGCTCTCGGGATTACTGCAATGCGCCCTGAAATATACTTCAAATCAAGCTGAAATGCGTTCTCTGCACTACTAATACTCTCCAATCTAAGTGAAGTCGTTACGCCATCACATTTCCCATCTTTGTACGTAGATAAATCAACCCCATGAGACTAAATTGGGCCCCGGGATATGTGGAAGGAATTTGTCAAGAATACCTCTACTGTAAACACTTGATTTATCTTCTCCACAGCTAACTTGGTACTGTATGTAAGAAATTGCAGTCCACAGGATTAATCTCCAACCTGGTCTCAAAGGCATATTTACATATTCTCTTACATAAAACAGTACCTAAATCTAACCATGCGAGCCAATTTATGATAAACCATTTCGACAACATCTTACAACCAACCTCAACCTTTTTACTGGGCTAGCGTGCTTTATATCATACACAACTAACGTCCCAATCGAGTGTGTATACTGTAAGTGGCTCAAAAATGTAAAACTTATACGTTTATGAATTATGTCATGGGCATCACATATAGTTTAGATGTTTATCAAGGTTTACCAAGATAAGTTAAGAAGTTAATAAACCAATTCATGTAACTCAAATATTTGATTTTTATTTCGTTTCATGTACCATTCTTCGTAAAATACATTTCAATGAAGTCGTATTTTTCAGAGAATGTTTGCCTGGTACATAACGGCTTCTACTGAAGACAAATCGACAATTCTAAAACGTACTCCATGCTTGGCAGCTACCTAATGTACTGCGAGATTACAGACTCATTTCCAGTCATTCCAAAACTCCCTAACCCACAACCATTTAGAAGATAAAGAAATAATAATTTTTTCCTGAATTCAATTTAATCCTATCTATGCTTTGGGGGCCTTCCTGAGACGGGGGGGGGGGGCTGTTTCAGTCCCGTCCTAATCTCAAAACGGCCTTTTCAGGGGATGCTGTAGTTGTAACGTTTTATCTTTTTTGTCATTTTTGTAAACTTATGACAGAAAGTGACGTTATATATCCGCCATCTTGGATCGACAATCTTACATTTTCTGAAATTCTTTTTAAAATAACCCCAAACCCATTAGAAGTAGTCATTTCTGTGTCAAAATGTAGTATCTAAAACATACCTTAAGATAGCTGAAGTTAGCATAACCCACATCATAGTCGATACATAGTCGATGATAATCTAGAGTTCGGCGAAATCATACCTCCATGAAATATTTAGAGCTTTTGTAAATTTCATGCAAATGACTTAACATTTACATGATTTATGCATGGCGATGTTCATTATTGACTAACGTAGACATGTCACAAGTATAAAATTCCCATCATTAGTCATTATGCGGATTTGCTATTTTTGTGTATATTACGCAAATCAGTTCCTCATTTGCATATTTAGTATCTGCTTATGTTATGTTACGCACCTATTATAACTTACATGTGTTATATTTATCGAAGTTTAGCTATTGAAAACAATAGAATTGTACAGTTTCCTCATTAATTATGCAAATATAGTCAACATTTGCATAAAATGTATAGCATTCTAAACATCTTTCTTTGCCTAAGCTACCTGCTTGTCAAAAATGATGGCAATCCATCATTCCTTTCTATAGTTATCCTCTTTGGGGTGTCATGACAAAAACGCACCTGCAGTTCCAAAATTACATGTTAGGGGGCTGAAACTTGCCTCACTTTGTCATGACGTTAAAAACTATGTAGCACCCAAATATCAAAACCATATCATGTCCGGTACAAGCATAGGCGCTAGGCCAAGGAATTCTTGTTGATTCGCCGGTACACTATCGTTCAGTGCCGAGTTGCCGGGTTGGAAAGTACTGGGAATTACCCGAAGGTCGGGGAAGTCGGCGAAGCCTACCAATCAGCGATGGAGTTTCTGCACCCGAAGGTCGGCGAAGCCGACCAATCGGCGTAGCCCATTGTGTGCTCGGCGAAGCCGAGCAGCGAGCGAAGCGAGCTAGGTGGGAAAGGCCTTTTCTACTATCGCCGTTTTCTGCAAAATTCTAATATATAAGTCAAAATTTCGAAGTGATTTATGTTCGTCGAGTTATTTGGAGGCCATTCAACGTACAAAGTGCACATAATAGTTATTTGAAATTAAAATAAACGCCACTGAAATTTGGCCGATTTCCGGGACACTGCGTTACCAGCACAAATAACTCGTAAAAAAACGCATCGGTAGTATATTTACCAAAACTCTGCCACTAACAACATGTAATCGTTATAATCATTGATTCATTCTTGTAGAACGGTCCATACTCAAATAATCGCTATAATGGCGTCTGTTTCACGAAACCTGTATTCCTAAGGAGGTTGGTCATATTCCTATCTCAGTTCTTACTTCCGGGTTGGCGACGTTACCGATCGCGATCACAAAAATCAGACGAAAAAATCAGACGAAAGCAGTGGGAAAAACACGGTCAAAACGTATCTGCAGTGCAGCGTAGCTTTTGTCAGCATGTTGAAAACCTCAAACTTTTCAAACAGTCCCACGAAAGCCGACAAGGCGCCTAAACGGACCCGCCGTACGATCCCACACCACAACACAGATCGAAAACACGGTAAGTGGTAACTCACATCAGGGAGATCGGTTTCTTACCCATCGAATATTTAAACTTAGGGGGAAGGCGGCGCAAAGGATGACGGGAGCATCTGACGAGGTACTTCCGGATAGGCGGTAAACGGCGCACTCACAAATGTTACCGCGGCAGACAGCGCGCGCGGTAGGGTTCCTGTTACTCAACAAAAACTATTTCCTCTTTGTTGCAAGACAACAACAACAACAATTCCGAGGCCTATTGCCCATGGTACAAGAGATGCATTAAAAAAACCTGCTATGATAGAATAATCTCATTGATTATGCAAATGTAATTTAACTTTGCATAATTAGTATTCTATCTTGTATAACATTGTCTGGGGTACCTAAATACCCCAAAATCATGAAAATACATTGTTCCCTTCTTTAGTTATCCACTTCAGAAGTTTTTGACAAAAATGCCCCTGCTATCCCAAAACTAGACGCTAGGGGGCCAAACTTATGTCACTTATTTATAGTTTATTTTAAGTTTATAAGTGAATGAATGAAAACATACATGTCAGAAATTTAACTGTCGTAGCATCAAAGCATAGTACAGAAATCAAACAAAAGGATCCACAAGGAGATATGGCAGGAACTGAGGTTGAAATATATACAATTAGAGTCTTGTATATAAATATTGGTCTTGGAATCCTGATCCTACAATCGTTTGAACTGTGAGAGTGTGGGACACCGCTCACAAATCGACTACATTATGACTCGTAGAAAATGGAGGAACAGTATCAGGGATTGTCGGGATTTTTCGTCATTCTCTACTGTAGGATCAGACCATCGAATAGTATCCTGTATTACCTGCCTGACAGTCTTAGGGCATCTAAGAAACCACCCCAGTCAAACCCTATGAAAAGGGTAGACTGGAGAGCAGTAACCAGGAACCCTACATTGAAACACCAATTTGCTCTTGATGTGAAGAACCAATTTGATGTTCTCACAGACCCTTCTGATGACATTGAAACAACTTACAACAACTTGATCGAGGCAACAGAAGAAATCGCTCTCTCTACACTACCTAAGAAAAAGAAATCTAAATCTCCACCGTTGAGTTCTCACACTCTTGTCAACGATGCACGAAAAGAAGTGATTACAGCCAAGTGTATGAGAATAGAGCCACCAGAACCAGCTACAAAAATCTTAGAAAAGCCCAGAGACACTTGGATGAAGCATATGCAAGTGCTGAAGCGGAATTCACCCGAGGAAAAATTGTTAGCATTGCCCATCTTCATGTCACGAAACAACACGATGCTGCCTGGAGAACTATCAATGAACTAACCGGCCGGAAATCCAAACCAACCGTCAAGTTAAAAGGGGGATCTCCAGACGAGAGAAAAGAGAACTGGTTAACACACTTTAAGTCCCTTCTAGGCTCAGCTACAAGAACTCCTTCTGACCGACAACTCAAGATGGAACCTGTAGTGGAACAAGAACTAGGCATCTCAACAGATCTTTTTACCTTAAGTGAACTTGAAATAGTTCTGAAATCGCTACCTGCTAATACGTCTCCTGGACTGGATAACATACCGGCCATTATCTGGAAAGACCCTGCTTTTCATGACCTTTTGTTACACTTGTGCAACCAAACTTTTATGTCACACAGACCTCCATCATCCTGGCTCAAAGGAGGAATTGTGCCAATACCTATAAAAGGTGATTTAACATCTGCCTCTAACTATAGAGGAATTACTCTCACTCCCATTGCTGCAAAGGTTTATAACAAACTTTTACTTAACCGTCTTAATCCTGTAATTGATCCTATCCTTAGGAGGAATCAAAATGGGTTTAGAAAGGGAAGGTCAACTATTTCTCAGATACTCGCAATACGTCGTATTATTGAAGAGATGAAGAGATGTAATAAGGAATTTGTGTTACTGTTCGTGGATTTCCGTAAAGCATTCGATAGTATTGACAGAGATGTAATGTTTGATATTTTAGCACAGTATGGTATTCCACAATGTTTCATAGATGCTATTAGGGCTTTGTATAGAAATACCACAGCCTCTGTGATTACTTCTGATGGTGAGACTAGTTCATTTGAGATAGTTACTGGAGTTCTCCAGGGTGATGCTTTAGCACCATACTTATTCATTATTGTACTTGATTATGTTCTAAGATTGTCACTGGACACAAATGTAAACAAAGGTATAGAAATCAAACCACGAAGGAGTCAAAGATATCCTGCCCAATATCTGACTGATCTGGACTTTGTAGATGATCTTGCACTAGTTGCTGAACAAATAAAAAATGCAGAAACTTTGCTACAATCTTTAGAAGACTCTGCATCCCTAGTAGGAATCTACTGCAATGAATCTAAGACAGAGTTCATCAGTAACATCATTGGACCACTGGAACTCAGATCCTTATCCAGTGAACATTTACAAAGGGTTGATAACTTCAAATATCTTGGCTCCTACATCATGTGTCCTAAAAAGGACTGTGAAATTAGGAAAGCCCTAGCATGGGAGGCAAGCAACAAATTGGACAAAATTTGGAAGTCTAATATCCCTAACAAATTGAAGGTCCAAGTATTCACTACTCTAGTGGAACCTATTTTGCTTTATGGTGCGGAAACCTGGACACTTACTTGTCAACTACAAAACAGATTAGACGGGACTTACACAAAGTTACTTCGCAGAGCACAGAACATATCATGGACTCAACATGCTACACTCAAAACCATATATGGAAATCTACCACAGCTATCCCAGAAACTGACTCACCAAAGGGTAAAATTTGCGGGACACTGTTGCCGAGCAAAACAGAAATTAGTGTCTTCTGTTCTTCTATGGAAACCAAGTGGCCGGGTACATTGCAGAAGTTTGACTTTTACGGACACTTTGACTAGAGACTCTGGTATACACTTTGATAATTTAGAGCAAGCTATGTCAGATAGGGGCCTTTGGGGTGAAATCTGTACTTGCCTGGTTCCGACCGCTGGTCGATGATGTATGTATGTATGTACTCGCCGATGTTTATTGGGACGATAAGGTGTTCCAGAGCATCGCCCATGAAAAAGCTTTCTTTATGTGTTCAGATTTGACTTTAGCTATCTGGAGTCCACTTTGTGACCTTAGACAGGTATTGTGTGTGTGTATTTCTGACAGTTGGGAGAACGATGCAGTAAGACAGGGAGGAGTTATGCAGTTAAATTCCTTGAAAACAAACGTTGCCTTACTTCCTTTATGTACATCAGCTATTTGGACCCATCAAAGACTACACAAGACGTCCCTGCTTGATCGAAGATGACAAGAAGAAGAATGATATGTTTGGCAAGGAATGGCAAAATTACTTGGAATGACATTGTTTGAAATAACTAGAAAATACAACTTTGTTCAATTTTCAATCCAGCCCTGTTAAAATTGTTGCAAAGTCTATCTAAATATCCGACTGAAAAATGCTGCCCTGACTAAGATGAATGCAGCATTAGTGTCTGCCAACCAGTGCAATTAATCACAGACCCTATAGTTCACGACAGGTTTGTCATGTTGTACAAGCGTTTGGACGGCATTGATTGGTTAATGATTTTTGTTGTACAGATGTGAAGGTGGCAGTGATATATTTCAAAACTGTTCAGAAGTTAATATTTGGTTGATGTGTTTGTGTCATATAGATGTTCAGACGGCAATGACTGGTTAACGACTTCATGGAACGACGCAGGCTGTCCCATACAGGTAGGCTTATTTACATTTTTATTATTTTTCCTATTTGTCTTTGTCAGATAACACGATACGATGGTTTTCAATACGCTGTGAACCTCTTCAAGAAATAAGACGCACAACTCAAATACAGGTGCATAATCAACGTCATATAAAGAAATGATGATCTTTGTTCGCGAAGTCCAGCCAAGAGAGACGAGATAAAGAAAAAAGCCTTCCATGAATGTCTACGAAAGTTCAAATCATAACAAGTAGAACTAGAAAGGCAACATTCAGTTAGGCTGACGTTTGGCTGAACGAACCCGGATGTGATTTCCACGTCTTGCGGGGCATTTTCTCCGAGGGCAACAACTTTTTATCCCCAAGGCTTGGAGCTTATTGATTACACCTCGTGTACATTGTTTTTTTGGCAATGATTTTGTATCAATTTGGATAGCTTCAGTTTTAACCAGGGCTCTAGCCAGCTCGAAATTTTTTTCCGTCAGCCAATTCCCATTGTCGCGAAAACACTATTCCAGGAGTTAGAGAGACTGAACTCAGACCTTGAAAAACGGGTTTTTAATGAGATTATCGTATGCGAAAGGGCACCGACACACATTGTCAACAATCATAACAATAGTAAAACAAACAGTGTGTGGCTTTTACGGCGTCCCCAAGCCGCCTGTTGCTTCCACCAAGGATTTTTTGTCCATCAAGGTTGACGGATTGGTTTTAAAATTTTTCCGTCACACGCAGGAAATTTCCGTCAATTGACGGAAAAACGGACGCTGGCTAAAGCCCTGGTTTTAACTAACCCATTCTGTCAATCATCATGTATGCACTCAATTCCTATCTTGTTTCCAATGTCATACATGTGCATCTTGACAACCGTATAGTTAATGCACGGGTCAGTATTGAAGATAAGCAATGAATTTTCAGTTGTATATCTTACTATTCCTATCTTTACTCATGTCAGAGGTTACAGTTTACAATCCTGAAGCTGTAGAAATTAGAGGGGCACGATCTTTAACTACAGACAATCATAACAGTAGTACTGCTGACTACTGTAGATAAATGTTGGTACCTAATGGGGTTAACCTTCCAGGGCTCGGTAGCAATGAAAGGGCAAATGGAAATGCATTAATCAGGTGTACACATAAGTTTGTGATACAGATTACATACAAACATAGATCATATTGAAGATTTTCTACTGTCATACAACACCAAAATCTGCTTACCTAGAATTTTCAGTCGCACTTCCGTCGACCTTCTTCAGGAGTGATGATTCAGTTAGTCTGATCACGTGACTTAGAGACACGTGACTCGAGTAACGAATCATAAATGCCTGGCAGGCGATATCGGCCCCCGTCTCTGTTGAGTGTCGGCTGGTGTGCTCTTATGTAGATGATTCCGGTTCGGTGTCCAATATTTGTACTTTGTCCAAGATGATGAAATGAATGTGCTGCGACACCTCCGACGAGGCCGAGCTTTTTCTCCTTTGCTCCAAGAACCTAGTCTTGAACGAGCGATCAATTTCCCCAATGTATGATTCTTGGCAGGGACCACGGGTATTTCCTCCCTGACACGGGATGTGGTACACGGCGCCACACTTATCCTCCTTCTTTGTTTTGTCTTTTGGTGCCACCAGTGACTGTCGTAGGGTACGTGTAGGTCTGAAACAGGTTTGTATGTCGTGGTTCTTGAAGATCCTACGCAAAACTTCAGGGCACCCTTCACGTAGAGAAGGATAACCAACCCTCTGTTGTTCTGTCGTGTGGTAAGGTTTGGGTTGTGGTCACGGGGAACAGTGGATTTAGGTGCCGCAGCTTTGTTTATCGCCCAAGACGGGTACCCACACTGCTTAAGTGCTTGTGTTACGTGTAATGTTTCTTTTTGTCTGTTGTTAGGGTCAGTGATAATAGCGTTGGTGCGGTGTAAAGTATTCTGACTACGCTAAGTTTATGCTCTAAGGGATGATTAGACTTAAAGTTCACATACTGATCTGTGTGGGTTGGTTTGCGATAAATGTCAATGTCCAGAGAACCGTCCTCTTTAACAACTGTCACGGTGTCTAGAAATGGTAGGGAGTTGTCTTTTTGTTCCTCAAAAGTAAACATAATGTCGGGGTCAAGGCTATTGATATGGTCAGTAAATTCCTGTGAGTAAACCTGCGTAACTCATGAACCAACATCGCCTGCCAGGCATTTATGATTCGTTACCTTTCGTGACTTTCTTCACGTCTCTAATTCACGTGAGTAACTGAATATCATCACTCCTGAAGAAGGTCGACGGAAGTGCGACTGAAAATTCGAGGTAAGCAAATTTTGGTGTTGTATGACAGTGGAAAATCTTCGATATGGATTACAACAACACAGATGTGCTTTCATGCAAATATAGATCAGCCGACTTTTAAATCAAGAATTGAAAAAGTAAGTAATCAGGTCAGGGGTTAGACCAGTACATACATGTATAAACCTATTTTCTTGAATCGCTACACATTGAGTAAAGTCATAATGCATTCCACAAGAGCTCGGTGAATACCTCTTTTCACTTTTGTTCTTAAGTTTCGACATTGAATAATAATAGACTGACTGTCCAGTGGAATATCTATGAGACATGTGAACTTGTACAGGAGATCTGCTGTGGCTCAATTGTGATTACGATCTTGAAAAATAGCTTTGGAGCGTTGACGTTGAACCTATTGATAAATAAATAAATAAATAAACTGCATTGAACCATATCAATCCCACATGCTTAAGGTCAAGAATCCTCCATGCAAAGAGCTAGAAACAACATCGAGGCCCAGCGTGTCCCCAAGCATGTACAGCTCAACAGTGACATCCTCGATACATCCGTCACTAAGCCAGGAAAAGACTAACACACCTCATAATCCTATACAAGGTAGGTCATGAAACATTATCGTACTTAATACTATACTCCATACATCAGGTATAGTGAAAATATGTATCGGCTTCTTTAGCCCTATCTAGACCGGGGGAGAGGAGCTTAAAGTGCCTGCGCCAACTTTGACGCTGTATAACTGCTGATCGATGTGTACTAGGACTAGTTGAACTTGAAGGTTTTTCCAAAAAAATTGTTGGCTATAATTTTACAATAAAACTGTGATTTTTGGTGTTGCTCGGGCATAATTTACTATACTAATTTCGGTTTCAACATTGAGGTTTCTAGGTTTTCTTGGTGAAACACATTTGTTTTCCTATATCATTAACATCTGATGTATTTCTGTATTACATTTATGATTAAATATTGATAATCATGCTAATTCTATGACGTCATTGGCGAAAATCCAAGATGGCGGACAATATAATGAGCGACAGTATAATCGGGTTATTTTCCCTGAAATTTCGCCGAAGCCTTTTATTTTTCTACAAAACACGTTTATAGGAACGTTTTTAGTTCATTTGCATTGAGTTTTTGGGTTATATCACCTCACCTCACCGGTCCCACCATGGGGTTATATGCAGGAGAATAAACGTATTTTTAGAAAATTCAAGATTGCCAATCCAAGATGGCGGACGTAATTTTCTAAACATAAAATGTCTTTGGAAACAGAAGTCTTAATATCAACGATGCACCTTTAATAGTGAACGTTTTGTTTAATACCTTGAAGTATAATTGAACTTCCCCACAGGCGGTTTTACATAATGAATTCGTTTTATTACATTATAAGTAGGGCATTTTACATCATGACAATTACAAAATTACAGAAAAGACAACACTTTTGAGTGCATCATTCGCTGAAAAGCCGAAGGGGGATGAAAAAGCCCCCTGGCCCCAGGAATTCCAAAAAATCTCGGTCTAGATAGGGTTAATAGTTTTCTTCCACGATTCACAAATGATCTTATGATGCCATTAGCAGCCAGGTAACTAGAATTTGCCACAGTGTTAAAGTGAGCAAGTGTCCTCGGTTTTTTCTTTTGATTTTGTTGAATATTTTCCGGCCAAAGAATGTGCATTTGGCCACTTAAAACATTGCATTAAAGGGAGGAACATAAACTGGCAGGTTTTGGACTGCCTTTGACACATGTTCACAAGACGTCCTTCACTTTTTCTGGCATGCACTAGCTTTTATTTCGAGACCAAGTATAAACTCAAGACCCCAACTGGCCAAAGTACATATTTATGGGTGAATTAATACTTTATATACATCAACAGTTAACTTTTTGTCCTAGTAAACCCTGGAAGACTGACACCAGGACCAAACCTTCCACCCAACTATAAAGTACCCCGAGAGGGCAGGAGTCTAGAAACGGACGCCATTGTAGGAATTCTTGTAGGAATGTTCATTTTGATCGCCATCATTGCTTGGACTGTGCATATCTGTTCCAAAAAGAAGTCGGAACCAAAGGTTGTTGTTGTACAGGTAGGTTAGTCCTTATTCACACTCTTTATATAGCCTACGTTGTTGCAAATTTTGAGGTTGTTCCAAAAAACCAAGAAACGGTCATCATGAATTTTCGTCAACCTTCGTCAGAGACATTGTTGTACATTGTCCCCTAACAAAGTAGTCTTGCTCCGCATTCAAAATTTGAACTTGGTCAAGACCAACCATATGTTCAATACAATTTTACAACTATGGATTCTACCAACACAAATGAGTCTTCATTCAAAGCCATAACTTTGTAAAAACAGCCACACACATCTCTTTAGTTTGCGCTATGTAGTCATCAGCGAATCAGATAATCTACCAGCACATGTCAGGCTGATGTTTGAGCCAACCATACCTCACGTCTTACAGTAAAAACAACGAAGAACCAAAACAAACAACGCTTTAAACAACAGAGCGGCCATTGCTTGCTTACTAGCTATTCGATATAACCATTCTCTACAGCTTGACATTTCTTGTGAATTTTAATGATTGTATTAAAATCCAAGAACGGGTTATTTTATAATAACTGATATTTTGTTGACGAAGCAAAGCCAGATTTACTCTTAAACAAAGCTGGTAATCCTGCTATTAATCCAGTAAGACTGTGTTTGTTTTAGTATTTGGTTGTGTACGTGTGGTTGCAATCTTGAATTCATTTCATCATTTGATGTTAACGTTTCCCGTCGTCGTACTACTAAATCTTCCTTTTGAATTTGTAATTTCAGATATAGTCTTCAGTTTACCTTGAAACGTTGGCAGGGAACATTCAACGCATGACATCCAGAACCCCTCATCCTCCAAATGTTGCCGAGAGATTGAAGTGGCTGAGGCTTAATGAGCAGTGTTTTATAAAAAAAATGTAATCCGTCCCTTACCCTGCAACAAAGGTAACGTATGTTTGTAGCTGCAACCTAGGACTAAGTGATTAAACTGGATACGTATCGAAAGTATTGTACTATGCAAGTTTAAATTCTGCTCAACTTTTTATTGCACCTTGCTTTACATAACGCAGTTTATTGTGTTTCATTAATGCCTTCACAGATATAGATGGTGCAGAAAAAATTCAAGCAACCTGCGACCAGTGGTCATGACTTTGTAGATGACTATCACGATGTCTTCCATAACCACACTTGACAACCGAGGCCTTATCGTCATCGTGCTGCTAGATCGTCCATCGTAGCGAGGAAACCAGTACACAACCGGAGTCAGCTAGATTATTGTCATTAGAGTATTATTACATGCTATCTCAGTACGTCCGTGTTATTCTGTTGGAAAGAAATCGAGTATAGAAATAAACAACTTACTGTACGCTCCAAATTACTTGCTGTGTAACTACCATTCTACAGGTAGGGGGTTCACCTGCTACATAGACTTTCAACACTATTTTGATGTTTTCATTCTTTGGCATTGGATTTGTATACACACAAAAATTGCCCGCTCTCGAATTTTACAAAATACGCGAAAATACAATATTTTACAAAAGTTAACTTTGCTCATATCAAGTCTATAAGGAAGATACATTTGTCTCCAAGAAAAACTCGTACTTTATATCAATCAGCAACGACAATTGATGTACTGGCGCAATAGAATAAATTTGGTGCAGCTATTTACATGTAAATTCACAAACTTAGGGCTCAGAGATCTAGTCAATGCATTTCATACTGTCATTTTGGTAAAGGTAATAGTTTGCAATACAACATGATTTTGTCATTACCTTATATTTCACTCGTGTTTGTATATTGATCTCTCTCTATATGTATATGTAGCTTAAATCTCATCATCCATTACATGCACCGCACGTTCGAATAAGAGCTAGAAGAACTCATAACTTGTATGGATAAATTACACAGCTACATAATGCATGCATAGATATGTTGAATTACTACTTACTAGGTACCATTAACTATATGAACTATATTTCATAATAAGCATCCGTCAATGTTCCAACTGTCATAAATTACATGTTACATGTATTTGAGTCTTAAAAAAGAATCACTTATAATACAATTTCCTCAATATTAATAAAGATCAAGTCCTTATTTCCATAATTTACATTTTATGTTGTACATCTTTCTCTAAGCTGCTATATGCCCCAAAACATTATCACCAGTTGTTTCTTTCCAGAGTTTTAGAATTGTCTAGAAACGTCCCTGCACTTATTTCTGAACACAACAGCTATTTATCATAACTAGTGCAAAAGATGAAATATCAAAACCTAAAAACCGAACGATCTGCTGCAGACACCCGAAATCGACCATGACCTTCGTTTTGCCAACCGCTACCCACATACCAACAACAGCTATTTATCATAACTAGTGCAAAAGATGAAATAGCAAAACCTAAAAACCGGACGATCTGCTGCAGACACCCGAAATCGACCATGACCTTCGTTTTGCCAACCGCTACCCATCTACCAAACATCATCAAAGTCTATCAAGAGGCTCATTAGTTAAAGCTGCACAAATTTCCGGAACACAAACAGGCACACAGGCACGAACACGCCGACACACACAAAAAAGATTTCACGGGGGGTGGGGGGTGGTGGATTAGGCGCCTTGGCCATCTTACTTTTCTTCTTCAGAAAAGCTTATCTGAGCAGAATACACGTTATCGCGTAGTTCCCAGAGTATATCTAGTTTCTTGAGTAACTGCTATTTGTCATATCTTACATCTTATTACCTGATGGACGAACAACATTACCTGTTATCGACGTATGTGATACCTATAACGGGACCGGCCCCCAGTTTGCCGCTTTACTTTTCACAATTTTTCAACGCTTAACGAAAGATTTGATATTGATTTTGTGGTTCTTCTTAACATGAAATAAGCGTCTTGACGTCTATAAAAAGATGACGAATGTTAGCTAATGCTTCTTGAGATGCGATGATCTTGGCTGATCCAAGTGGCCGCGTTCTGTGGAGAATGTTACCTCGTAGTGGCAGAAGGCGGAACTTACTATGTTTACATAACTTATTTATAATACAGTTATATTTCAACAGCATTGTTTTCCATCCCCTGTAACAGGAAAGTGGTACGTACAATAGAATTCAATATCTAAGAATTATTTTAGATTAACCCTTTTTATTCAATTGTTTAAAATCCATCGTAAAAGTGGCAATCTCAGAGTACACCCCGAGACGCCCGTCTTACGTCGGAAAGATGCTGATTGACCCTTAACTGCTAAGTCAGACAAGAAATATTTTAGTTCCGTTTAGCCCATTTGAACCCTCTCTTCCTCAAGACGTTGATCTTTTCGTTGCACTGCTTTAACTCCATTCCTTGTATTCGATGGGAACATTGGGGACTCATTGGTCATTGTAAGTATTGATAAGCATGTCCAACCTTTATCGACCCTTATACTAAGAAATTGTTCATTTCAGTTGTAATGATGTGACACTAAGACGTCCACAGCTGGTGTCTTTGATTAAAAAGTATCAAACGTTGCTATAAGAAGTAACCTCCTAATTTGATAATCATGATAAACAAAGCAAACGAATCAAAAAAGGTATTGTAAAATATCACGTTTAATAAGACCATGATAGATACAACATAATATACTTTATAACATATACTTCATTGCTTGTTTTAATCAACAGTATTTTTCAACGTGTCTCTAATCATGATTCTATGTTATTCCGTCGGTAGTAGTTTTGAGGATGTATTTGCTGGAGAAAATCGAGGATGACGTCACTGGGATGGTCTATGATGAGTAATGTAATGCTGACGATGTAGCTTCCTGATATCCTGACCTGAAATAAGAAATACACTGATTATAAAACGAAAACGTTACATACAAAGTAGTTGAATAATGCATATGAATCCTACAAGGTTCATTTTTACGCCGTTATTAAGTTATTTGTATGAATCTTCACATATATGTACCAGTTGTATGAGAGTATGTCAACACACTTAACCTATCAACACAACAACGTCGGCAGGTGTAAAGAAACCTTCCGTTTTGTGCCTTTGCTAAAGTAGATACAATATTTTTATTTTAAATTGAGAGTTTTTAGTATAACACGAAATTGAAGCATTGAGATACCTTGGCAATAAACTTACACCACCTCACCTCTAACCGTCGCCATGTCACCAAACCAGTCAGATGTTGTGGGAAAGGTTGTAGTGGCGATACTGTCAGTCTCCGATATGTGATCCCTACAATGTAGATACGTACCAAATAAGGAGAACGCTCAACCAAAGTTCCCGACGTTAAGGAGAAATTAGATCTGAAAAACAAAACAACGAAGGGATGAGACCAAGATTAAAGACTGCAACTAAAAAGACTGTAAAGTAAAACTTGAATCCTCAAGAATTGTCTGTCGAAAATCCAAGAAGATGTGTGGTGTGCCCCTATGGCTATGTACGCCAATAATGGATTTCTCGATAAAGTCTCAAAGTTTCAAATACATTACTTGATAACGCAGTTCTCTGAATACTGTATTACAGCGTCAGGATATGGAAAGTGGTCGGCGTAATTTTCTTAGGATGAGGCTGCGGTCGTCGCATTTAGGACCCAGCCCAATAACGGTTTTTTTACGTGGCGTCGGGCGTGGCGTAACTGGTAGAGCGTTCGGCTCGGAACCTAGAGGTTCTGAGTTCGATCCCCAACGTGCCCCGCCCCGAGGCTGTGTCCTTGGGAAAGGCACTTTACACGACCTTCCTTACCTCACCCAGGTGTAAAAATGGGTACCTGACTTCGGTCAGGGAGGTAAAAAGGACTACCTTTACTTTCTGTCTGTACTGTGTATGTGGCACTGTTAATATAGGTTGCAAAAACTTCAGTGCAGTGCCACATTGTCCCCGTCTGTCCAAAATCAAACTAGAAAAAAAAATGACGGTTTCGCTAAGTATACACGCAAAATCATGTCCCTACTACAACTTTGATGTCATTTCTAAACACTAAGATAATAACATTTTGAGGCCATGTCGTTGATATCTTTAACTGCTTTAGTTGGATATCCCGTGTAAATTAAAAGATTTGACGTTGCGACTAAACATTTAGATTTAACGTTACGAATGTCTGTGTCTACAAAACCGTCTTGGCCTGCTGCCATTTTCAACGTCAAAATGACGTCACAAATGGCGTCATACAGAGTTTAGGTACCATCTAGGATAATTGTATCGGCGATCCCCCCGTCTAAACTGCGTTAGGGAGCATTCTTCTTCAGAGGGAAGTTTTATGTTCTAATGAAAAATGTTCCATGAATACATAATCAACATACCTTTTGTGAAATTCCAATTGTCGTGAATTACGGGGTGTTTATTTTGCAAAACAACATAACATGTCACCAAACCCATGCAGACCCCATCTATGTATTCCCTTTACGAGGTATAGATACTTCCTCTTTAGTGAATATTTTCGAAATAATGAGGAGTGCTAAGCACACCACGAAGGGAATTGCTTATGTGATATCAAAGAACACATAACAAGACAAGCTTTCTTATCGCGCCTGAAATTAGTTTTGAATTTTAATAAGGCATTGTCAGGCACACTTAATGTATGAAGTCATACACTGAGATTGATCAATTCAGTATAAGGGTAGTAGAATACTAAATGCTTTTTGATGCTCGTGAGGATGGTGTCAAGTAACATGCATTTATAACCGGCAAATGATACTCCCTTCCGGAGTGAAATACCCCATTAAACAGCGTTGCAAACTGCCTGATATGGAAACTCTCACCTGGACAACAACAACGTCCGCTTCTGCCTTCATCTTGGAGCAGACGTGAACAGTCCAGGCCACAATCGCGATCAGTATCACTACTCCAACAAGTATCCCTACTATCATGTTTGTTCCGATAGTTCTTTGTCTCCTTTGGTTGTTTTTAGGATGTTCACTGACAGAGAACAAGTTTGGACCTGGAGTAACTCTGCGGGGTGATAAGGTGATCGCATTTCCAGCTGTTGGTCTGCTTTCTGAAAAATAATCATATTAGTGTGTAAAGCAGTGTCGACAAAAAGACTGGTGACTTTGTAAGGTGTGGTCGCCCTTCGTACGCATTACGAAATTCACGAGGACGGAATACATGTGAACTGTTGGTAGCAATAGTCTTTATCTAAATTTATATACCCCAATAATGGGTAACGTTACGTATATTATCGAGCACAAACAGAATCCATCCATTGATAGATTTCATTAGCTTGGTACGAAGCAGAATCACTGGCACAAAAATCGTATATATGTTTGAAAATGGGATATATCTTTTAAAAAGGGGGTCAATTCAATCCATATATGTTTTGAAAATGGGACATGTCTTTTTAAAAGGTGGTGAAATAAATCCATATGTGTTTTTAAAATGGGACATGTCTTTTTAAAAGGGGGTCAATTCGGTCCATATATGTTTTGAAATGGGACAGTATTTGTAAAAGGGGGTCAATACAATCCATGTATGTTTTGAAATGGGACATATCTTTTTAAAAGGGGGTCAATTCAATCCATATGCGTTTGAAAACGGGACGTATGTTTACACACCATCTCCTAAAAACTACTCCCTGTCAAGGAAAAGAAACTATCGCTTCCAGAACCTCCCCCCGCTTTCCAGAACCTCCCCCGTTTTTCAGAACCTCCCCCGCTTTCCAGAACCTCTCCCCGCTTACAAAATTCCCCCTCTTTTCAAACTGGCGCAAATTTAATCTTCCGTGACGATCGGAAGCTTTTTATGTATGCACAGAGGAAGTGCAGGATTGCCTGTGGGCATTTTGCACTAGTCTAGTCAAATTACGTTTTTAATATAGAAATGTAAAAACTATAGTTTACAAAGTTTACAACTAGTAAGCTCTAACATACTTGTTAACATTTTCCCGAGCAATGTTTTCTGTAATATGTTCACTATGCTTATTCTTTTAATGATAAGTCCTGT
Source organism: Branchiostoma floridae x Branchiostoma belcheri (assembly GCA_019207045.1). NCBI lineage: Eukaryota > Metazoa > Chordata > Leptocardii > Amphioxiformes > Branchiostomatidae > Branchiostoma > Branchiostoma floridae x Branchiostoma belcheri. Next base: position 22,521,408 of record CM033034.1, on the reverse strand, counting down.
TTTGTAGCATTTGTACATAGTCAAACAGCTAAACGCATGTCGAGTTGCATGGTGGGATAGCTCAGCGGAATATGAAACATATCTTTGTCAAAACTTTGTGAAGCAACTTGTTCAATATTTCGATGTACTAAGAATAAAATTCAATTCAATGAAGTTTAATGTCTTGTTTGCTTGGTTTTGTGAAGAATATTCAATTAAGCTACCACTAAGAAAGCAAGGAGAGAAGTGTAACAGTGGGGGGCTTACTCGCCCCTCTAAGTTTCTACAGAAGAGCCACGTCTTTCAGTTCCTGTGTTCTCGTAGCAAATATAGAAAAATAATTATTTTCGTCAGATTTTCGCCTTGAATTATTTATTTGTATTCCGAAAAACCAGTGATTTAAGTGAAAATTCCATGTAGTACAATGTTGGACGACTTGTTGCATTTCGGTTTGCTGCTGTCGTGCAAACGAAAATTACGTAAACGCTGCTGCTCGCAGAAGCAAGCCGCCCACCAAGTTGGCGCCCCGGCGCTGCAGAGCTCTATTTCTTGTTGTTGGAGCCATTCTCAACTTTCCACAATTTGCTATGTAATAAACTTTGTGTATTACGTAAATTTTGTTATCTATATTTGACCCATACTTGACCTTTACCTCATCCGTCATGACCTCAATGAAAAGCGGCCTGCAGGGCATTCATGAATAAATAAAGGTTCCAAGAAACAAACACACAATCAATCTGCACACAATATTGTTGTTAGTCAGTACAGTGAACTGTGTATATATGTACAAATGTGAAAAATCAATTTTATGATATAGTGAATTTTATGATATACAATGTAATCTAAGTGTAGATAAAACAACATACATGACAGAGTAGAATTGAACTATTGTTTTTTCATCAATTTTCTTTTCACAATCTCTCTCCAACAGATATATAAACAAAAGAAAGTGGTCTGTGAATCAGATAGTTCTTCAACAGACCTGTTGAAGAACTATCTGATTCACAGACCACTGTTAATTGCACCCATACTTTTTGGGACACACTGATACAGTGCTGGGGATCATAGCAAACTTGCAACATGGTGAATATAACAGAACAAGTCTGCAGTTTCTCATAACATTATAACAAAGCAATTGTTGACAATTTAGCTTCACAAAATGAATATTTTTCTACTTTAGATTTATCATTATAGTTTTTAAAACTTGTTATAAAGAGGGATAGTTTGCAAGTTAGATTCATCTTTTTATGTACATAGAAGAAAAGTTGGTAATTAAAAGAAAAAAGTAGCATCACAGCTCATCATTTTCCTGTAAGCTGTAGTAAAATTTACTTGTTTGTATATAAATTTTTAGAAATCTTAAAATGTTAATAACAAATGTGAATATTGAGCAAACATTCTGATTAAGTTCTAAATGTTGATATTGAGAAAGAAGTCAATAGCCTTTGAAGGTGTTGCACAATCCAAATAAGCTTAAAAGTTTGGCCAGGAGTATTTTTCATTATCTTAAAGACTTAATTGTATCTTAGAGGCTACAAAATATGTATTGGCAGTTTGACATTGTAAGGAAAAACACACAGTGAAGCTATGATTTTTCCGCTGAGCTATCCCATCATGCAACTCGACATGCGTTTAGCTGCTTGACTATGTACAAATGCTACAAAACAGGACTTATCATTAAAAGAATAAGCATAGTGAACATATTACAGAAAACATTGCTCGGGAAAATGTTAACAAGTATGTTAGAGCTTACTAGTTGTAAACTTTGTAAACTATAGTTTTTACATTTCTATTTTAAAAACGTAATTTGACTAGACTAGTGCAAAATGCCCACAGGCAATCCTGCACTTCCTCTGTGCATACACAAAAAGCTTCCGATCGTCACGGAAGAGTAAATTTGTGCCAGTTTGAAAAGAGGGGGAAGTTTGTAAGCGGGAGAGGTTGTGGAAATCGGGGGTGGATCTGGTAAGCGGGGGGAGGTTCTGGAAGCGATAGTTTCTTTTCCTTGACAGGGAGTAGTTTTTAGGAGATGGTGTGTAAACATACGTCCCGTTTTCAAACGCATATAGATTGAATTGACCCCCTTTTAAAAAGATATGTCCCATTTCAAAACATACATGGATTGTATTGACCCCCTTTTACAAATACTGTCCCATTTCAAAACATATATGGATCGAATTTCACCACCTTTTAAAAAGACATGTCCCATTTTAAAAACACATATGGATTGAATTGACCCCTTTTTAAAAGATATATATCATTTTCAAAACATATATACGATTTTTGTGACAGTGATTCTGCTTCGTACTTGGTTGTGAATGCGCTGTTAGACCACAGGCGAAGATCAGTGATTCTATGTGCGCACACAAGTATACGTGTGTAATAGGTGTGTAATTGCTTTATTGCGTACACTGTTTCCACCGTTGGAGGAATATCTAGAGAGCAAGAAGGATTTTCTGAAGATCGGTGAAGGCAGAGAAAGAAGCGCGTATAATATTTCAAATACCCTTTTCTAACTAATCAACCAGACAGAATCTTATATTTATAATTTACACTAACATGCGTTCATCTAAGCTATAAAGGTCCCTGTAGTTCCAAGCACTATAAGCAAGCGATAATACGCCCGGAAATGCCAGGGCACCTAAAATCTATTTAGTTATTGGTAGGACCTACCCACATACATAATGATACACGCAAAGTTTGATGGCAATTTATCTATCTAAAAGCTCCTTGAGTTTTTTCCTAATCTAAACATAGTTACAAACGCTGCCAAAACATAACCTTCTTGAACAAGGCAATTACCGTTTGAGGTAATGACGAGCTGCTGTGAGGATGATGTCGGCACTGGTGTTGATATCGCTGTCGGAGCTGATGTTCTGGGGGGGAACGTAGTTAACTCGGATTTGCCGATACTCAGACATGGCGGGAATTTTGCCTATGTAGAAATTGAAGAAAGAAATTCCAGTTGTCAAAGACGTACATTATTCCCACGTTCACTGTGCATGCTAATGGTGAACACATCCACACGGTACAGTGTGGTTATCCGGGCGCTTACAAAATGTAAGTCTCCGTAATGCCATGCAGCGCCGCGGGACACGAGGGATAAAGTAGGGATCATGGTAGGAGCGGATGTTTATTAGATTGAAATCGAGCATACACTGAAGGTAAACCACAAGGAAGCAAGATTTCCATAGACCAATACATGATGTTATAGTGTGGCACTTACCAGATCGTCGCATTCTGCATCTTTCCAGGATGCTGTTAACCAATCATTTCCATCGGAGCATCTGGACCACGAAAGGAAATACGTTTCTACAATATCCCTGGAACAAGGCTTATTAATGCAAACATTAACCAACCGGCAATTTACCATCATGTACAGGGTCACACGGTTTCAAACGACTGGGATAAGACTTTAAAACTGAGTCCCTCGAGCTATTTTTCTACACTCAAGTCTCACAGTTAAACTAATTCCATGAATAACTCTACATTTTTCTAATTTGGCTTACACTTTGTTGTTTGCTACTTGAACCTCATTCTATTACTTATATTCGTCAATACATTATTAGCTAATTATTTTATTTTTTATTTCTTTATGACCTCCATGAAATATTCGATATTCATGGACGTTATATTTACCTCCATGAAAAATGGAGGTAATAGTTTTTGGTGTGTGTGTTGGTATGTCAGTGTTTCTGGATATCCGGATATTTGTGATCGACATAACTTTAACAAGACTGGCATTAAAAATTTTATTGCCATGACGACGATTGAGGGGAACAACAATACCACTCAAATCAGAAATAGACTGGAACTTCCCTGTCGCTCTATCCTTGGCACAATATACTAGCCCACCTTGAACAATTATATTTGGCTCTGAATATGATAACCATTTGGATGCCATCATTCAAGATCATGACCTCTGTATGAAGTATTTCCTGTCTGCCTGTGGCGTATGGCTTGAACAAGCTCTAGAAAAGAAAATGTATCCTTCATAACATAACATAACATAACATAACAACCAAGACAACGTGATCCATTGTGCAGTTTCCCTGTCTACCACAAGTTTCAAAGGAAAAATTCCTCCAGGGAGCCAGTGTGACCTACATTCCATCATTGCATACCAGAGATACATCTGGAACAGATTGGGGATTGGGGTGGGGGTGGGGGTGGCTTGCACACCCAGAATACTGCATTCCTGTGGCAAAATGCTTATGCAATTCCTAGAATTTTTGCAGACTGAACGCAATATATACCATTTGACGACTCCTATGAGGCGTCGTCAAAATCCCTTCATGGACTACGGGGTATTTGGTATAGGTTGGGGAGACAACAGTCAGGGTCAGTTTGGGGCCCCTTGTGTTTAATCTTGGTACTGCAGCAGGACTAATCTTTTAAAAATCTTTTGTCCTGAACATGTTGTGGTCTGTATTTTGTTATGGCAGATAGCTTGAACAGGGGTGCATAAGCATTATGGGATTCGTATGAATCTTATGTGATACACACAAATCACTATGCGAAATCGCGTGAACCTTATGAAAATCACACGAATCACGATTTGATTTGCTTGAACCTTACGTGATTTGCACGAACCTTATGCAAACCGGCTCCACCGCTACGTTGTGAGAAGGCGTGTTTTTGAGCGTTTCTACCCGTGATATTTTTATTTCAAAGTATTGAATAGAAATATACCATGACGAATACGTATTTAAAACATGTGAAATCTTCTTCTTCATTTCTTCGCGTCACATCATATTTTTCCGCCGCTAAAGATCGAAGCCGACATCTTGAAAATCCCGCTCCGCCTGTCACACTGTGACACTGGCAGTAATTGCGCTGATTTTCGCATAAGGATCGTGCAAATCTCATAAGGTTCGTGCAAATGCTTAGGCACACCCCTGTTGTAATGTAATGTAAGGAAGAATTCGGAAGGATATATGGTTGGGCCGTTTTTTCAAAATCGTCCAAAGAGCATAACGGAATAATTATGAAATGTTGACTTCATTTGCATGCAAAATCTATATTTGCAGTGTTTTCCATTATAGGACTCAAATATATGTAACAAATATGGTTTGTGGCAGGTGAATAATTTTCATAATAAATGTGAAAGTTTAGTGTACTATTTCACCTTAGTAAATGATTGGATTCTCAAAATTGTGACCTGTGTTAGTTAATTAGAGGTGTGCATAAGCAAGCATAAATTATGCAGATGTGAAAGTCATTTGCATAATCAGAACATCTCATGGAGGTATGAGGTTTCTTGTTTCACGAGCGTTTGTGTGTGTATGTATGTATGTATGTGTGTGTCTGTGTCTGTCTGTCTGTTTGTTAACAAGATAACTCATGAAGGGCTGGGTGGATTGGTTTTCTATTTGATTTCTTGATAGGGTGATGAAAGCTGGAAATGATTAGATTTTGGCCCCCCTAGCGGCTTCTGTTGGTACTGCAGCGTAACGCCCTGTTTTGCTATCTCCTGCCTGTACTGATCAAGCTATGGTCACGATTTGGGAGTGTTAGATAGCTCTTGTGCTCAGGAATAAGAGACATAAGTTTGAGCACCTTTACGAGCAGTTTTGGTATAGCATTGGCATTTTTGTCAAAAATTTCTCAAGATGAAAACTCAAGAAAGGAACAATAGACGTTCATGATTTTTGGTATGTAGGTGTAAGAGTTGGGGGGGGGGGGATGTTGGTTAGCGTCCCTTACTCTTGGGATCGATTCCACTTAGACGACGAGACATGGAGAGACGCGGGACATACATCACTGGGACGTTAAAAAAATAAGGAGACCGTACTGTTCATATACGTGAATGCAACTCTCGTTCTCTTTCTTGTTTGTTTGGCGAAGGTATGTGTTCGTGGAATTCTACTTAGGTATTGCCAAGAAGAAGTTGCGTGATTTTCTGTGATCGTTTTGTGTACGTTATGTTGCCAGCTGTTTTTTGCACAATGGATTATCAATATTATCGTCTGCGCTGGCGGTAATTGATCATAATTGAAGCATACGTAGACTGATTCGATTGTCAAACATGATTGTCAAATGTGATTGTCAAATGTGATTGAGGAACATTTGTTGGTGTTTTGTTCAGGCTGATGTTTGTGGGTAAGGTGTTTTCACATTTCTGGTAAGATATCACACATTTTCGAGTTTCGTTTCTTTCCTCCTGTTCATCTTTTTTTGTTTGTTTGGGACACATTCTCCAGTTATGCTCGTCCAAAGTTTGAAAGTAATAAGCGCCTGCAATTCAAAAAGGCCTCAAGGGGGCCAAAACTACTTACAACACTTGCTCACTGACCCAAATCACAACCACAGAATGTCCAGAATATGTTATCAAAAATTAAAGTTTGCCGCAGTGCCGTTAGGGGCCCCATTATTGAACTTTAACTTCGTTTTCGTGACCCCTATCCACCTGGCAAATATCATCAGTATCCATTCAAGGCTTTTCGAGTTATGCTGTTGACAGGCAGACAGACAGACACACACACACACATATACCAACGCACAAACACGCTCAAAACAGAACCCTCCGGCAAAAGTAATAACGTCATAACCAACACACAAACAGGTCAGGTTCTGTAACTCAATATCAAATAATAGTTTGGTCATAAATACCATGTCACACTTGACACCACAGAAAACAACATAATCGACATAAACCATAATTACGCAATGGAGTATTCTACCTAATGTCACTCGTTTATTTTCGTTGTTGTTAACTTAATTCCACCTATACTTAATTTCTTTAATTGAATCTTTCATTGCAGCCCATAGAGGTGTGACAAAACAGGTAATCTAAACCTCTCTAATAGATTCACTTATAAGCAATTGAGGAAAAAGCAAATTGATATCAACAAAAGTGATAAACAAAAACTGGTCAAGCAATAAAAAATGTGGTCTTACCTGTTTAGTTTCTGACACCATCCACACTCAAACTTCACGAGACTTGAAGTTAGACAACCACTGCACTCTTTTAATTCACCACACGCTGCAGAACACACAATATCATGTCGATTATTGTTATACTAGTTGATGGAACGTCTATATCAGTTTTCTGGAGCCAATCTATGTACAGTACTTAAAGAATAATTCATCGAGTGATTGATTTATCCATCTATCAATTCATTGATTAATTGATGGATTGCTAATTGTTAGACGTGCATCATAGCTGACATTTGGTGATACTGGAGGACTTTAGAGGAAACAAAGGTATTACTTACTTTGTAGTGGAACTAGAATGACCACGGCGTTGCTGTGAACCTTCTCCAAGCCTAACTCGACCCTGTGGTACTCAATAACAGGCTTATCTCCATCTGTTAAAAACATATTTCGATGGATCATGCCTGATCTTGTTTCTCTCTGTGATATATTAAGATCCATCTATTGGTTTATTTAGTGTTTGTAGCAGACTTCTAGCGGCGTTGGCGTTTACTTTTCGGGGGGGGGGGGGGAGGGGCGCAGGGCACTGATTTGGAGCAGCACCACATTAGAGGACCAGCACCCCCCCCCCCCCAAAAAAAAAACAACAACAAAGAAATAGAGGTCAGCCAGTGCTGCCAGAAGTCTGCGAAGGGATGCTACAATTTTCAGGGTCAGAATGACGGCCTTATGTGGAATGCACAATCGCAAACTGATCTTACTTCAATCATGGTTGGGTCAATGGAAGGAGACTGCATGCGAGGGGGACATGAAGACTCTAATGATATAGAAACATAACAATGAGGGGCCCTTGCAAACGACAAATCAAGCTGCAGATGTGCACTTTCCAGTCAGATAAAATCCAGAGAAGCCAGAATGATACGTATAGCAGAACAAAAGGCGGATGTGACCTGAGTAAGCTTAAAGATGTTCCCTGTGTGGCAGAGATTGCCATGCTCGTATAAGACTGTTCAGCTATAGCCGAAGCTGTTGGTCTGATACTGATCAGAATTTACCATGGTTGATACTGACCGAAGGGGGGCATAGTAGGAAGGTAACTACTTACCAAGCACCAGACTTGGGATGTAAGCGTCAGACACACCAACCTTTACATCCCGCATGGTGTCATCACTGATCCTCGCTGGAGCCTACAGAGGGAGATGGGAACCATTGCTGTGCGTGAGTGTAAGGTGACTCCTGATGACCTATTACAGCAAAACTAACGGAACTTACTTCGTTCACTTTCGAAATCAAAAAGGCAACACCAGTCTTTTAGACTACCTACCTCCTTATATGCAAAAACGATGCGACCGTCTTTCATCAGCGTTGTCTGGAATATGAAGGGTCCTAGCTCGGTTTGATTGGTTAGGTACAGTCTGTTCCACTCAACCGTAAAAGATGTTCCTAGAAAATATAACAGCACTTAGAAATAGCAATTATTCATCCCAGCTCCTAGTTACACATTAGAAATCCGAAATTCTCACAAAGTGTTATAATTGTTGTTTGTTTTGCAAAATCATAATTGAAGGCTAACTGCTCTTAAAAGGCTAACGACTACGAGTAGAAAATAGTGTGATACACTAGTGTTTGATCAACTATATGATACAATACACTATTGTCGGGTTTGCCTTCTTCTTTGAAGGCAGTGGTTAATGAACTATCCCACGTTCTGTACTACGATTGGATTTTGTGCTTTAAGTAGAATATAGTCTTTTGGTGATCTCATGGTAAAAGCTCATAGAAAGTTTGGCAACTTTTCGAAATAATCTGTTTCTTTCAGCTTCTTAGTGTGTACACTGACTAATAACATGGATTAAATTTCCCACTGCATGCATTAAGCAACATTCATTGTTCATGGAATCCCTATTGAAATACCATGATGACTGCCATTTTAGTAAGTTGTAACACGTTTAGAAATTGAAAGATGCGCTTTTGGTACATTTCCAGGACTTGTAAAGGCAAATGTTACGATGACAGATGACCAAACTCATCTACCCTCTATAGTAGACAAGGCCTTATTTATTACAAAATATCCAATTAAGATTCTTTACTTTCAATCACGATGTACGTTTTGTACTATCGTTTAACACAATGAAGCGAAAATCTGCTCATCTTCAATGTTCAGCAACTGTTATAGACCTTCCTCAGGGGTTATGGTTGATTCGTTTACTGTGAGCACGTGACCTTAGGGACACGTGACTCGAATATTGAGTCGTAAGTGCATGGCAGGCGATATTGGCTCCCGCCTCGGTTGAGTGCCTGCTTCAATGTCAACTGGACTCCTGTATTCCCTTTACGAAGTAATCCGGTTCAGTGTGCAATATTTGTGCTTTGTCCAAGGTTATGAAATGCCCCAGTGACTTGATGTTTACATGTCGCCTCCGAAGAGACGGAACTAGGTGGCCTGTGCTTTCTGGTCTCTAGGGAACAATGGAATCGATCATCACTCCTGAAGAAGGTCGACGTATGTGCGACTGAAAATTCATGGGGAGCAGATTGCGCTCAACGAAAGTATTATCATGGATTCTACCAAGACAGATAAGCTTTCTCGCTAGCCACTAAGTATGGACATGTACATATACAATCAACGTTAACCAAAGGTCAATTCTGACTGGTACTATTTCGCACTACAGCTAGGCGTCGCTGCTAATAATGCAGCCTCAGTCGCAGAATCGTCCCAAACAATGGCGATTCTTTTTGTTGTTGAATGTGCATAGATTTTGCTTGCAAATAGAAAAAAATTCTTATTTTTCAACCTGATGAAAGTATTCACGCAAAATCATACAAGATCTTACAACTTTTGGTTAACACAACAGCATTAAAACGTGGCTCCAACACAGTCAAATTTGACGTTCTTAGTGCAGTGTTCTTTTTAAATCAAAGCCGTTGGGAAAACAGAACAGCGCTGTTGATACAGAAATCAAGTGCATCAGTGCATATCAGCAATCAATCAACAAAGACAGTGGGTGGTACAAGATTCCCGCTGTATTGCTTGTGTTACTTGTCCTTACAGTTTTCGATTGGTGAATTGAATTTCGGAAAATTAGTCAAACATTCAAATTTTGGAAGTGCCAATATTTTCTATTGGACCATGTTTTAAACCTTTCTGATGAAGTTGCATCCAACGAATGTTTACTTACCGCTATCCTTGTATCTAACAGATGCATACTTGTCTAAACTGGAGTCCAATCGCGGATCTGACAGCGGGGCTACATACTGGGTATCTGTGACGTAGCTTGGGTATGGTCCAGTATTTATATATCCTAGAAAATGCACAAAATTTGACATATTAGAAGTCTTATTTGAACGGCAGACTCATCATCATCCAGCCATGCATTGTGAACGTCCTAGCAGCAATCAAGAGATATGTTGTGTTTCCCCTTCCAAGTCTAAATGAAATGCAAGGCCAAATCCATTATACCAATTGTAAGATCATTTGATTTTTTATTAGGCTTCTTTACTTTCCGCAAATATCCTTTAAACTCACTTAAGCATGACAAGCTAAAATGCCGACATTGGATATGTTGGACATTGGTATATTAGAATCCAGCATTGCCCACATAGTGCCTCAAAGCTACTTCAAAAGTCCACAGTGATTGCAATCGTTTCATTTCTTTAATGAAGAATATCAAGGAGTAAAATACCACAGTTCAGGTACCGCCATGTAGGCGTTGCAAAAAAAGCCACCTAAAGCTGGTGTTCTAAGCAGGATTGCCCCACCATGCGCATGCCCACATACAAATGAATGTTACTCGAGGTAAAAGCCTAGAAATATAATATGGAACATGTTATAATGATGCCCCCAGTCTGGAAGGGAATTTCTAATTTTTCACATAACAAAATTTAAAAAAAAGATGTCCACGTTCAAGTTCAAGTTCAAATCAAAATTATTCAGGGATTCAAATTGTAGGGTTTTCAAACACAGCTTTCAATTTTAATACAGCTAATTGATAGGTAGAAGGAGCGGATTTGTATGATACCACAACTAACCATGACCTCTCCCTACAAATATTGCTGTTGATAAATGTTGTTATATATTCCATTATAGATACCATGTACGCTGTACCATGTATCTTACACCATGTATTTATAAAAGTTATATTTCATTTTTATTTTCATCTTTTTAGGTACTTAGAATATTGTTATTGTCAAGTATTATGTTCTTGTCCAATTCCATTTGTATTGTCTCTGTTTTTGTCAGCAGGGCTACCTGCTAGTTGGGCAGCCCTGGCTATGCGTGCTGAACACGCACAGCCAAATGAATGAATAACTACAAAGGCTCGTATTCGCTTAACGGTACAAATGCATATAAAGTTATGCACATTGTATTCAGACAAGAAGGATCACATCCTGTCTTTATACTTACAGCTAATTAGCTAATGCATATATGTTGATGCACAAAGTTGATTAGTCATTGTATATTTGCACAAGTCTGTTTTATCTATCTAAATGAAAGAAAGATCTGCATGTGTGAGTGCTTTTTTTCCAACAAATTACTGTGCATTCATCCGTGATTAAGTACGCTATCCGGACGTACCGGGCATCGTTGCAGGCATCGAATTCGAATGGTACATCGTACAGCAATTTCATTGGATGAGACGTACAGATACGGCGATCAAGAACACAGCGTTGGTTTTGCGTGCGTGTGAGTGTTGTATTTGACATTATATTAATTAAACCCCTCGCTTACTTAACTTACTTCTTTGCATGCGTCTGTTTGCTATTTGCCATTAAACACAACGGACACCATTCAAACTATGCATCGGGCATGTTGGAAGTCGATACTCTTCTAACCGACCACCTGTCCAAATCAATCGCTTTGGGCCGGTCCCCAGGGTGGTCGTCTTGTGCAGGTTTGACTGTATGCAACTCAGTCTAATTTTCATAATTGCAAAAGAGCCATGATGTGGTAAATGATTGGATTGTCAACATTCTGGCCTGTGTAAGTTAGTTAAAGACGTACATAACCAAGCATAGAGAATGTTGATATAAAAGTCGTTTGCATAGTCAAAACATTTCAGGGAGTTATGAGGTTTCCGAACTCTTGTTTCTTATGGCACTAGACACGTCTTGGGCCCGATTTACTGCAGTAAAATTGCTTACTGTACCACAACAGTCACCCGCGGTCATGTCAGGCCCTTCGTGCTGCCCAGTTGTGTTTGTTTTTGGGAACGTTAACGTTTCTCAAACGCCAGTCACAACTTTGCTGTCACTAAGCTGTGTTTTTTTCGCTCCCTCGTGGAGGACAAGGCTGAGTGGAGAAGAAGGATCCATTGTGACCTGTGATGGCACGTTCAAGGTTCAAGGTTGTTGTTGCCGAGAAGAGTGAATTTTAAAGACTAGGATATAAAAACTTACCCCTGGTTGAAATTGATATGTTCCTGATGAAGTGTCCATAAAACTTGAAGTCAAACGACAAACTCACAGGCTGAAATGAGAAGAGAGATAGAAATAGAGATAGTAAGGGATAGTAAGGTAAATTGTTATGGAGAATATAGAGAATAAAATGAGATTATACACAAGACAGATGACGTTAAGAACCCGCCGTGTGACGTCGCGCCCAGTGATTTAGTTAACACAGGCGCCATCTCCTGTATTGATTCCCGACCCAGAACACAATCAGCCAAAGCTTTTATTCCATTGTTCTGGATATAACCTATCGATCCCTCTTCAATTTCCTCAGCAAAGCCACACTCAATCAATGGAGCTCCGGGCATGCAATGAGTACTAAATATTATCTAAGGGTTTACTTATTTCATTGTAATAATAATTTAGTGTTCTAAATGTACATCGTATTTGACGAATTACTTTTGTACCTTACATCTTATCAAACAATGTCATCATGACCTATTGAACAGGGAATTTGATCATGAAAACTTGAACATTTATTTCCCTTCGTTACAGATCGTTGGTAGCTCGTCCGTCTTTAAGACCTTTGACTTCTCATCTTTGCTGCATGCTTATATTGTTTTGTCTGTTCGTTAGGGGCACAAATGTGTTACAATGTTCATTGTTAACAACCACCAACAGTATTCTAGATAGAAGCAAAGAAGCATAGAAATAAATGTCTATATCGACTTTAGCTAGGAGTGTTGTATGATAGGGCTGGCTCACACACGTGTTGAAGTCAAAATAACATGGAAGATCCAGAAGATCTAGATCGTAAGAATTTTAAACCATTATTTCCGTACTTCTTTGAGCACTTACCAGCAAACTCTTGGTCAGTCATCTGACCAATTTTCAGTTAAAATGAACCTAAGCCTTTGCCACGTAAGCTGAGCGGAAATGTGACGTCAGCAAACGGTCAGAGGTAAATGGCAGTTTCTATCTGCCCCCGTCTCTGTTGAGTGGCGATACCGAATATCGGGCAATTGTTTACGGAAACAGCGTGTAAACCCTTTATGATATGGATAAATATCAAAGATGGAAGCTTCATACGAATAGGCAATCTAGACCGATCCCTTACATTATAGGAAAGGCTTTTTTATACGGTTGGAGTTAGAGAGAGCAGCATGCAGCAATGAGTCATCACTTTAGAGACCGTTTGGGCTATGTTGATTTGATTATATGGATTACATTCTCTTGGAGTCCAAAAACGCGAGCGTGCGAATAAAACATTTTGACCAAGAAAGTTGGCTTCATTATGAAATATAAGTGGTCAGGAAAGTTTGACAAATAATATGAATATAGTATAATAGTACATAGAATATAGTATACTAAACAATACATGTATATTCTTTATATTAGAATGTGGACACAGAAAGCCATGCCAAGTATTGTGTGGCTACATGTAATGTATGCTAAGCTGTTGGTACCGGACAACATAAGGGGACACTGGTGCCACTATCAGTAACAAGATCACGAGAGAGAATATAACGGTTGATTACAGGAACTATGATGACACTGGATTTAAAACTATAGTATTAAGGAGTCTTTGGTGAGGTAATCTTAAAAGCTTACATCAAACCAGCTCCACCTAGCAATACTGTCGTGAACTACAGCAAATGTTGCATGGGATCTGAATGGTTCTGTATTCTGTGTAATGAAGTGAAATTAAATAAAACAATAGGAAATATTGTGGCACACCTTGTTTTGCTTATGATGGACTGGAGGTGAGCTTTCCCCCACAACAAGCTTAGCGTCTCCCCCACTCATGTCCTCCCAATGCGAACCGCCAGGGGGCGAGACTGGATAGTACTCGGACATGTAGTACTGGTGAGAATTCTGGAAAAGAAACATTCATGTAAGCAGATTCATAATGCAATAAAAGGTTGATAAATTGTAATATGTTGCTTTATCATTGCTGTTTTCTGCATTGAGTAGGTTGAAATTTAGCTCAAAGGTAAGCACGTATCTTCTTGAGACTGAATATCTCAATTTGTCATATTTGTATGGTCAAGTGAGTTGATTCCAGGATGCTGTTCAGATCTCTTCCCACGTCTTAAAAAACAAAAGTGGCTACTCAGACCTTCCAATCTTGATGGCATATGTGTTCATTATATATGCATGTTAATACATGTCTCTACAAGTCTTATTTTATTTTTTAGACTGTAATTTTGTCTTTTACAGCTCCTAGAATTGAGCGAGAGCCAGTTGAATTCAGAGCCGAAAACGGACAGTAGACTATTTTTCTATCAAGTAAAAGAAACGGGGAAAACAATGACACAATGTTGTTAAAAGACCAAAACGTTAGCAAAGTTCCGTCCCTCGGTATCTCACTGCACTTGCGTCAAGCTTGCGTCACTGCGGATTTCGTTCACTGCGTCACTATTTTGTTATTTCTCCCATCTATTATTTTTATAATTCAGATATTGCGTAATACGTAAAAGTATGACTTAGAAAACGACAAAATACACAAATAGTAAGTAAATTCTTTATGTCTAAATATAGTTGAGTATCATTCGAACCCCACAGTGACGCAAGCGTGACGCAAGTGCACTGAGAACCTTTGGTTCAGAGCAAATGTCATTGAAGATATACACTGCGCACACGGCCCTGATGGCTGCTCCACATTCACACCTCACTGAACTTAGATACGTTCAGAAATGAAATTAAACTTGTCTCTATTTCTGTACATGGCCAAATTAAGCATCCTGCAATGACTGTTTATTGAGCTACCCTCAAACTCGTTCCGCTTGGTTCTGACCGCCCATCGTCAGATCAACTCTGTCACAGATTTGGGTCAACTTTCAAACCACTCTCATTTTTAAAGTTTGCTCAGTTCAAGGCCATTGACCACTTCTAGGCACCGAACTACACTCACTGTGGCAGCATATCTTCTCCCTAAGTCAGAAACATCGAGCTTCAGCAAGTTCGACTAACTGACTCAATATGCGAAGCAGGAGTTAAGAGGCTGCGTAGGAAATTCCCTACCCCATTTAGCCGGAATGGTACTCATTTCGATAAGTGCGGCGGGTTCTTTTACGTGCCAGAGGTATGACTCTCCCCAGACAGGGGACCTCCATTTAACGTCCTATCGGAGGGACGGCCCTAGCCGGAGCTAGGTACTCATTTTTCACCTTAGTGAGGTGAGGAAAGTCGTGTAAAGTGCCTTCCCCAAGGGTACAAGACCGGTGACACGGCAGGATTCGAACTCGAGACCTCTCGGTCCCGATCGAGGCAAACACGCTTCTGCTGTGCCACGCGATCTCACGCACTCTATAAGAAAAGATTGAGTCTGATATGAATCGCATTTTGGCTCATCATTGAAACTCCTGCCAACACAGAGAAACGTCAGTGAAGCAAAGACAAGCAAACGCCTTTTTGTCGCCCCTACTTCGAGCATTGATTAAGTCATCTGGGTCGTGATTGTATGACAGCGTATTGAGACGTTTCTGAAAAATGACATCGTTGTTGTTTACGTTATAAAGTCAGCCTGTTGCTCATATTTCACACGACGCTTAGATACCCACTCATGTCACAACAAAAACATATTTTACAATTTCTTGAAGATGTCAATACAAGTCATCACGCATAACAGAGCTGCCGTACACAAGCGGAGGCAGTTGCGCGTGTACGTGTCGTAATTAGACCGTGTTCAATCGATTATATGGATGACATCCGCGAGCATCAATTTTCGTCCGTTTCCAAAGAACATTTTCGATCGTACACCGGAGCTGCAAAATGAATGAATCAATGCCGTGAATTGCAAACGATAAACGCACCTCTGAAACGGAACTCTGTGTCTGTAGTCTTTTTTGACATTCCTGACCACCTAGATTTCATAATGAAAACAGCTTTTTAACGAGCTATTTAAGTCGCTCCTTTGTATTCTTTTGGGGGTTCCCAGAAGATATCATCCATGTAATCGAATAAACTTGACCTTAGCTATGGACACTCATTGTTCGACACCATTAGAACAATATCTAATTGACGTTTAAATTTTACCTCAAAATAGAAAAAAAGATATCGACTTTCATTCTGGCCGTCTCTTTTAAAAGAAAAACGGAAATGAAAAGTAAGATTTATCTAAAAGTCATTTATTCTCCTTGTTCTGTAGGTATGTTCAGTCAAGAAAGAGAAAGTAATCTATTTACTGACAGTTAGATACATATCTTTATCGCAATTATTACATTAGATTTATCATATCATGCACTAAAATAACGTGTACAATTTCTTACTATTATTACATTAATCTATTTTAAGAACGTGTAGCCATTCAGCCTTACCTGCTGTACGACGGGTCGCGCTGTCTGCGGGGAGTGTTTCTTGGTGACCACAGTTGGAACAGGAGTCGTTTTGGGTGAGTTTCTCCGGACCCTGCCTATCGTCGGTTCAACCACAGATGCTAGATAGAGGAAAGAGACATGTCTGTAAATAAAACTTGTCTTCAGCAGTAATACAACGTGTGAACCACCCAGAATCGAATGTAAATGTACGTCAAACTGACGACCAGGGCAAATTCTAGCCTAATAATCTGACGCAGATATGCAACTGACTTTGTTCTTTGAAAAAAATTGATTTCTTGATTGAAATGTACAAAAGTAGCAAATAATTGTTTTCAATAATGATGTTAATTGATAAAAAGGAAGAAATTGGAATGTTCCGAATCTTCTTGGTTCTTATGTCACCATTCTCAAAACAGATACTAAAACACTTTAATTTGTCCGTCCTATCAAACTGATCGCTGATAGACCTCTCCCAGTAGTAATGGCGGAAAGGAATCAAGTCTTACAAGGTGCAAATGTAAACTACGGAAACATTCCTTCAAGTCAACGTGGCTTAGTTGGGAGAACGAGGTATTTCAGTACTAATGCTACTTCCCGAGGTTTTCATCCATCGTCTGAAATATTTCTATCAATATTACATTAAGCATGAATGTATGATATGAAAGGCTGTAGTCCCGCCATGTACGGTACCGTGCTCGGTAAGTAACGCTGGTATTGATTGTGGGATGACGGAGATATCTGATGGCGAAAGGTGGATTCAGTGTAGCGAGACCGAAAATCTCTCTCAGCCAAATTTCATGGCAAATCCCTTCCTTACTGCTAATGAAGATATAAATCTATACACGATTTACAGAGAAAACTAATTTTGTTCCGCACATTCCACACGTGCCATGTAAACTAAAGTTGCCCCTGTGTAATTTGACATGCTGTGAATTTATGCATGGCAACATCTATATGCCTACCCATTCTCGCAGAATAGGCAAGGCGTTAAACAATATTGTTAAGTCGTTTTGAAAATTGGCAATATTGCAGCTAAGTTAACTTCAACTAAAATCCAATGCTTGCATCAGCAATTTTTTTAGATAACTGGATACAAATGAAGCTTGTGACCCAGATGTTTTATTATTATAGAATAAGGTTGAAAAAGGTGGAGATATTTACAATACGATTTTTCGTCTGCAGCCAAACCTGTAAGCTCAATTCCCTACAATTTGGTAGGGATAGTAGATTTTGTATGGAGATGGATGTTTAATCTAATGATTGGTGTATTGATTAATGCATACCTTAGAAATCATGGGTCAGGTATTTACATTAAAGTACTTGAAAGAGCCTGTGAGGTTATTAGGGTTAATTAAATCAATGCCAGGTTGAATCTGGGTGTTTGATTGATCCTGACTCACGGCAGGTAGTAACCAGCCATGGTCTGGTTTGCCAGATCACAAATGAACACTAACTATATTTGCAACCAGGATAAATGAATTGACAAAGTCTTTACAGAACTATGAGTTACCCTTGAAGATATTCATGAATAAAAGGCATGGGTATCTAACTATGTCACAAAATGGCTACACCATGCACCTAAAACAAACGGACTGACACAATCACCACCTCGCGCCCGCGGCTAAACAAAACTAGAAGTCGCTACGATCGGCCTCAGGGGAGCATTGGCGTAGAGAGCTTTCAAACGATCAAAGGGATGTGTCCAAATTAGGACTCGTCTGAAATGGCTAAAATAATTTGTTCGTGCTTTTGATTGACATGGTTTATGTTTATGTATAGGGCCTGTTTCTTCACGTCTGTCCTGTTTCATCCGACAGGACGCATCACTGTCCTTCATCATTACTTACCCTGAGTCGGCTGATCTTCACAATAATACATTCCACCGTCGTAATCCTCGGTGAGTCACCAAAGCAATTACCCAGGTAGATAGGACTCTGATTATTCTTGGCTCCAAATACTGACGACTAACAAACTATACGAGGTAAAAGTTGGAGGAATTAAATATGTGCCCAAGTTCTTTGTACTAAGGAAAAGGGGTGTCCAAACAAAATGACCGAGTTTAATAGCTGGACACTGAACACAATATTAAGAATGGACAGCAAAGGATGTGTGAAATCGTAGGTAATTTTGGCAAAATTGTTTCAGTTTTTTTTTGGGGGGGGGGGTGTTTTTCAACGTTTTTTTATGCATTTTTGTAAATTTTTTTCCCACTTCAAATAATCTCAATTCCTATTAAACCCGACTTGGATTGCAAGTACTTGCATTTTCTTCTCCATTCATCTGTTTAGTGGACTGCTAGCGTTGTTACTTTTAGTCTACAGTCTACAAGTATTTGCTCTAGTAGCATCCTAACAGTTTAGCTCCTGTTGATTCCAATCCGGTAGGTGATGTGTACTTGCCTGTTTTAATAAATAAACTGAAACTGAACTGAGTGTTGATAAGTAAGGGAATCCGATTCGAATCCAGGAAAGCGCAACGTTGCTGAGGCTGCATCCGTCTTTCGGAAGAATGGTCCGATTGTGGGTACCATGTTCAATGTGCCGATTGTGGGTACCATGCTCGATGTGCCGATTGTGGGTACCATGCTCGATGTGCCGATTGTGGGTACCATGCTCGATGTGCCGATTGTGGGTACCATGCTCGATGTGCCGATTGTGGGTACCATGCTCGATGTGCCGATTGTGGGTACCATGCTCGATGTGCCGATTGTGGGTACCATGCTCGATGTGCCGATTGTGGGTACCATGCTCGATGTGCCGATTGTGGGTACCATGCTCGATGTGCCGATTGTGGGTACCATGCTCGATGTGCCGATTGTGGGTACCATGCTCAATGTGCCGATTGTGGGTACCATGCTCGATGTGTCAATGAGATGCCTCGAGCACAAGAGGAAAGGCTAAAACATATACCCTGCTACTGAATCAGCCAGGAAAGTTGCTCGCACATGTCTTACATATGGCACAGCAAGGTGAACAGCAACAACTCTTACATGGCGTAGTGTCTTTGTCTTTAAATCTTAGATATGCCAGGCAAATGTTATGAATATTTTCATTTGTAAGTAAACTTATTTGTAAGCGTACCCATCAATTACGGTAAGTTATGGCACTATATAACTATATGACTGGGACCAAACCAAACAAACCCAACAGATCGATCATTCATTGACAGCATTAACACGGTTACATCCCAAAAGCAATCAGGGAATGTGGATCTAACAACTAATGTCAAACACAAGTGCTAATATATTTCCTATCGAGCAAGCAAGCTTAAGGCCATTTCCCATGTACTATGTAACATTTTTAAAAGGCAAAACCCTTTTTTGTCTCCATCAACGTGACCTACTTATTTGCTGTAGAATCATCAATCTTTTCATTTTGTTTCAAGCCTGCCCATACCCAACGTCTTGTACATACTCTAATTTGGGATAAGACGGATCGGCTCCTCTGGGCATCATTTGATGGACCGAATGGTTTTAATAGGATACAGCAGAACTTTAATCGATATGATTTTCAAGGAACGTGCTTGAAGGACCAATGTACGCTTTGGGACCATCTCACCAACATGCACATGTCTTAGACATGCTCCACGTACCTTAAGAAACATATTTTCTTATTTCATGAGTTTTTAGAAGAAACATCCTCTTCACACATCCTCCCCAATGAAAAAGGGAATAAGTGTTTGTAGTTCATATGGTAAAGAAGCTCAAAGAGTCACGTCAAACCAATGAACATTAGAATAACCTAACATTAAGTTGATAACGTTTGATGAAATCTTAGAGAGAACATGTTTTTGAGCAAAGTCGTAAAGTCATTTTCCTAGACCAGATGCAACAGCTATTTTGAATTATTTTCTAAAAGAGCAAGCAAGTGTCAAAGATAACTAGATACTTGTTTGAATTCCGCTAACGTTGTGAGAAACATTTTATTTTCCAACTGAACCTCCATGAGAGGGGTCACTGCGCGTGGCTACCCCCCCTGACGTGACGAATGGGCGTGCTGGTTGCACAGCAGTAAGAGACTTTAATCTAACATGGGGTGTAATTTAGAGAAAGCGTTTTAAGGTACAGGCACTCTAGTGGAATTTGTTGGTGAGGTCACCTTCTATTGGCAACTGAAGATGGTATCCGCCCCATTTTATTCTGTATCGTTGTATTGCCTATGATGATCTTTAAAGAATACTCGAAAAC
The DNA here is from genome assembly GCA_019207045.1 of Branchiostoma floridae x Branchiostoma belcheri. Lineage (NCBI taxonomy): Eukaryota > Metazoa > Chordata > Leptocardii > Amphioxiformes > Branchiostomatidae > Branchiostoma > Branchiostoma floridae x Branchiostoma belcheri. The sequence goes on along the minus strand of CM033034.1, from coordinate 22,500,660 downwards.
GCGCCAGTCTGTTGTTCACTTAACCATTAACACTATGAATAGAACCCGTCTATTGGCTAGTGGTTGCGATTGCGGACACTGTGTTGAAAAATCCTAGGAGTTAACATTTGCTCTATCTGGTTGAATAGTACTCTGGCATTTGGAACTTCATTCACTCACTTCAGGTTTGAACAGTCGAAAGACAAGGATAGACTGCATCGTCAGATGCCATGCCCCAAATCAAGAGCACATGAGGCTGCAATAAAATGCTATGATACAATTTCCTGTATTTTTTATTTCATTACGCCTTAGACACCGTGTCGAATTACATTGTAAGGCGGATCAATGGAAGCATTCATAGAAGGACTCTCCAACTTCCCAAGCGTAGACGGGCGCAATAGAAACGTCCCGGCACCTTTGGCCCCTCCCAAGACCACGTCTTAGCAATAATAATTGAATTATTTTGAATACAATCTGATGTCTTTTTTCTGATTTCCATATATATATACATCTTATATTTTGAATGAAATGATACAAGACAAAGGTTAAGAATTCACGGTCAATTTTGAGTAACAAATGTCTGTTTTGGAATAGATTTATTAGTCATTGCGGGCTACGGCAAAAATTACTCTTTTTACTCGACAAACTGTAATCAACAAAACGAAATGAAGCTATAATGGCATCGATGATATTTACGTTACTGATTGCAAGTGAAATGCTCTTACTTTTAGGTAACTTGGACGTTTTCATAGATCAATCAGATTGATTAGATTATTATCCAGATTTCTGATGAACGTCCCTGCTAAGAGTGATTGTTCAAGGCTCCGCGGGTGGACAGAATAACATTGACAATGGAGATAAAGCGCCCTTGTTACAGATGACTGATACGTACTAAGATAACCTTTGCAGGGTTAAGACCTCCCAAATCTCTCTTGGGCGTTTGAGAAACAACATCTGCCAATGTGCATGAGTCAAACCATAGGTCTTCAGTCGGAGCTAAATAGTCTGTCGTCCTAGATAACGCAGACTGTAACAGGCCACTAAGGCCTTCAAGTAGAAACTTTAAGTGGCCATGATTACTTTGACAGAGAATATTTACATCACATCGGGTTGATTGTTGTTGTCCATCTCTTTCCCTTCCTTTCCGTCTCTTCCCCCTCTCTGTCTTCCCTTCCCTTCTTTTGTCTCTGTATCTCACTGTCTGTCTCTGTATCTCACTGTCTGTCTCTGTATCTCACTGTCTGTCTCTTTATCTCACTGTCTGTCTCTGTATCTCACTGTCTGTCTCTGTATCTCACTGTCTGTCTCTGTATCTCACTGTCTGTCTCTGTATCTCACTGTCTGTCTCTTTATCTCACTGTCTGTCTCTGTATCTCACTGTCTGTCTCTGTATCTCACTGTCTGTCTCTGTATCTCACTGTCTGTCTCTGTATCTCACTGTCTGTCTCTGTATCTCACTGTCTGTCTCTGTATCTCACTGTCTGTCTCTGTATCTCACTGTCTGTCTCTGTATCTCACTGTCTGTCTCTGTATCTCACTGCCCCTAGCTGTCTGTCTCCCCCTCTCTCTTCATTTCCTTGCTCAAACCAGCTCATATTCTGTCCTCTGTTGTCCATCTTGTTGTCACTTTCTCCAAACCATTCTTCTACAAGTCAACACTTTGCCTCCCTGTTCACGCTATTGGTGATACGTGATGTCAGATCCTACACGTCAGATGGGCTTTCTTTAATCGTCTCACTTAATTCAACTGAAGGAACAGTCAAGAGTAGTTTATGTCCCGCTGGGAAAAGCATCACTTGGGCTGTAATTACAAGTCTACTTCATTTCATTAGAGTCAAAATTGAATATAAATCATCACAAGAACTCTATGATGCCAAACAAGGTACAATCATAAGCGCGCTGCAAAAAAACTTCTTCAGTTATGTCTAGAGCATACATTTTTCACCGATTCAATAACAAGTCAAACAATACAATGGGGTATTCGACCATACCATAAACGAAAATAGAATATCAAATTTTCTTATGATAAAGCATGCCAGGCGTTCAATGGCTTCTGCAGTGCGGCCCCCCCGTTTCATGCTTAATAACGTTTTCGTGGGTTGTCATATTAAGAAACGCTTAAATGACTTTGTTCAATATGAAGGTATTACAAAATTCATATCTTGGAAACACATTTTCGATGGCTAAAGAACGTGGCATTTTCAACAGTTAGCCTTGGACACACATAGAGGTTTCGATCTATTTTCTGACTTTCATCAGGGAACATATGAAAATAGTAGAAACGATCCAAAACTAAGCTATGTGTCTTCTGGCAAGGTACAATTTAAACGTTCCACCAGTGTTTTACCTGAAGCCCTGACAAGCTTTCATTCTAGAGGAGTTCACAGAGTTGGACTGGAGAAAATGCAATAAATCAGATGTAGTCTGCCATGGTTTAGTAGTTTGCAACACCGCTCTAGATTGTTCTATCCCTCCCTAGCCATTGGTCTATGGACCCTGATTTGCACGCTGCAGGTATCGTGCTGGTAGTGATGTGTGTTTTTTTGGAGGGGATGGTAAGCATTTGGTACCGCCTTAACGACAACCACGCCTCGACAACAATCGCGACCTTACCACTCACGCCAATAGCACTAGAGTTGATGAATGCATAGGTCATATACAACACAAATCAATCGATCGTTCTGGACGTACTTTACCATAAGGCGTGTTTCGAAATAAACAGAAGCAAAACCGAGTAGTATTTTTAGTTCAATTATTTTCTGTTGATATCGCGGAGAACAAGTCACCGACTTAATCTTCTAACGTCTTCATTGACGAGCTCTTATAAGGTTAGATCTTATTGGAGATGTTGAACTTGCGATGTATAACTTCGATTCTTACCAGTTCGATTATGCATTTTCGCGTGCAAAGAATGAAATAAGAAAAGAATCTAGTAAAGCGCTATGTACCGAAATTGCTGCGTTCATATTTTCAGATGCGCATGGTAAAAATGGGTATGTAGACATCCTATGCAACTTTCATGTAGGGAGTTAGAGAGGCTGTGAAATTAACAAGCATAAACACAACTTTAGAATGCTATCAGAATAGATGAAAACGCGTTCCATGTGGAACCCTGCTCTTTGACTTGCAGGTAACGTCTGAAATATCGTTTTCTGAACTTTTCGACATTGCGCCAGTTATTGCATTTATTCCGGAAGTCGCTATAACCATACTTTATCAACGAAGTGCTTGTATGTCTAAGATGTACCCAAAATGGTAGCTTTGAATGATTGACAAAAAAGAGATTTGGTTCCGTATATCAAAACACTTCATTTGGCGCCATACATTTTGTTTTTCATTACCAATACAGTACAATGTCTGTACTGAACACTTTCTGTAATTTGCAAAATGGTGACTGTGTGAACCGGTCAGGAATACAAAAATGAGATAGCTTGACCGGAACTTTCCTTTACTAAAATCGATGATGTTTTCTTTACATTTGTGTGTTCATTAATGTCAGACGCAAATGCCTCTCTTTGTCAGTATTATCAACAAACCGAGTCTATGTGCAAAATTAAGACGTGAGATGGTAGAAAACAATTAAATGTTATCAGATGACTTGTATTTTTTTTCATCAGAAAGCTTTCTACGTATTGCATAGTGCATACAAATAACATAGATTCCATCCTTTGGCAGCTCTCAAAACATACACCACGTTATGACGTGTCATTAAAATCAGAGATGACCTTTGCCATTAAATGATTGCAGTTTAAGAAGGAAGAGCATTACCCCGTGCGCGTACATCATACCAAACGGCTGACTTCGCTAACCTGCCATTTTACGATACAATATCCCAGTCATCGTCATGTCACCGCGATAACTAGCTCTTAGAAGGGTAATATTTTCTGCTCTCTCGGGGGCGAGTATATTGGTGATCCTGTGACCTCCAACTGAGATTGGCTTGGGACGCTACAATTGACGCCCATTTCCCAATGTATATTTGCACTTGCAATTTTAAACCGTCAAGAGAAATGCCAGTTTTGAATAGATCCTATTTAATCTTCACACGTCTATTTCTCGAATAAATGCTTAAACCCGACAGGATAGATAAACATGAACTTTGCACAATTGCAGCGATTACAGTAGCTGAAGTAGATCCCGTTCATACTGATTGATAACTTGATTAATTTCTCTATTACTTTAATTCTACATCTTCGGTCGTGTTTGCTAACTATGTCTGAAAATACAGATTGATTGGACAAGCGGTGAGCATCAGTGCAAGTTATGCCCAATACATATTCGACTAGTAAACGTTTCTTACTTAAATACGGCTCTGGTCAATAGATAAAAAAAAATCATACGTTCATATGATAGAGGCAATAATGGCTGGTATTCGGCATAACGATAGCCGTTCGGCATAACGATAGCCGTTACGGCGTACGCGTGAGAAATGATTAAGAATCTGAAGAATAGACACAAGAAAACATTTCCCACCGATTGTGCCGGCTCCGGCGAGTACGCACATGACTGTCACGACTCCCCACATGGTGCGGAGGGTGCACATCGCTGTGGGCTAGTGCTGCGCTCGGCCGAGCAGTGCGCTGATCAACACAAACATCCTGGGGATATACTTTGCAGAATGCAGCACACGTGGAGACTAAGCAAGCCTCTTGTTGTCTCATGAAGAAGTATCGCGGCGGCCGGAATAAGACGGTTTTTCATTTCCGAAAGGCGACCGGATCGAATGCAACAACGCCACCCCAATTGATTTGGGCCCGAAAATCATCGCAACGGAGTCGATTGGCTAGTCATTTGCTCATGCGCACACATCTCTTTTTTTGACTGCGAAGTGATTTCCCATACTTTTTTAAGAGCAAAAGCATTTACCGTCGAATGGCACGCAGTTAGCATACCGATGCCTCTTCTAATCAGAAATCATAATTTCAACTAGATTAACCATTAAATTTACGGCATTCTTTTTTCAAAGAATCATGCAATTACGAAAATGGTCCAGGTACATATGTAACAACAAGGTTTCAGAAATCTCATACCTCCGTGAAGTATCTCGAATTTTAGCATGTCTTGTTACCTCCACGAAATATTCATGGTGGTTATATTTTCACTAGCGAGCGCGTGTGTGTGTTTGTGTGCATGTGTGAACAAGATAACTCAAGAACGGCTGGGTGGATTGCTTTCATCCTTAGTGTGTTGGTAGGCTGTGAAAAACAGCTGGAGACGGTTAGATTTTGGGCCCTTTATCGGCTTCCCTTGATACTGCAGCGCAACTTCCGGTTTTGCTATCTTGTGTTCTGAACAAGTTATGGTCACGAAGAGGTGACGTAAATTTGGGTCCCCTAGCGGCTAGGTTTGGGAAAGCAGGGGCATATTTGTCAAAAACTTCTGAAGAGGATAACTCAAGAAGTGAACAACGGATTTTCATGATATAGGTACCTTAAACCATGTTTTACAAATTTGAATACTAATTATGTAAAATAGGAGCAAATTTCTGTAATTAATGAGAATATTCTATAAAAGCTTTTTCAATGTATCTATCTTTCAATGTATGTCCCGGACATGATATGATCTTTGTATTTCGGTGGTAGATAGCTTTTAGCGTCATGACAAAGTGGGGCAAGTTTCAGCCCCCTAACATTAATTTTGGAACTGAAGGGGCGCTTTTGTCAAGACATTCCAAAGACGATAACTGCAGAAGGAAACGACGAATTGCCATCATTTCAGACATGTAGTTACCTTAGGAAAATATTATCATACTGATATACATGTTATGCAAATAAGGACTTTTTGCATAATCAATGAGAAAATTGTATAATTTCATTGTTTTCCATAAGTGGACTTCAATAAACACATGCAAATTATGATATGTGGAATATAAGAAGATACCAAATATGCAAACGAGGAAGTGATTTATATAATATAAACAAAACAGCTTAATAATGAAAGATGGGAATTTTATACTTGTGACCTGTGCACGTTAGTCCATGATGTAAATGTGTACGCAATTTGCATAAAATTTATAAAATCTCTTCATATTTTATGGAGGTATAAGGTCACCGAACCCTAATTTAATTTCATTTCGTTGATTTTGCAGTTTTGTGGCATTTAACTTAGTGCGTCCATAGATCACGTTCTGTCACTCTACCCAGGTCACGGAAGGCGTTATTGGGCAGTATTTTACAGCAAGAACAGACCCGGACAGACCAAAAACAACATATCCACACGGAACAGCAGCCTCTTCCATTGTCTACTTATCTTGAAATGTCTGTAACTGTTAACCAACTTGATGCGTCAATTACCCTGACTTTTTAATTCCTGTCAATAAGTGGAGAGACCATATTGCTCTTCACTTTCTGTCACTTAAGTTAGTGGTGGAAGTAAGTATCATTAGGAAATTAGAGTTTGGCGACCTCATTCCTCCATGAAATAGTTAGAGTTTTTCTTAACTTCATGCAAATGACTTACACATTAACATGATTTATGCATGGTGATGTCCATCCTTGACCTTGAGTAACGTAGAAGTGAGAAACTTGCCCCACTTTGTCATGATGCTGAAAGCTTTCTATTACACAAATGTCAGACCATATCACGTCTGGCACAAGAGATACATTGAAAAAAAAGTTTTCTAATAGAATATTCTCGTTAGTTATGCAAATTTACTCCCGTTTTGAATGATTCATGGAAAAATGCTATATTAGAATATTCTCATTAGTTATGGAAATTCACTCCTGTTTTTCATCATGAATATCTAAATTTGTACAACAATGTCTTAGGTACCTACATACCGAAAATCATGAAGATATGTTGTTCTCTTCTTGAGTTATCCTCTTCAGAAGTTTTTGACATAAATGCCCCTGCTATCCCAAAACTAGCCCATAGGAGGTCAAAACTCATGTCACTTCTTTCTGAGTACAAGAGCTATCTAACAACAAAGATATTGTGACCATAAGACCAAAAGAAAGGCGCTAGGGTGCCCCAAATCTAATCATTTCCGGCCACCAACACACCAGTCTTGAAACCAGTCCTTCTAGTTGTTCTTGAGTTATTTTGTTCACAGACACACACACAGACGCACACACAGACGCTAGTGAAATATAACCTCCATGGTTTTTCATTGAGGTAATAATTTTGGAGCCACAGACAGACTTACAACTGAACACATACAAATTATTACATTGGTACACGAATACGATAACTGTGTTAACAGTTAACATTAATTGTTAGTCCTAAGTCGCTAGAATACATGTCATGTGAAATACTAATACACGATCTCTTGCATTGGCAGTACCCATGCGAGATTTGCTTCTCTATACCGGTTACTTGTAAAGCAATTGCGAGAAGTACATTACATATAAAAATGTAACTGATTGTAGTTATCGGTAACAATTAAAGATGAGGTAGTTACAATTAGCTTGTACAGATTATGGATCACATGTGAAACGAAGTGGCCTTGCAATGTTTATGAGTACCGGTGTCAGGGCATTGTCATTGTCATTATCACTAACTTATCTCTATAGCTACTACCTACACAGGTTCCTGATACCACAATTATTCGTAGTTATGATGCAATTTCCCTTCTGAACTGCTATAAAGAATACATTAGAAATGCCACTTTTAGCAGGATCACTTTACCCCTTTCAGCATTCATTTACTCCCCTCCAAGCACAATTATTTGATTAGGATGCTGGAAGCTAAACAACGCACAAGGTATTCATTATGACGGATTGCTTTATTTTTCCGCTTGAATATTACCACCTTGGTGTAACTTCCCTCCCTGTGATGATAAGGTATTCATTAATGTATAATTACGTCTAATGGTGTCTGATACATATTCCTGTGCGGCGAAGTACTGTCTAATTTGTAATCATCCCGATGTGTGTGTGCTTTTGTACCACACGACTGTATATTCATACCGTCTAATTTTCCCTGATACCCTCATTGTGCCGTATAGCAATTCATCGCAGATGATGATTTAACGGCAACGCACGAGGAGCACAATGGCGAGTGGCAAGGTCATTCGTGATACTCAGGGATTGCCAAGATATGAATCTGCGTCATTTCTATCCTCTCGTACATACTAACGAGGAAGCCGGTATGGGCGTCCGGGCAGCAATCAGATCATATCGGCATGTATGATTTACAACCTTTATTCTTGTCATATGAAAGGGAATTTGTACAGGAGAAGTAACATGCGCAGAAAAGTACACAACGGTTTAGTCTGAAAAACTACTACTCTGTTTAGTCTATTCAAACACAATCATATATAAGATGACCAGCCCTCCATCTTTGTCCTGCCACTACCTACATACTGTGATGCACAGGCTGTCTACTACTTTACCAGCAAGCATGGTGCCCGTCTGGGTTGTTGACCATATCTCTTTGAAACAAACAAAAAAGAAGAAGAAAGCACAAAACTGCGTTCTTTCCAGTATTTCAATAAAAGTATTTCAAAATCAGCATATTTTACTAACCCTAAGGTATAAGTTTTATATCATTTTCATTGTTTGCGGTTTCTTTTCAGGTACCCAAGCTGGAATGGCATAACTACAAAATAATTCTACCAGTAGTCCTACCTAGTTTTAACACAAGACTTAAATACCATACGAAGTGCTGACGTGATTGGCCAGTTTCTTAACGATGTTGTTGCGGGGCTTAGTCATTGAAAAACAATTAACCTGGTGAATGTTAATTTTACAGATCTGTTAAGTTTACAAAAATTATCATGTTACTTTTCTTTTAAGTAAATATTGAGAAGTTTAACACATTGTAACAAAATTGAATCGGTTGAGGTCAGGTAATGACTTCGCAGACTAAACATTGCAATCATTGCGTGCCAAGAATATTCCGCAGCCGGAAATGTCGTTTTAAGGTATCACACTTTATGATTACGATAGGTTTTCACGTCGGGGATGAACTTTACGAGCCATGTGACATTGTGTTTTACTAGCGGAGTGAACGTTATGCATTTCGTGATGGACTTCAGTAAGACGAAAGTCTATGTTGTATAAAAAAAAAGATTTAGAAAATGTCCTTGTTCAGGGAAACGTCATTTCATAAAGGTTAGACGAGTATTCAGGAAACTAGGGATTACCCATTCTGAAACCTTGATTTCGCTTGTGCTGTTTTCGTTTACATTTTAGTGCCTTGTGGCCACATTCCCTTGCTGTTTTTGTAACAGGCTACAGTTTACATGAAGGGGTTGCTAATTCCCCATGAACGTTCTTAACACGGGACCCACATTATGTACTTTCTGTAACACGGACGCATCCCCAACTCAGATACCCCTCGCAGTATTTGAACCCGTCTTCCAGTCCACACTAATGTAAGTCTCTTGATTCCAACTAATTGAAAGCGGGAGCTTGAATGTGAGGCTGCTACAAGTTGAGCTGCATGGGATTCCCGAGTTTTTACAAGCCATTACTTTTTATATAAATTATTTGTTCTAGAGTTCCTGAATACTTCATTCATTACACCAGATCCCGCTACATCCCATGAGTAGATTTCCACTAATTATTCTACAAATAAACCGCCTGCATTAATTGTCTATGCATTCAATTTATTCTGCTCAACCTTGGTGGTTGTAGTAAGACTGTGCCTTTGGCGTTGTTGTAAGTATTCTAAAGGGTCTTAAATTCTCTCAAGCAGGAAATTACCTTGGTGTTTATCTTGACAAAATGACGCTTTTGGCTGCTCTCTAACATACACGTCACAGACCAAGAGGCTTGATAGCAAGCACCAGAAGCCGGGAGATTACAGCAAGTGGATAGTCATCCGCCATCTTCCACAGCTACATGAAGGACATTCCTTTTAGACCAGTCCTCGAGACAACAGACATTTCTGACCACAAACCACGGCGCTGTGAGCGCGGAGTCAGGGAGACCATCTACGAGCGGATCTACAATTCAACCTTAAACTAGAAGGAGGACTTCGTACAGAACATGGGACCACGCTTTGCAACACAAATACAGTAACCTTTCCTATGGTCTTGTGTCACTATGGGAAACTATCTAAACATGATTTACATTTGAATACGATCTTTGTGAGTTACTGACTTTGACATGTTCAATCGGTTTCTCTAGTTATATTATTATTATTGTTCTGCTAGTTATCTGCTTGAAATGCAGGTATAGTTTTGAGGTTCGTGCTTTGTGTGTTTTGGTACGTTTCCGCAGATATATCTCCAGTATGCAGCGTGCTATTGCTATGGTATTTGGTAGATTGGTTAAGAGTGTAGGTCAGACGGTCAGGTTTGATTTTGGGCCTCCTTGACTTTGAACTTGGTACTGCAGGTTGACTTTTGTGTTAATTGGGGCATCTCCGCACTTCTGCTTGGTTTTAATCATTAACAGAAGTGACTCCAGAGGCGCATAGATACTCTCCATAGGGAGATTTCTGTTGCCCCTGGCTACATAAAGGTCAGGTTACATCTGAGTGGGCCATCATTATGGGCCATGCCATTTACCAAGAGGGGTGTGTCTGTTTGTGTGTTTGTCAGTGAAAATTAAGAACCTTCATACTAATTGTGATTATAGAGTACATTGTATGTGGATAGGTGTTGGGAAGTCAAAGTCAGTTTTGGCCCTCAAGTTGCTTGCTCTGGCATTTGTGAACTTTATTATCTATAATTCCAATGTTCTTTCCATAATAGGACTTAAAATGACGTGTAACATTATGGCAGATGGGGACATTTACAGGTACCAACTATGCAAATTAGGGTTTGTATAGTTAATGTGACTATTCCATGATTCCTTGGTAAATGATACTTTCATTTCATATATGTGACATGTGTAATTTAGTTAGTTAAAGGTGTACATTACCATGCATAGATAATGGTGTAAATGTGATAGTCATTTGTATAATTCATTATAAAATGGAATTCTGCTAATTTAAAAGGAACAGACTTTCACATGCACAATGTATTCTATCAGTTTGGTAGAGAAACCATCATTTAGAATAAATTTACAGCCATATTTGCATATTTAACCACATTTGTATAATCACTGAGACAAGATAAAACAAAAAAATTTACAAAAACTGAATATTTCATGCAGTTATGAGGTCTCCGAACTCTTGTTTATTCTAGTAACGCTGAAGAAGAGTCCGAAAGTAAATATCCAATCTATATCCATAGATTGAATTGCTTTCAAATAAAGAACGTAGTAAGATCATTACTGTTTGTAGCACTCAAGGGAGGCGGTGACGGCTAGACGAACAGCACCCGGCACCGCCTCATTTTACCTTGGCCAAAAATAGGTAATTTTATGTTTTCGGTAGCGTGTGTGGGTGTGTATGTGAGAATGTGTAGATGGATTGTAGTGGTATTTAGTATGTTGGGTTCTGATACCTCGAGCTCCTTAGCTTTACCATGCTATGTTCGTTTGTAAGCCTTTGGGCCGAGGGTAGGCGGTGTAGGGTTGGGCCCCCTAGCGGGCGGTGTGGGGGTCGGTTTAGTGTCAGACTTTGAAAAGGAATAACTCACGATGCGGTTGAAGACTTTCGTATGTTGATAGTTTAAGTGATGCTTCAGATGGTTTAATGTTAGCTATGCAAATCAGATATGATAATATGATGAGGAGGAAATTTTATAAACCTTGTCTGTTTCATTAAAAGACGGTGAAAGACGGGAACTTCAACTGAACACAAATTATGCAAATGAGGACATCATTTGCATATATCATAATGATATACTATTATTCTTGAACTAGTTTAACTGTAATTTCCAACACAAAAATTGGACTCACCGAAATTTTCAACTGAACAGCACAAGTCGTTGTCAAGGAATGAACAATCCACTGCTGCCGTGACGTCACGTTAAGCAGATAGAACAGGTGACTCAATGAGCAATGGATCATAAGTTTATTTATTCAAAATGCAACGGTACATTACACAGACCTATAGGCAGCACAGCTGATTGCATAGGTCTACAAATAACACAAAATTACAACGGTACAAGACAAATTTACATAAAACGGTATATACATAATGGTATTAGAGAGATGCGAAATAAAATACTATGGAAGCTTGGACGTGAATAACATTCTATGGGAGGTCAGAGGTCGAAATCTAAGTAATGAGAAGCAAATATGGGCTACTAGGCTACAATAGGCTATACATGTCTTTAGAATCTACAAAACAGCATTAAGTTAGGCTACATAGGTTACAAGAGGCTAGGAGGAGCAGATGAAAGGTGCTGTGAATCGATTTGTTGATGATAAAAATGAATGCAAAGCATCTGGTTTTTGGTTTGTAGCAACGTTATGACCTGGAGAACCATTAAGGAGGGCTCCGGTTGAGAGAGACTGGCCAACAGAGCGGTGCACTGCAGCAGCTAGCGTTTGTCGTGCAGCCGTGTGCCGAGGACAGTGAAGTAGAAAGTCAGCCAAGACGTAGTCTGGTAGCAAGGATGTTGCTCTGGCGATTTCCAAGTCTGCGGAACTTCTGGTGTTGACGGGAAGACAGCATGTGAGCCCTGCACTACTTTTTGAACTGGTTGTAAGATGTAGCTTCCTTTACTTCCCTAGGAAGACTTTTCCAGAGTCGTGTGCTGTAGGGGATATTGTACGTGGTGGATCATAAGTTGCAGGCAGTCTCTGGCGCCCACCGTCTCTGTTTAGACATGGCCCAGTAAAACTAGATCACGAAAAACTTTTAGCAACACAGATATTATAACTCATCAGCAGATATAATGCATGCAAATCAGGACTTTATTCATATAATCAATATAAATAGGGGTAAATGGTCAGATTATTTGGCAAAGGTTTGGCGTCGTGGAACTCCAGTTTAGAATTGTGACATAAACTGGTGTTACCTTTGGTTTCATTCCCAGCGTTTGGCTAAGTACGTTACTTTGATACGTTTACATCAGACGTGTTGCCAACCTAGGCCTTTAAGCTTGTCAGCCAAGCTTATATTTCCCCCAATTCATCCGGGTTTTAAAATACTCTATTTCCGATAAATTAAGTCGGCCGATTTTGCGAGGATTTTCTCAGTGTTGTCAGGCCACTTTTCCCGACTCATACGGTATGCTACCAAAGTTTCCAAATAAATCCAATCGGCTCCAACTCATGATCCCTTCAAGCCTTTTATTGCCGGGATTGTACAAGAGGTATCCCCGAGATTGCTCCGTTGGTCATAGGTCAATGAGTTCGAGTTAGATATCGACAATTAGTTAGCCACCTCGGTGCCTGGAGTGGCAAGTGTAAATAGGTCAGCTCACGCAGAACGCCGGAATTTCCTGGAGTATTTCTGCACTATTGAATGACTTTTGCCGCGTCACGTTGTCCCTGGATGAGCCCTCAGTCGTCTTCACAGATTTGTATTCTCTGGGCGCGTTGTCAAAATTCATGAGTTTGGATGAAAATTATCGTCACAATTACAGATTTGTATAGACAATGAATAAAAACGACAATTAAGTCGTAGAATAATCTCACAATATTCCACACCACAAGATGAGCATTAACACTTATCGGGTTACGTTTGGAAACAGACCTCGGGTATATAGAGATGATCAGTTTCTTATCTGAATTCATTGGATTTTAAACGGGGTGAGGAAAGCAAAGGAGTTATGCCTGTTTCCCTCGCCCCTTTCAAATGTATGTGTGAAGAATCCTACTGAAAATAATGTACAGTCCGCGAATCTCTTGTCTATGGTATGCAGATACCTTTTTTTCTGATTTTTCTGATTTTTTTTCTGAATAGACAAAAAGACTGTCAAACATGACAGCTAAATGTATTGTTTTCACTAAAGGAGGTGATCGTGGTCATCTACAAACACTCACGTTGAAATGGTGACAGTCTATTGTTATTTAGCCATTGTCGTCAACTTTGCGGACATTTTCAATACGATCAGCAAATGATTGTACAGTAGGGACCAGGAAGCTATCTTTGGGAACATCGAAGGCTAGGCGAGGTCGACGTGCCCTTGCCTACTAGAAACTTTTTGACACTTGAGTAAAGCCCAAGTTCCAAATGCTGTCAACCCACCTAAGATTCTGGAGGAAAACTTTCCCCGAGCGTGGTAATCTTCCCCGAGTGTCCCATAGTCCCAGGCAGAGGCGGGTCCAGTTCGCAGGTTCGCAAGCAAAGAAGTGATCTCTTCACTCCTTCTCAGGAGGCCGAGGGGAAAGACCCACTCGAGAAAGCTTACCTACCCAGCAAGCATTTCCATACACCCGCGATTGGCAATGAGGACCTGGGAGCAGCTTTGGAAGATCGAGTGCTATGGAGAGTCCTTGTGCATAGTCCTGCCCCGCAGATTATGATAAGGATGATGTCTATTCTAGTCTAAAAGCTAACCCTAAACTGTAATTTGTTGGATTCGACTTCTTTTCACGAGGTAGTGGAAGACGAAGGACCCCACCTTTTCTATAATGTGTGGGTTCTGTGATGTTAAGAGGAGGTTAGTTTTCTTTTTGTCTGTAAACACGGGGAAATTTTAGAGGAATTTAGAAACCTCTATAAAAAGCTCGTTTTTTCGTGATCGTAGAAGGAACAATTTGAAACAAGCGTTCGTAGAACTCAACCTTCGTGAAGTGGGCGAGGGTGTGGTGGTTGGAGGGTGTTTTTTTGTAGACATCTCAGGGGCTAGCCTTACAGTAAATGATACGTTCGATTGGCAAAAAGGCTCGGAATTTTACACCTTTTTTTCGCGCCTATGTATAGCTGCATCATCCCTTTGAAGTGGAATAGTTTGCGGTGACAGATTGTCATGGTATTTGGAATGCAGATATCTTTTGTCATGGGCCGTGAGCGAGCGAGTGAGTGAGATAGCTTTGGAGATGCCTTACATAATCAATTTTTATCATGCAAATCAGGGGCTAATTTGCATAAGTAATGACTTTATATTAATAATAATAACTAGGTGTATTTTGCCAGCCAGTAGGTACCCAAATTATACGCCTACTCCATTTCATAGTAGCAGATTCTCAAAGATAAGACACATTAGTCAATTCCAAGTCACCATATGCATGAGGGTTTTAGGTGATAGTTGTAATAAAGTCTGAATTATGTTGAATAAAAGAATATCTAGGCCACAATAATTGATTTTTTTAAAATTGACTAAGAAAATATTCATCTATTTGAATTCATTTGAATAGTTTAGAAACATTTTGAAAGTAACTGTACAAAATATTTCTTTAGAATAATTGTGAAACCTCTGTGTGATTCTTTCACACTTACAAATATTTGTAAACTTTGCCAAATGGTTAAATTAGTTAATTGCCCCCATAAAAGTAAGCTCTGCTGTTGCCTCTGTATATTTTTAGATTTCACTGCTGGGCACTGGTGGATCCTTTGTGGTGGGCCATTGTTGCATTGACACCCAACCATACTTTGCAAGGGTGTGTGAATTGCTATCTTCCCAGCCCACTGACCCATTTACAAAATGTTACAAAAAATGGTAGAAAATGGTAAATAATTATGGTAGAATGCTGTTATCATTATTTAGAAACCATTAGAAGTATCTAATTCCACACCATGAATATTTCCAAAGTTTTACAGGACCGGGGAAATATTTATAAAATTGAAATAATGTTTAAAATATTTCTGAAGTATCAAATGTCGATTCTAGACATATAATTACCAAACTTTAAAATCATTTCTAAACAATGACAACAAACATCCGCACGATGACTTGGAATGGACTCTAACTAACAAAGAGAGAAATATTAGCCTAACTATGTGTACTAGTATATCCGATTGGTAAAAAATCCCGGAATTGACAGCAAGTTTTCCGCGCGTACGCAATCGAATCATCCCTTTAGATGGTAATAACAAGGTAAGGGTTGACGGATCAATATTGTCAATATTGACGACTTGATACATTGCATGGGCGTTTCTACAAAGTGATATTATAAATTATAGTTTTTCTTTGTACAGCCCCCTTTACAGATCATTATTGCCGACTTGTTGCTTGCAACAATGATGATGTAGCATTCTTTGTTTCACAATGCAGTCCACTACATTGTGCATCCTATATGTCTAATGTACAATCCCTATAAACAATCTCATCAATGACTACAAGTTACTGTGAAAAACAAACCCTGCTTTGTTCAACAATGTATTGTACCGGTAGTAACTGTTACATGTACAACTCTTTTAAAACGTATAATATACATGTAGGCCCCTGTAAACAATATCATCATTGCCCTTATTCATTGGCCTTAATCTACAGATTATCAAATCTTATAGGAAACATTTACACGCCATCATGTATAATGTACTGTCCCTATAGTACCATTATCTTGTAATCGTCTGGTATATATAAGTCGTGCTGTCCTCTATTGCGCAACTATGACCTTTGGGGTCACTTCCTGTACATGTGGGGACGGGGCCCATGCACAACTGAATGACGTAACTCCTAAATATAAACCACTATTGCGTACTCGCCACACTAAGCACACTACACACTATTTTTCAAGCACAAACATCCCCTGCAAAACCGTCAGAAGCCACTAGACAAAAAAACGCCTCGTACGTTTCTTCTCCTTCTCAAGAGCTACCCACATACCAAAAATCAGATCAATCTGTCATGGTCTTACGCAGCTGAACTGTTCACAGACACGCCATAAATAAGGTTTCTACACATACCTTTGTATCATGCAAATTACCACCTAATTTGCATAAAAAGTATACAATTATGTACATCATTACGTAAGCTGTCAGCATACCTACAGTCATTAACATCCATCAACCCCTTCTTGCATTATTCCTTCTCAAAACCTAAAACAAGAATTACTTTCAACGCCCCTGCGAAACCCCTAGGTGGCCAAAACTTACACACCTTACTATGATTTTACACAGCTACCTACCACTTACAAATCATCACCCAAACAAGTCCCAAACAAAAAATAGCAAAAGTTCCGCTGCAGTACCATAACACGCCGCTAGAGCGTCCTGCCGTAACGCAATTCCTTCCGTTCCTTCGTCATGTCTAATCCTACCCACATACCAAATATTAAAACCATCCATCCACGCGTTCCCTAGTTATCAGGCTGACAAACGACCACCTGACATCAAAACGGCACTGACTACAAACCCTTCGTTTCACGAAGGGAATAAAATGTGTTTCGTCTTCCACCATGTTTGGCGTGCAGTATGTACAAGTTCTTTTGCAGGCGACCCCTATTAGAAGCGTCAATGCCCTGCCTGCTCCTCGGTGTATATGATGTCACTTTGCTCAATCGGTGGTTTTATTCGGTTGGAGTAATGACACTATATACACCAAGGAATTGAACTGGCGTGTCATGTTCCCTTAATTGCCATCACTACTATAATCATCCTTCCTCCTTTGAGATCCGCTGTCAAAACTTGATGTGAAATAAATAAATATACACATAACAAACGCACAACAAGGTCTTATATGTCTTTTCCATCTACCAACTATTCATTCCCATAGACTGCAGTGTTACTATGATAATGACTTAGTGTTAATTGATGCCCGAATGGTAACTGCAAGAGAGAAAATAATTACCTACATTTACAGACAATGAGCATAACAAGACTAGAGTTCCACGAACACATACCTTTGCCAAATAAACCAGGTTTGTTATGTAGAATGATGTCTGTAGACAAATGCGTTACTCATTTTATTTTATAATTATATGCTTGGAGTTGGTTTATAAAATTTCGGCATTGATAATGCAAATAAGATCCCAAGTTACAATTTATTGATATCACATTGTATCAAGCATTACTTAAGCTATCAGCATACCAAAAATCGTGATGATCCTTTGATCCATTCTTGACTTATTCCATTTCAAAGTCTTTAAATACACCCCTTACTCTCTTTCTCAGTTACATATGTGACAACTTTGAAAGTACTATAATGGAATGCAGCGGATTTATAAACTTTTCCTTATCAATTATGCAAATTAGCTGTTAATTTGCATAATAAATATCACATTATATAAGTCTTTGCTTAGGCTATTTACATGCCAAAAATCATGACAATCCATCAACACGTTCATATTTTCTCATTAAGTATACAAATGAGGTCATCATTTGTATGATAAATATGTATTGACATTTCTCTCTTTCTCAGCTACATATGTGACAAGTTTTAAAGTCCTATCATGGAATGTAGTGGATTTATAAACTTTCCTCATTAATTATGCAGATTAGCTGTTGGTTTACATAATTAGTATCCCATTATGTAAGTCAACACTCATTCTATCTACATACCAAAAATCATGCAGATCCGTCAACACGTTGTAGAGTTATTCTCGTCCAAAGTTTGAAAGGAAACCGGCGCCTGCAGTACCAAAAAAGCTGCTAGGGAACTCTCTGCTCCGTGGGCTATCTTCCACTCAAAAATCATGATCACAGCATGTCCAGAACACGAGATATAAAAAATTGAGTTTCCACTGCAGTGCGTTACTAAAACACAACCAGTAGATTTCTAGCGAGGACACGAATCCTTCACATGCAAAGTACCCAATTACCACGTACTGATCTAGTGGCACGGCAGGACAGGGATAAATAGTTCACACCTATTGTCTGTTGATTAACGATTTTCGTCGAGCTTTCTTTTAATAGTTTGCTAGTTATTTGGAGTCGAACGTTATATTTCATAATGCAGTAAAGTCGCATTTTACCTTGTACTGAGTTTGAACTGCGTTAGAACTGCGAACCATGTTTATTTTACGTTCAATCTTCGAAATACAAATAACGTTACAAGGTATGTATGAAGACTGCATATTGTGCCCATTTAAGTACTAGGATTGTCTGCAAGGTCTCCCTTCCATTTGTTTCCTTCTACAGACGAGTTGCGAAGACTACACCGCCAGATCTGTAATGTTTCGACAATAAACTACCAGTATCACTTCAATATATTTCAATGAATACACACTGTGATAGCGCAAATAGATAGTATCAAGAAGGTTATTATGAAATGAACACAAGAAACAAACCCTTATAAAAGTGAAAAATAGTGAAATATATATTATCGAAAAAAAAGTACACCAGCTTGGATTCGAACCCGAGACCATAAGTTTAAAAAGTCCACTCGTTAATCCACTACGCCACGATACATTACTATGTATATAGGTGTGCTAATACAACTCAAGTGACAAAGCGCGTGATAATACGAGACAAAAATTGTTGCAGGTCCATCATTTCAAAAATCTCAAGTCGTAAAGATCTCTCTAGTCTCTTCACCTTTTGGTCATCAAGTAAACTTTTGTAACCGTTATAAATAGAACAGGGAGGTTATATAGATGAACTGTTTGTGTGAACTCCCGCACAGTGCCTGCTTGGTGTGTGTTTATGACATTTGCATGATAGACAGGGTGAGAATGGTCCGCCACTCATTCTGGCTATACACACCGTAGTAATTGTCGTTGACCTGCCCTCTATAGAAAGTTACTGGGTGTGTTTTAGTGTACACGGGGGGGGGGGGGGGGTCTCATTGGCCCCCTTTATAATTTCAAAGCAAGTTACTGTACAATCAACAAATTTGCAGGGAGTGATGTTCACTTTTATAATTTCTCAAATTTGGAAATCATAATGACGTAATATGACGTGTTTATGACGTCATTAATCAATTTTATTGGCTAAAACTAATATCTTAAGTTATTGTGCACGAAAATTAACAATCAATGGTGTTTTATCAATATTTAATCTGTTGACAACGACCACCACAACGACGTCAAGCTGATGTCACAAAATGACGTCATGTGCATTTTAGCTATCACTTTCAATCCGCCATCTTGAATTATCGATCATGTCCGAATAGGTAGAAATTATTTTCTCCCATAGAGTGTATACGCTCGGGCTAAAAGTCTTGCAAAAAAATGCAAGTCTTTTTTGAGGGTGATTTATAGTTTGAGGAAACGCCCTAGTCCTCTGGTCCCTTTTCACTTTCAACATTTTTACAACGGTTATTCTCATTTTTATTTCTACCTTCGCCAGAAGGTTATAATTTCGGTAGCGTTTATGTGTACGAGTGTGTCTAGTTGCCTAGCATAACTCCAGGATGCCTTGTATTGATATTTGGTGCGTGGGTGGGTCTTTAAGTGGTAGATAGCTCTTGAGCATAGAGTAAGTGGTGTTTGTTTGGGGCTCCTGGCGTTTTTTTTTTAAACTGCAGGAGCCGGTTTAATGTTTCACTTTGAAGAATAATAACTCAAGAAGGGATAAACGGATCATTATAATTTTGAGACTAATGCGATATGTGATATTTGTAAGTGAGAAAAAGAAGGATGTTGATGGATTAATATCAAGAAAGTGCAAAAAACACTTTGGTACATAACCGGAATTTCTTACTTGTGACATTGGAAGTAATGTACAGGTTAACATTATTGAGCATGTATTATGCAAATGAGGACCTCATTTGCTTATATCATAAGAAAATTTGATTACAGTATTTTTCTGAACATATGTACGTGTGTTATCCGGGTGAAGGAGATTATCAATTTATCAAATGAGGAACTTATTTGTATAATTGATGACAAGCACAATCAATAAACTAGTTATTATGGCGAAGGTATGGATTCGTGGAAAGTTTGTTTTAAATTGTTGTTCTTGTAGGGCACACGGTCACTAATTCCACATGCTATGAATTCAACAGAAAAGGAAATCGTCTTAGAATTGCATTTACACTGCATTTACTTTGGTTATCTCGTCATTACTTGACTCTAAAGGAGTGAAGTCAGCGTGTGTTTCTGCACTTTCACAGGTCTTTCCCCCCTCTGTTATTTGGTCTGCAAGGCAATAACTTAACAATGCAAAAATAGGACATGGAACAGTTCATTCACAGATTTAGATATAATGAAATCTCTAAATTAAACAGAACTAGTGCACCATCATACAGTGTCCCTTACCTCCATTGCTACGATAGCCCATGCCAAGATAACGCGAGCCGAACGAACAAAACGTTAAGTTTAGACACAGCTTTGCTCGCCAGGCTCGGCCTGTCCGGGCAGGGATGTGGCACGCTGAGACATGGAGACAGTTAAGCCAAGGGCACAAACCACCGCACGTGCAGTTTGTCCGTACGTTTTTGGGGGAGGCCACGTCCGCCACGTATTTATGAAAACGTTCAGGCTGTACAGGGCAGGCGCGTCGCCCGTACTGGCACGTACGGGGGCGAATCCGCAGCCAGATGGCACACAAAGTTCTGCCTGCACGTAAAGTTCTACGGCGTGTCTGCGTGATCCAAATCCGTCGAATTCCCTACGAGTTCGTACGGGACGGTACTTACCACTTAAGGATCCCAAAAGATTGCCCACGTTTTGGCACGTAGACAACACGTATTTGCACGTACGGCGGGTAATGCCCTTAGCTTAAGATTGAAGAGACGTGAGGAAAGGAACATTTCATCACCATCATCATAGATAGGGTTGTATCATCACTGTCTTCGTCATCTCAAAGAAAAGTAGAACATTTTTCACCTAAGAGATTTTAGTAAATCAGCGGGTGTTATATTTTACATATAAATATAACGTTACTGCTTAATTAAGGAAAGGAGGACCAGCCTTGCATTAAAAAACACATATTATTATGTAAACTATCACCTAAACTATCTAACGTTACCTTCCAAACACAGTAGAATCCAACAACCTAGGTTTGAGCTATTCTTCTCCAAGGTATTTGTCTGTTTGTTTGTTTAAACCTTTATCTATTCACGAGAAGCTCAAATCGGCCAGCAGGCCTCTTTTCATTGCAGTATCCAACACAAATGCCTACTGTAGTTCTCAACAAGCTGCTAGGGAGGTAAAACTTACACTATTTACACTCATTCCCTAGAGCCATCCACTACTTAAAAATCATAAACTAATAGCACTTACAAAAATTAAACTAAAAAGATTGAACCTCATCAGCAGTACCACAACTCGTCGTTAGGAGGCCCATTGTCGAACTTGACTGTCCTTTCTGCGGCCACTACCCATCCACTAAATATCATGGAGATCCAACTATAATTTCCTACACAACTATTAAATATCATCAAGTCAGGCTCTTCTACGAGCGAGCTGTTCTCTGGTTGCTACTGTAAACAGTTGCGACAAATGTCAACATCTACAATATCAGGTAAAATGAAACTATCACAACATGCTAAAAATGTATGAATCTTTAACCTCATCAGTAGAAAAACATGCTCTTAATGAAGTCTGGTATGGGGGCAATAAAAAAACGTACGACGATGGAGAAACTTTGAACATGTTCAAAATCCATTTCAGCTCTATTTCTCGTCATAGGACGCTCCCCGATTTACTATGATTTACTGCGATTGACGCAAGATCCATTTACAGCTTCTCGGGTTATATTTATTACAGCCAAACACTGAAACATTCCGAATATATAAAACACTCTTTTTAAGAGGCCTATGTGTTTAAAGGTGCCTTTGTTTACAAATTGGTTTTTAAAAAACGATAAAACGGCTTTCGTTATGCACATGAAGAAGTCGTTCTTTTATAAAGTTTGAAGAAACGCCCTTAAATGGGAATTGAATAGAGAAGGTTTTGATATTCATTGACGAATGTCCTTCAGCTCGGACAGAGCCTAGATGCAAAAATCAGGCTACCCAAATGGCTGGTGCCTCCCGGCTATGGAAGCCTGGTACAAGGAAAATATAAGAATCAATGTCCGTGTCTGCGTTATCTGTTTAAATTATGTTTTATTATTTAGCACATAATAAAGCAATGCAATTTGTAATGTTAAACTTCAAGATCATTGCTGATTTAACTATAAAGCTTTATTTATCGACTCTATAGAATCTCACCTTCTCTTCATTGATCACTCACATGCATCATTTGACCCTAATGAATCCCTGTTTCGAATAATTGGCATGCAACGATGATTACGTTTTACTGCATTTTACTGAATATTTTGCACATACAAATGTTATTCATGGTTTAATGCAATGTCCGCAGAGCTAAATTAACATTCTACGGATATCTCCCTGATTCCTGGCCTATCATTGCCAAAAGGAGGTATTGTTTTCGTTGTGGATTTCCATGACTTAGACATGTTGGTAGTTTAGAAAATTGTACAACATGATATTCCCAGCGGTTTCCATAGTAGGACTTAGAGGCATGTACCATTTATAATTTAGGGCAGGTGGAACATTATCAGGTACCAATTATGCCAAAAGGGTATAGCTGACATGCTTAAGGCAAAAGTGCCATGATTTTAGAGGTGGATGACGGGGATTTCATACGTGTGACAAGTGTAACTTAAGTTTGTTAAAATGTAACATCGGCAGTCATATATCATGACGAATTGAAGGTGATTCGTAAAATTAGTGTTGTCATGTAAAATAGAATCAGACTAAAGGAGTAGATCTTTGTTTGAGGTTTCCGAACTCGGGTTTAATGTGGAATATTCCTGGCGAGGCGGCGAGTCTGAAGGAAAATGAAGCATGCCGATGTCAAACAGCGTTCTCCCCACAGAAGTTCATCAAAGCCTGATCCACGTAATTGGTAGCGGAGGCATACTTTTATCTTCTATGATCGTTCGATACCAAGAAAAGCACAAAGGCCGTACGCTATTACCTTTACAACATAAGAGGTAAGGGCAGGATGCATGGATGACAATAACATGCCTTCCTTACTGGTACTTACGTGGTAAATGAGACCGAAACGCGAGTAGTGAATAGTTCACTTTTTGACCACACTTTTTCTCAAAACGCCAACATCTTTCCGGACCTTGGACAATAGCTGCCTCGCCATTAGCAATCCTGTATAAAGAACTTCTCTTTTGTTCACGGCACTAAATACCATTCAATGAGCCGTGTAAGGTAATGCAGCAGGGAATTGGTTTGCCATGGATAAAATAGAAAAATATGCAGATAGCATTCACGACGGCATAACTTCTGGACACAACGGCTACAATTGTACAGCGTTCTTAGATTAGTATTTCTTAACCATTTGCTGCTTACTTTAAAACATTTTAGTTTCCACATAGAAACTCTCAATATCAGCCAGTTTAATTTCGTCATTATTCGTCGATCATTTCATTCATGAGAACACCACACATCACCTATGCTAGTGGCACAAAATGCTCAACACTTATCCCAACACTTACTGGAACCAAAACACCCAAAATAAGTTCATCGTCCACTATGTCTATGTGACAGCAAGGTCTTTTGTAAGCGTGACGTTTTCTTCTGCTTTTAGTTACCACATGTATAAAAAGATTCCGTAGTCACCTTTTAGACTTCAACTCGCAACAACTGGTAAGTATTTACCGACTTTTTTTTTATTACATTTCACAGCACCAGAGGAAATATGGCTTTCAGGTACGACGATTACTTAGTTCTGGGCATCACCAGAGGTAAGGTGTACAGCTAAAGTTTCGGGGCATAGTTATATATTAGTATGAAGTATTATTAAAAAGTATTATATCAGTATCCACCAAATTTCAATTCATTCAGGTCTTAAATTTTCTGTCGACGTCATTTTGAAAGCAGTAGATGCATGTACGGAGGAGTAAGACAAAGATGAACTGTGATCAGGGCTTATGTGTGTCATGCACCGTTTAGTGACATCTACGAAGACATCTTGATGCAAACTGAAAAGAAGAAGTGAGTACCTTACTTTCAGCAGAACAAGTTGACCCGCACACCTCAGGTCGCAGCTCAGTTGTTCATGTCTCTTCTATCTTCCTCAATCCTCACTGAACGTTACTGGATGGCGCCTGCAGTGTTGACGTAAATGATGTGAATTTTTGTAAAAAAAAAAAAACTTGATGCAGAAAAGTCCCGGAAATTTGAGTTTACACCTCATTTCTGGATGAGGCCGCAAACCTACTGATCACCCGTTGTATTTCCGCTTTTTGAACACAAGCGAAGATTGACGACGTTAACCGAAAAAATGACGTCACGCATTAAACGGAACTTACCCCAGAAATAGTGCAATAGTCCCCAAGTTTATTCGAGGCTGAACTCTTGGGACTTAAAAAGCTCACTTTCCAGGGGATATTTCTGTTTTTGAAATACTTGCAAATGCTATGATGTCAGAACAAATACTAAGCATATTGTATTTCAGATTATTTCCGGATTCGTCGTTAAAATCTCGCACACAGGGACCGAAATGTGTCAGCTCATCTGTTTGTCAATATAAATAACGTTATATTTGGATGTAGTCAAGAATGGTAGCTAGAGTAGTCCTACAAATGTACGTGAACAACTACTATTGTAGCTCATAAGCTAGGTTACATTCAATACGCTATTTACGATGACTGTAGGGTATATAGCATAGACATGTTCTGGGGTAAACTGACTGTAAACCAAACTTTCGTCTCGAATGTGTACCTTGCCGCACCAGGATTGGTTCCTGTCGCATGATCAACTCGAATTTCCTACTGAACGACAAGACTCATCAGTGAAAGATAAGAAAGGAATTCTTAAATCTGATTTCGCGGAGATTCTGGGGTTAAAACCTTATTCGTAATTTTCTATTCATTCACCCCCATTCCTTTTTGTGCCAAGAATGACATGTATAGGGTTGTCTTCGCACTAGCATGGAATCAGAAAGAAAACAATTATGTCATAACTGGCCGCCATTGCTATTTTACTGTTGCATTCAGTTTTTTTCGGCAGATTGAACTAAACAAGCGGTGTCGGTCTGTCTGTTTGTCCGGAGGAAATGTACGAATAAATCGACACATTTTCTTTTACAAAATAACAAGAAATAAGAAGTCTCCGACATGGAAATTATATCTCCGTACTTACCATGTCTGGCAGGAGAGGCAGAGTTGTCGGTGTGTAGGTGCGCTGCCCGGCGCGGTAACAGGTGAGACCGTGCGTCATGTGAACCCGCCCGGCTTGTACCACCTGCCGTCTGCAAGCGGCGCTCCACTAGAAAGGCTCTATTTACCTTCCTAATGGCCCAAAGCGGCGATTTCCTTGTCTCCTTTTGGATTGATACTCCTCCATTGTTTGCACTGCTTTTATGTCGACACAGACATTTATTGAAAAAGGAGAAGTTAAATTTCCGCTGGGGAACCTTTTGCAGTGGCTAATATTTGCTTTGCTACACAAGCGAGCTTCCAATATCGCAGGGCAAATATGTCTCTGTCAATGTGCTTGTTCAGCAAATGACTTAGTCTGTTGCATGCGATGCTCTGGGTGTTTCTGATCGGAACATGTGAAGCTTTCATGAAGCATTCTGTTTTGTTTTAAAGATATACCAATATCCATTTGCAATTGCAGGAAAAAATATCACCAACGAGAAAAACAGAACCTGTTTCGGTAACACAACACAGCATGACGAATTCGATAGTTTCACTTCTCATTTCATACCACATTGTTTGTATCGAGACTACAGTTGGGCGTGGATGTTCCGAACAGGTAAATGTTCACTGTTGTGTTTGCAGGCCGTTTCCACGTCATTGTCGTATTTTAGGCATGTGATGAATAAAAGAAAACAGGAACAAGGCAGTTGTTTACAATGCCCAACCATCGCACCCGTGCTCAGCGAACCACAGTAGACAATACAGGGAATGGATAAGGTTCGAGATGCGTTGTTGCAATCTTAGTCTCAGAATGGCGCGTAACCGCATTTTGTTTGCGATGTGTTCCTCTTGCCTTTAGCAATGTTAAGGTGGTTATATGAATGATATCCGCACCTGTATCAATTTTTAAAGAAAAAGGTTATGAACCATACTGTGAATCATATGCTTATATCCAGTGGTGAAGACTTATAAATCTTACAACATATACATAACGTTACTGTAAATAGTAATCTCCAAGCAGATCTTGCGTAGGATAAGATAGTATCATAAACTGGGGAAGGAGTTTAGCCGACAGAGGAGTAAATTGGCCACTCATTGATCTGCTTGGAGATTATGTGCATAGTACAAAGCAGTCGTAAAATACGCCGGGTTGTATAGAAAACGAATAAAGCATTGGACAGTGGTGCATTTGGAACGTTTGTTACAGTCACTATTCTAAAACGTTTTGTTATGGAAAGTGACATCAAACAATTCTGTCCTGTACCTTGTGGAAGCAAGATAAACCTGTTATGCGTCACAAAACGACAACTTCTTGTCTTACATGTGCCTTAAGGTGGGGTCACACATGCGTATATATTCAAGTCCGTTTGAGGTGCGTATGACGCTCTTAGTCTCTACCAGGCTCCACAGGTCGCGGTACAAAATAGTACAAATTGGACAAATATAGATACATAACATGCAAGATGAGTTAGCTGACCGAGAAATATGGTTAGCGACCCAGCTTACTCGTCTGACATGTTACCTGTTTACGTTTGTCCAATTTCTATTATTTTTACAACGACCTGTGGAGCCTGGTGGAGGCAAATACTCCCATGCGCGCCTCATACGGACTTAAATATATACGCAGGTGAGACCCCAGCTTTATGTAAATGCTATAACGGTACGTATTTACTCAAACGGCAACGTAGTAGCAACAGAAATCAACCACCTAACAGTTAGTATATAGAGTGCAGGAACAGTGACAGAAGCGCCAGTGCCAAAGCCAATCCTAATGTTGCCAAGCGTAACGTTACGAGCTTTTAACTACATTTACTTGTACTACGCACTTTACTACATTTTATTATTTTTCAAGGCATTTATGGTAATGGCGTGAGGCGTAAAGGTTTTTCATTTTCAAATCATATCTAATTAAAACTTCATGGCCGAGGCCGTTTCCATTCCCTACAGCGTCACCTGTTTACTTCTTACATTTCATACTCACACAGGATGTGTTCAGACTGGTGTCGTTCTTCTGAGAAGCTGATATTTATATACATTTTACTTTTATGTAAGCATTTAGTACAAGTCAATGTGATGTGTTCTGTATGCGATATAAACACCATGTCACACACCACAGAAAACAATACAACCAACATAAAATATAATTACGTCACTCTTAAGATGTTCATTTATAAGTTTCCAAGTATTACGTATGTCATTTGTTGCAGTTGTAAACCTATAATGATAGTATTGCCTCTTAGACGTACGGATCAAACCGTTTCTAGAAGTTTTGTATTGATGTAAATTTGGTGTGGGGTTCTTTGAATACTTCCTGTAGAGCTTTTCATATTAGAGGACTTTGTAAACCAGCCTTTGTTGTGGTTCTCCGGGTTCTTTTTTTGTTGACATAGCTTTAAAAGGGAAGCATTTTTTTCAAAATGAGTAACGTTATTGAAAATCTGACAAAATTATGGTAAGAAGTGTTTGCCTTAGTATTATGCTACACATATTCCTAATTTTCTTTAGATACTTGTTTCCGACTGGTTTAATGTATGGGGCCTTGAACTGCATCCAGAAAAATGTAAAGTCATATGAGTGGTACTACCTTCTTATCTACATCTCAGGCCAGCTCATCGAACAGGTTCCATTCTACTCGCATCTTGGTGTCACCTTATATCAGGCTTCTGGCTGGACTGAGCATGTGCAGACAACATCTAGCAAAAGCCAGGAAAGTTCTCGGATATCTCTGGACACTAGGAGGAATGCGGTGTACCGAAAGTGCGAAAAGGAACGAAAAGGAACGAAAAGGAGCGAAAAGGAACGAAAAGGAACGAAAAGGAGCGAAAAGGAACGAAAAGGAACGAAAAGGAGCGAAAAGGAACGAAAAGGAACGAAAAGGAAAGTACCGAAAGTGCGAAAAGGAACGAAAAGGAACGAAAAGGAACGAAAAGGAAAGTACCGAAAGTTCGAAAAGGAACGAAAAGATTGGATAGGAACGAAAAGGAACGAAAAGGAAAGTACCGAAAGTGCGAAAAGGAACGAAAAGGAACGAAGTATGAAGCAAAGTGAAACTAGAAAGGCCGACATTTGCTTGGGTGCAAATACAGCATATTTCAGCCATACCCATTCCCACGTAACATTGGACTGTTCCAAGTCACCCCTGCGCAAAAATGCAATATTTTAACTGTAAGTTATCCCCAAAAGAGAACTAATATTGTGAATTGATTCCAGGTCAAAACAGAGCTTGCCCAATATGCCCCGGGCCCATATGGAAGAATATAATCTTCCACAGGAGCGCCTATGCATAACTGATTGGTTTTTAGAATTGCGGCAGCTCCTATTTTTCCGAGAGTGAAAAAAAAACGCATCTTCCATTAAGATTTTCATCATGAAATTACATGACGCCATTCAACAATTTCCACTTCGATAACTAGGTCTAAATACCGTAATAATCTCCTTGTGATGTGGGTACATTTATCATTGCAGTGAACTTTTTTTAAGCAAGTAGCTATAGGGCATACATTTTGATAATTGTCAAGCAGGTGCAGGTACTGTGTAGTAGGAGTGTTGTTGTTTTTTCAAGCTAAAAACTTCAATCTTCTTCTTGTTTTGTATGAGCCATTATAAACGGAGACGTCTCGAATTTTTACAAGAATTTTACCACTCTGTCGCTTCATTTCTTTTCTGAAAAATCCCAGGACCAACAAGTTAATTTGATTTGGCTTTATCTGTATAACGTTATTTCATTTTCCTTCGAATTCTTTGTTAAGTATATGCCCCTGCATACCACTGTTAAATTGTTTTACTTTGTATGCAATCCGCTGAGCCATCGGACGTAATCTTGTCTGAGTGTTATAATTTCCTGCTCGTAGCGTGCGAGACCTGGAGGATAGGTGTTTCTACCTTGTTCGTGGGTTTCTTTTCGGAGGTCAGTGGTGATACTCTGGTACTGAGAGTGTTTTATTGGGCTCAAACTCTGGCAGTTTAAAGTTACATACAATTTTAATGTACAAAGTTTACGTCAAAAAAGAACAACAACAATACTAGAAGTACCTACATTTGTTCGGGAAAAATACATCCATTCTCGCCACTGTCAAACTTACGTATCAAAACTAAACGCAAACTGTCCAATTTTCCCTGTCCAAATCTGCCGAAAATGATTGATAGTGCCATGCGGAATGTTGGTAAAGTCATCGCCACTAACGTTCAATGCACGCGTACCGTCCGCTACCGCTCAAATGACCCTGTCTGAACTCCAAATCCTCGCAAACTACAATTTCAAACCGGGCACAGGGCACCATATGGCAACTGTAAGGCTGTAATGTGCATCTGTTTGTGTATATACGGGATTGCAAGGCCCCGCTTATGAATATTAACTAGCATTCGCCTTTCTCGTCGCTGATTGGCTGGCGTCCATAAAGTAATTAACTCTCGCTCTCCCCAGACCGCTGGCACCTGGCACGTGTGGGTTCTGGGGTCACTGGAGTTCACGGGAGAAGACCGAAAGAAAACCAATTTCCCCTCAGAAAAGTGCAGAAATTAATCATTTGAAATTGGTTTATACCAAAAATTTTACTTGGATCATTTTACCAACTATCTAATGCCTATCTACACCAAATCTAAGGTCATTCCATTGTAATTCAAGGGAACAGGGGGCCACAATATACAGTTTTGGTCAAAACATGACCTTTAAACATCAATAAAATCATTTTAGAGGCAGATATGAATAAAATCAGAAAAACACACCTTGGTATTGACCCACTCTACCTTTGTGCTAAATTTCAGGTCATTCGGTCACGGAACGACGGAGATGAATCGCTTTGAAGATTTGACAGGAGAAAGAAAGAAAGAAAGAAACATTACGAATACAATATATTTCACCATACCATATATGGTATGGCTGAAATATAATAAAATCGATGGGAATATAAGGTAACGGTACTGTGATCGGCAAATGCATTTGAAACGGTCTTTATTTTTGCATTGTGTGGCTTGTTCCACGAAATTCCTAGAGCTCCAATGGTTCAACGGCGAACCGGCGGGAAAGTGCACGCGTGGAAATAGCTAAATACAAATCAAAGGCGATGGGCGGAGTCACGAATCAGTGCGTCCCGGGTTCCCACGCGGGCTGCCACAGATCAAATTCGGGGGGGGGGGGGGGGTGGTGAGGTTGAGTATTGCGTCTGAAAAACGTTTGACGGGCTGACATTCTGGTGTAGATTATTTTTCTACGGTCCCAAAAATGTCAAAAAGTCGTTTTGGCCCAGGGCAATCGGGACACCGCGTTGATTTCAATTCGAGGCCTGGTTCCAAAGACTTTTTCTGCCGAACCCGCACGGGAGACGTGAGTCGCCCGCCAGATCTCTCCTTAGTTTCCTATCATCTTTTGCACAAATTCCTCACGTTGGCCCTTTCTTCCCGCCAAAATGATTCATACTCATGATACAACGTGATGAAAACTCCTTGGTACAATGTATACATGTCTATCCTTTCACAGCTTTTATTTTGTCGTGAACGAGCAAGAAGATATGTCTCCAGTTTCCAGAAAACCATGTTGTGGGCCTTGTTGAAGGGAGCTGTCATGCTCGTGGGGCAGCAGTTTATTATTTAGCATATCATTCCAGACCGGATTTCTATTAGACGTAAACAATCGCAGGTCATTTGCATGCGGCGCTCCCATCTTGGGAGAGCAGAAGCCACCCAAATACAACAACAACGCTACAATCTTGCCTCATTCTGAAAATGTATATAAATCGATATTTATCCATCACCCACCAGTAACTGAATTTTAATCCTTACTTTCTTATCTCAGTTCTGTTTCCTTGTATTTCGCTGATCTTCAGAGAATAATTTAGCCACACAAACACAACAGCCTAAAACAGCGTCGTAAAAATTTGATATTGCCAAATTCTGAGTAAAATAAAACACGTTTCATAGGCTTCTAACGCCCGCAGTACCGGTCCCTTATATTCTCATTGATTTTATTTTAGTTTGCTTCATACTTCGTTCCTTTTCGTTCCTTTTCGCACTTTCGGTAGCGAAAGTGCGAAAAGGAACGAAAAGGAACGAAAAGGAAAGTACCGAAAGTGCGAAAAGGAACGAAAAGGAACGAAAAGGAACGTTTGTTTCTTTTCGTTCCTTTTCGTTCCTTTTCGTTCCTTTTCGCACTTTCGGTACTTTCCTTTTCGTTCCTTTTCGTTCCTTTTCGTTCCTTTTCGTTCCTTTTCGCACTTTCGGTAGACCCGAGGAATGTTATCACAGGAAGCGCTGGAACTGGCTTACCTCACCCTGGTGCGGCCTTGGCTGGACTATACCTCCATCCTTTTGAGTACTGCCACCTCCAAGATACATGAGCATGTTCAGTACCACGCAGGCCGCCTTGTTATTACACGCGCAGCGCCAAGGAGGCCGTACTCTGATATACTGTAAGAGCTTGGGTGGGTCAGGCTCTCCACCAGGCGAGACCACCATCGTCTAACCCTCATCATGCCCTTGTACAAACTTATCACCGGCTCCGTCCCATCCCACCTCCAACCACTCATTCCGTCAACAAGACAAGCTCAAGCCCGGCTCCAGGTCCGCCTACGCAACTCGGTACATTTTCACATCCCCTGAAGCAGAGCTAATATTTACAAAAACAGTTTTATTCCGTACACATCCCGACTTTGGAACAGTCTCGTCCTCATTTTAGATTATCCACAACTAACGACCTTCCATATATTCCTCCATTACACACATAACAATGCTAAGTAATTCTTACAATTATTTTTACACTGTATCGTTTATTCTAAGTATAATGTAATTTCTTATGCCTTTTATTTGTACATTTCTGTAGCTGTGTCATTGATCTGCTGTTTTTACTGGATTCTAGACATTATGTAAAATACTGGTTAGTGGTCTGATGTCTGTAACAAGAAGATCTGCTGAATGAGGATTTCTCAGAGTTTGTCATGATGCTGTCTATATAGAAAAGGAGAAATCTTATATATGTCTATATATGAATGAAGTTGATCTACTCGTTAATGTGGGGCCGCGTAGCACAGTGGTAGTGTATTCGGCCCGTAACCGAGAGGTCGCCGGTTCGAATCCGACTGCCGTGTTGCCGGTCTTGTGCCCTTGGGAAAGGCACTTTACACGACTTTCCTCACTTTACTCAAGTGAAAAATGAGTCGTCCCTCGGATAGGACGTTAAATGGAGGTCCCGTGTATGGGGAGAGTCACACCCCATGCACGTTAAAGAACCCCCACACGTGCGATGGTGCGGTGTGGTTGGAGCAAACCCCTCTGTCCGGAGTTGGTGATTCACTTCAAATCACCCGGTTGTAGGCCTGGCGAACCTCCATACCGTATCAGCCACACGGTGATTTACATCATTCACCCAGACATGGGGAGACCTGGCGCATCCCCGTCTTGTAATTAGCCAGCGAAAGGGTATGTCACCCCGTAAGGGGCGGTATCACCCCGTCGTGTGTAAACATGTGCGAACATGTGTGATCACGTCGACCGATGATGATGACTCGTTAATATGGAAGGCTTAGTGGATTCGTAATTCTCGAATGGGCAGAATGTGCACAAATACATTTTATTCAGAACCTCTGCTTTAAGAGTCACTGTGGCTTTCATGTTTGAAAATATCTTTATCACAGTCACCAAGTATGTAACAAATTTAGCCTTTTTTGTTAACTAAAGCTGCTGTTATAATAAGGTTTTCTTTAATATCAGTATTTGGTGGTCTATACATGCAACCTAATGTAACTCATTTTTCCCATTGCATGGGACAATTGTGGTATTTCTATAAAAAGGGATTCAACCAATGCCTGTCTTTTTCTGATTGGATACAACGTTCCTTTTGTTCAATGAACTAAAAAATTTGATGTATTAAGTTAAAGATATATACTCCTCCTATTTCTTTTGTTGTGTAAAGAAACAAAATTCGGTTCATTATAAAAACATGAAGTGGAATCATTGAGCCAGGTTTCAGTAAGGCCAATGACCCAACAAATTATGTTGAAGAGTTGACAAGTATTGAGTGAAAACCATAATAATTCTTTAAAAAGCTCCTGGTAAAAAGATGAAACTGAAAAAGCAGAAGACGCACGAGACAGATCTGTACACAATAG
Source organism: Branchiostoma floridae x Branchiostoma belcheri (assembly GCA_019207045.1). NCBI lineage: Eukaryota > Metazoa > Chordata > Leptocardii > Amphioxiformes > Branchiostomatidae > Branchiostoma > Branchiostoma floridae x Branchiostoma belcheri. Next base: position 22,466,917 of record CM033034.1, on the reverse strand, counting down.
TTTATATGAGTTTTCAGAGTAATCACCTCACCCCACCGGTTAGAGTAATATTGTCATGAATCGTTCAAAGAAGCATTTCTTGTCATGTACATTGTAGATTGCATTCCTATGTTTGGGTTCCTTGCTTTAGTGTATCAAAATACAGTTGGGCATAGTCGTATACAACCTTCATATTCAACAATAATAAGAATACAATCAACAAAATCATGAAGCTGCTGTTTTTTCTCAGCTTGACTAGTTTGTCATAGGTCTTCTTCTCTCTCTACAACAGGCCAGAATAGCATACTATGGATTGCGTTTAAGTTTACATTTGGAACCAAAGAAACAAGCTTGGAAACAAAAAGGTCCATTGAACGTTGTATGCTGTAACAGTTCCTATACTTTACCAGGGTTCCAGATCAATTTCTGCCAACAATGTCAAACTTTGTAAGGACATTTTGAGGAAAACATTAGCTCAAATTCCAATGAAAGTGTAACATTGTGTGTGTTATGTGCAAGATTGCTGGTGAGAACATCACCAATTGCCCCAAAACAGTATTGAACTGTCCTGTTGAAGACTCCACAAATCTTGCATGACATCACCTCACCTCACCGGTCCCATAGCCTCACCGTCAAAATCATTTAGCAACTTTTTTTAAAGGCAATGTTAGGCATAATATGACTAGTTGGTAGCTTGAATGCCAGTGGCTTTTGCATCTTTACCTAAAGAAAACATTTAGGCGATTCTCTGATTGGCTGTAAGCTGGTCAATGGCTGCACAGTATAGGCAAATAAAATCCCTGTCTCTAAAATTAAGCTTTTATAAAGGTCACGAAAAGGGGACCAAAAAAAAAATAGTCCATAGAGGTAATCCAGGAGCCCCTGGTGATGGATATAGAACTACAGAGGGCCAGATGCACATTCTTTCTGATGCCTCAACAACAGTAGACCAACAAAACCTCCTTTTTTAACTTTCCTAGTCCATGTCGAAGTAATCTATAACCTCTACATCAGGCTCTTTGCTGGGACCTCTCCAGGCATTCTTTGCTGGGATAACTGTGTGTTGAGAAGACCTGAAATGTACAAGAAAAAAAATCATATCAGCAACTAACATTATCCTGCATCAAACCTGCTTAGGTGACCATCTTTCCCAGGCAACCACTTTTTCTCGGTCCCTGGAAACTTCTCAATTTCAAAACTAAAATGATCACCACCTAATATAACCATGACCATTCTGGTTTGGCAACTGCATGTTACATTTTCACTGTTTAACGCCACTGTGTCATTAACAAGCATATAGCAATCATTATGGTGATTTTCTTTTTTTTCAGTAATACTACCATAATGGCAATTGTAATGAAATTTATCAATTTTCATTGATATTTGTTTGTTTTCCTTGTTAAAATATCATAGTTAAAGCAAATAGCAAAACATGTATCTTCAGCCATCTGGCACACAGCAATGAAAAAGATGAATATCATTAACCTGAAAAGGGAAAGATTCAAAGCATTTACCTACGTTTTAAGAATAATATCAAAAGGCTTGAGATGCCATATAAGGGGAGCCTTGCGTGGGTGAGTGGGACCAAGGTGGAACCTTTTGTCAAAAATAGCTTTTGCTGTTTCCCTTGAGAGGTCAACTTAGGCCTTAGGCCACCCTCCCACACAGGGTTGATTTTCACAGCAATGCCTTACAATATCAACCCTACCTTTCCAGCCTAAGAAAAATGGCATTAGGGGCGTGGCTAATAACTGACTATTAACAGCTAATCAGAGAAATGTCTTCATGTTGTCCAAAGGCACCATATAAGGCGCCTCATTAATATTCAAGTACATAATGACAGTACAGGCATAACATTTCACAGTTCTTTCAGCATCAAGACTTGTTTGTCAGGTACCAAATTTAAGATTTGTCTGTTCTTTGGGCAAAAGTGACCAATAGACAGCTTTCAGAAGCACTGTGTGTGATATCAACCAAAAGATTTACTTCCAGTCATGCCTCTGTCCAGTAAATCTTTAGCTAGTCATGCACATGTGTTAGCTTTACCTGCTTTTATTGTAAAAACTATTTTATTCCATTACTTGCATATACACAATGTCATGTTCATTTTGTATTGTATATTAATATGTCTGTGGCCACGATACCAGCTTCGCTGCCTAGTGCCCACAGTGTATTGTTTTGTTAAAACCTGAATAAAGAAGTCAACTACCAAATACCGACTGAGCATATGGAAAAAAATTATCATCACATAAAAATAAACATATCTAGATCTTTGTGCGCACAAAAAGTTTGCGGGAATTTCATTTCATTAAAGAACATTATGACACATTGCTTTTTACAGCAGGATACATTTTATGAGCTGTTGATAACATCTTACCAAAAACACTCTTATTCTGATTGTTCCTCCTCGAAGAAGATACTTACTTTCCTATTGCTCCTTTGTCAGTGATATGGTGAGGTATGGGTGGGGGAGGTTTGGGGTTTGATTCCCGCTCCACCACACTTACCAAGGATGCAGCTGGTAGCCAGCATCGATCCCTGCAACAAACATGGAGGGTTACATCATGTATATCTCCAACTTGCCATTTGTTTTTTTTCACCTATTGTATTAAATTCAAATACAACAGAGACTGTCATGGATCCAAACAAAAATAGAAAACAAGTAGAAGTATTCCTTAAGCCACAGCAAGTAATTCTATGGATGACATCAGCGCACTCTATTTTTACCTGATTTTGACACAAAAAAAGAGACTTTTTCTCCTCCAGAGATGATGAATATGGCATGGAAGTATCAAAATCGAAAAAAAAATTTTGATTGTTCTTGCAGCAGTGACACTACACTGTGCTGAGAAACATGTATTTAGAAACAGTGTTGGCCACTAAATTAAAAACCAATTTACAATTATGTTTGAAAACATCTGTAACTCATCTTTTGAAAATATAGCTATTATGTTTTTTTACCCAAGGCATGTTTTTTTTTTTTCACCCCATCTCATTAAATTTGGAGTCTGCACAGGATGTCATCCATAAAGTTTACATTGCGATCTTATGCTAAAACTTCTCCACACTTTTGATCATGATAAGAAAGTCCAAATCATACCAGGACAGAATGCAGGATAAATTTCATTAATAATAATATAGGTTGTAATGCATGTATACATGTAGCTCATTGGGAAGTTCCCACCTGTAAGCTGTGGCCACACAGTTCCGCTTGGGTTCCACATCGTAGCTCATCACTTCAACACCATAGAACTCTGACAGTTCATGGATCACTCTGCGATCTTCCCGCTTCATGGGCGGAAAAGGGTGGCTACGACTCTTTTGCTTCGACTAAGAAAAGTTTTAAAAAAGTGATTTTCAACATTGGAAATGATTTTCCTATTTCTACATGACTAAGTTATCATGGTCAATACTAATTCTGAATTGTCATCCATGTACATTTAAAAAAATTGAGTTAATATGCCAATTTCTGACAACAAATGGGTCAAACTCACCTCTTTTGCAGTCTGGACCAGTTTAGTTAGAGCATCCTCAACCGATGACACAAGGCTCTTGTTTTTACTGCAGAAAGGAAAAAATGTTGTACCTTTTGTTTGGTATTTTCCAAAAATCAAATTGATTTCTTATGGTACAAATCATACAAAATGTATGTTAGAGTGTGACGGATCAATGGAGCTTTCGCTCATCTGTCACATTAACGACCACACTCCCACTGGGAAACAATGGCAGCTATGGTTGGTTTTCTTCTTGGTTTTCTATTCATTAAACGACAAGATCCATATCTGTAGTGTTTTTTTAAGCTTTATTTCAAATGTCGTATATTTAGCAGCACATGCTGCCAATACACAGTGACCAGTGACTAGTAGACATTAATTCCATGCTACCAACATTATCATTAAAATTATATTTTCCAAAAAAAAGACATCAATATCTAATAAATATATTCTAAATGCAAATGACAGCAACTGTTGCTGTTAGACTTTACAAAATTATTGACATATAATGTACTTTAAGTTCTGTCAATAAAGATTGTTAGATTTAGTCTAGAGGGTTAGTAATATTGTGATAATGCATTGACTCCAGAGATATGATTGACCTACATGTAAATACAGTTCTCAAACTTTCTGTGCTAGGTGACTACTAGTATCAATATTACCTGGCCTGCTCCTTGAGAAATTCTGTGTAAGGAGGTGGTCCCAGCTTGGAAGACGTGTCTGGGTTTTCTATCTGCAGAGCCATGGCCAGTCTCCTGAATTATTATAACCGAAACAGATAATAAAGTTAAAATGGTTTATTCACATATAATATACATTGCAATCTTGCTGTAAAAATGGCTCAGCCTGAATCAAGTTAGTTTTAGTCTAGCAACCTTACATACAACATAATATAGTATTACTTATTAATAATGGATACACACCAAAGCTAAAATTAGCATTTATCAACGGTTACATTACCATTCAGTGATAATGTGACACTGACTAAAATCAGTATTTAAGCGTGTTATCAAGTATGGAATAGCACTGTTGTTGTACCTGTTTTATATCTGGTAAAAGGTATGCTAAGCTCGAACCCTCATTTTAAATCCCTGTTGCGAACTTCATTACATGTAGCTAGCAACCAGCTTTGAAAAGAGGGTGAATTAAACATGGGTTTAACAAATTTAAGACATAGAGATTCTACAAAAAGCAGTTACTCATTACAAACAACTGGATATGATTTTGGAAACGGTCAGATGAGTTAAGACTACGTCGATGCAATTGAGTTAATAAGCTCCTGTTGTTGAATCACAGGAGCTGACTGTTTGTCGCAGGGGTGGGGGGGGGGTGGGGGGGCTAGGGGTGGGAGGCAGCTGAGGGTAGTGCCAGATCCCAAGTACCTGATAGTTCCATACGAAGGTCCCCCTTCCTGTTAAGGGTGGGATTGTATATTCTCTTATATAAAGCCTCTCTGACTCCCCGTTCCAAACAGCGGGGTTCGCGGTCTAGGATATCGGTGGATTGGAGATTTAAAGAGTGTCCCCGGTTGTGTTTTAGGTGGTGAAAAATGGCAGAGGAGCAGCCGTTAGTGCCAGGTTTGCAATGTTCTTTGTACCTTGCCTTTAGTGTCCAGCTGGTCTCACCAATATACGTACTGTTGAAGTTGGGTTCTTCACATTTGAGTCTGTAGATACATTTGGCTTTATTACCTTCTGGGGTCAGTCTTTGGAATGTACCAGTTTGTGTCAGAGGTTGAGTGAGGTTTGAAGTTAGCAGCAATGTTAATGTTAATCAAAATAATGAACCTAATTATGCGGTGATGATGTTTTTACCCTTTTTTAGCAGCAAGAGTACCAAGTACAATAAAAAGATCACACTAACAACTCTTAACTATAGTGGTGGGTAGGTATGGAAAATTCAGGTCCAGGTCCAGAGGATTAGGTATGATAGTAAATACAGTATATTCTATTTTGGAGAAAAAGACACAACTGTTATGCTACAAATTATGCTTGAATTATAGAAGTACATTACTATTATGCAAAAACAAAACCAAGATGTTACAAAACATACGATTTGTTCACAATCAGCTCTTTCTGTTTTGGCATGGCTACTAGTAGTTTTTTAAATTTTTTTAACAGTCCATTAATAAGACATATCTGTTTTGTATACCAGTACCATGTACCAGTCCCTACCCCTTCATTACAATTACAAATTAAAGTTTAACTTACTTGTTTCGCTCATACACTGCGCACTCCTCAGTACAGTCCAATCTAAAGAGGAAGGCAATGAAGATTGATTGTGATACAAGTCAAGACTATTCCAAGCATTGCCAACTTGATAGTTTTACAGCATACAATAATGTATGTATGATTTCTGAAATGGAAAACAATGCAGAAAATATGAGTGAAATTTCTGTGCCAAGCAGAATCCAGTTTGTAAGCTTCACAACCTCAGTCTTCCAAGTTCTATACTGTTGAAGTAACAATGACTTATTTATCAACTTTTATTTTATCTTATCAACATGGTCAAGACTAATAAACATTTCTGATACAGAAAATTCAGACTAAGGTCCACTTACTCCAAGATTTTCTTGCCGTCTTTGCCCATCTTGACCAGGGCACTGATGTCCACTGACTGTCCAGCCTGCATGTCTCCCCACCGTGTGGCCAGGGTGGAAGTGGTCAGTCTGAAATATTCATCAGAAAGCATTAAGATGTCATGATGATGGTTTAATTTATTCTGCTGTAATAAAGACTCTACAGACCCTGACCTCTCATTGTAAATATTGTTGTTGATAAGTGATGTTATATATTCCATTATGTCATCCTACACCTTGTATATACTGTATAAATGTACTTTTGTATTTCACCTCTATCCTTTACGAACTTAGAAAATGGTTATTGATAAGTATCCTGTTCAAATCCACATGTATTGTCTCTGTTTTGTCAGCAGGGCTAGCCCTTTGTAATAGCCATAGGCTAGTTGGGCAGCCCTGGCTGTGTATCCTGAACAGCCAAACCAATAAATAAATAAATAAATAAAATAAGACTCTACAGGGTATAGCTGCAATCAAAGGGTATTCAAAGGGAAGAGAACACAACATCTATTAACTATGATATAATGCAATTAGTATTTGAAAACACGGATTGTCAGTTGCCTTTTTTTAGTTGTGCATCGAAAATTGCAAGTTTCACACAATTCTACAAATTCTAAAGATGGATATATCTTCAGGCCTGTTATAACTACATTGTATAGCAAAGAGTAAGAAGTTCAATATATCTCAAAACAAAACAGAAACACAAAACATCTGCCACAGGCCCTAAAGATTTATGATTTGTATAATTATACAAAAATTTTACAAGTTTTTCAAAAATGTAGAATGTCCAACCTTTGGAAGGCATGTTCTAGCTGGGTCTCACTACACTGTACTTTTTCACTCCTCAATCCACATTTGCACCTCACTGTCACCTGACAATACAAAACATCCACCAACTTCACTTGTCAGCACAAAATATTATGTATTATGAGCATTATATACAAGTAGGCTATATACATGTAAGTCTTACATTTACACAACACACAAAATACACCAGTCTGATACAAATGTCCAACTGTTTGGAACTGTGGGAAGAACAAAAGTCTCGAGTACAATTTGTATTTGTTGGAGCTAGTACACATTTGACATCCTAATCCTGATAAGATCTTCAGTGACATCTGACATAAACCTTCCTTACAAAAAGGACAGCCATATATTTTGTACCTTTACCTTTACCTAATCCCATCCATTCTGTTGCAATTTTGTTCAAAAAGTTATAAAAAAAAACACATATCTGCATGAAACTATGCTAACATTTCTGGTCTTGAATAACTAAACAGACTATACAATATATTATAAATTATGCATGTATAACATATCTAAAACCTTCATTTCATTTTTTTTCTTCACTTTATAAATTATAGAATGATACAAAAGTTTTTCAGCAGACTGATTATGCAAATGCCAGGTGCTCCAATAAGAACTAGACAAACTACTTGTACAAGTACATGTAGGGTTGGGGGTTCATTGATATTATAACGATACCAAACCACAGCATTTCCTGACTACACTAATCTTTAAACTTATTTAAGCATACAACTGGCAATTATTCTGCTGTGGAGATTCTAATAATGAAAGAAATGAGAGGTAAAAACCAATCACCTTGGCCCTGCAGGGAGTCCTGGGACAGAGAGTACCCTGGTGGCAAGGTGCACCACACGGATGCCCACACTCCTGACGAGGTTTACTACAGCGCTGCTCGCACGGCTCGTCTTCTCTCACACACTCATCCTGCAAGTATACAGCAGAACAGCATGTTCAACATAAACATCAGTGTGTGAGCTCCAACACAACAAGTTTACTACAGGGCTGCTCGCACGGCTGGTCTTCTCTCACACACTCATCCTGCAAGTACAGCAGAACAGCATGTTCAACATAAACATCAATGTGTGTGCTCCAACACAACAAGTTTACTCCAGCTGCTCGCACGGCTGGTCTTCTCTCACACACTCATCCTGCAAGGATACAGCAGAACAGCATGTTCAACATAAACATTAGCTCCAACACAACTGTTACAATGTTCAGCATTCACAAGCAGAGTTACTTGAACTGTACATTCCAACACAAAATTTTTCACTTTCATCTTGGACAAGGAATTAGCAATCAACTGCTTCTGCGTGGTCACATTATGCAGATAGCAGATGTGAATTGGTGAGCAGTGAACCATCGGTAGGAATGATTGCACAGTGTATGGTCCTGCAAAATTTGTTTGTAGAAGTCAGTTTAATATGTTCTGTTACTGTAACAGTAATTGCAAGAGAAAACAAATACATATGAAATATATTTCTTTACAGTACTTTCCATGGCATTAAAAATTACTTAAGAAATGTTCCAATCATGGTTCCAATCATTCTCTAATGTAATAAAGGAGACATTATTGCTCATTCTGACCTGGCTGCAATGCCATTTTTTTTTCAAAAGCCTGACACTTATATACAAAGGAATAGAGATGAGTGTCAAGCATAATTATTGTAATCTATGTAGCTCTGACAGCCAATAGCTAACCTTGTGGCAGATGCGAAGGCATTGATGCACACCACAGGGGAGGAGTCTATTGCAGGGTCGTCCACAGGAGATGTCAGTGATGTGACAAGGCACATTGTTTCTCAACTGGAATGAAGATAGAGATCATTGTCATGATTGTAAAAGGAAACTGGTTCATACCTGTATTACACAGTATCTTTTATTGCATAATACTTAATACAATTTATGGAGGACTTCCACAGCTATCTCAGAAGCTGATGAGCAAAACAGGAAATAGTTTCTTCTGCTCTTCTATGGAAACCGAGTGGCCGGGTACATTGCATGCAGAAGTTTGACTTTTACGGACACTTTAACTAGAGACTCTGATATTGATTTTGAGAACTTAGAGCTATGGTAGATAGGCCTCTATGGAGTGAAATATGTACTAGCCTGGTCCAGACCTTCGGTCATTGATGTATGTACTATCAAGCTTCTTGGGGTCTGACCAGTATAGTCACTGCTATAGGCTTCATATATGTATACTCTGGCTAAGACTTTACTAGGCCAAAAAAGCCCACATGCAATCTCCAACAGACACAGACAATTCTGGAGGCTATAGATTCAGAAAAATGTAAAGCATTATTCAACAATGTCATCTGATTGTAAAAACATATCCAAGGCTTACCTCATGCTGCCCCATACATTTCCTCTGTACCAGGAAGGTGCAGGGAGGGCACTTGTCATCACTATGGCAGGTGTGTTGAACTGAAGGGGAGCAGTAAATACTTTACAGCATATACAGTGCAGTATGAACCAGTCATATTTTCCTTCAGAAAGGTCACAGGCGGGGAAAGTCACGGAAAGACAGTCAACAAAAGAGCTATGTCCAGTATCAGGGTAAAGTGCACAAAGTTAGAGTGTACAAACTGGTATACAGTTTGTACAATAGACTCGTACAAATGTTGATTATTGTGTGTAAACTTCAGAACGTGACTTGTTTTTTTTTTTTTTGTGATTTTTATACTTAATAACACACTTAGAAAATTGCATTGTAACACAATAAGTAGCCTGCCCCTTGCTAGCCTGCCATGTTTTACCTGGGTGCTCACAGCTGTGCTGACGGGAACACATGCGGTGGCACTCTGGGGGAGGTGTGCCGCAGGGTACCGGGGGAAACAGAACTGATGCTCCACAGTGGCAGTACAACTCCTCGAAACCTGTGTGTGCAACAAAGTGTCTCACTTACAGCATTGTCAGTAAAACATCATTCATTGTCTTGTACAAATTGTCAGGTAAAATGCAAGCCCCATGGACAATGAATAAACAAATATTCGAACAAACAAACATAGTGCATGTGTGTTGGCTGTTAATTGACAAATTTAGCCAAGAGGCTTGGTAGATCTAGATGTCCCCAAACCATCTGTGTGTATTTTGCATGTAAATTTTTTTAATTGCATGTAAAATTTTCCCAACTTGCAACCATAAAAGGATTTTGAAAGCTGCCGGCTACACAACTCACTTGTCTGCCAGCAAGGTTCACAGTTCCCTCGGTGGCACGGCTGCTCACACCTGTGTAAACCACAGCCCAGCTTCCTGCCACACACAAACGGACAGGTGTGATCTAACTCCTGCAGGGAGACGGAAACATCAAAACTCAGGACTCACAGGCCTGGATTTCTTCTTCTTGCAAGACTTAGAAATATTAGTCCTGCCAAATTTGTTTAGTTTACTATTATCACAAGACCATTGGTCATTTAAACCTTTAAAAAAATTTAGTTGAAGCAAGTACAAATCTAACGTTAAGTCTAATAAGAAATATCAAAATGTTGAAATATATAAAATTCTAATTAAATTGCAAGAAAAAAAAATCTTCTACCAAAAATAAAAGTGTATTGTGTTGTTCTACTGTGACATATATTGTACAACAAGAGAGTGCATAAGGCAAAACCAATTTATTTTCTTGGTTCTTAGGCATTATAAAGCCAAAATGGAAGATTAAGAAATGACTTTCCCCTTCCATTCTTTTAATTACAAATGATTGCTTTTTCAAATCTGACTGCCAAGAAGTCACATTGGTAGAAAACTTTACCACACAACAGGGTTGTCCACACTTGTGCCGCCCACACTTCCGTTTCTTGTTACACCTTTTGTCACACAGGAATTCGTCTTCCACTGAAAACATGGACGTCAACAGTTATGCTGGGGTTTACAAATATATAACATTGAGAGAATAGTATTTTTCATATAATATATCATTTCTGCTTGGTTTTAAGTGATCAATTTGTTCTGTTTACCTGTTGGTGTATAGTTATACACTGTCTTAATCTAATAACATTGTATATATTGAATAAGTTTGATGTTATTACTAATTGGATGTTCATTGTGCTATCTACAGCAGAAATGTTCCAGAATTTAGTCATTACAACTAAATATATCATTTTGTTAATGTGTTTGTTTTTTCCACACTAGACACACCAAAATATTTCCATACCTGATCGACCTTTGACATCTTTGCATGGTAGTTCCTGAGAAAATACAAAACACCAATTATTTAACAAGACGTCTGACTCACATGTTGAATATAAAAATTGACTGAATGAATGAAAGTCATTAGTGAATAAATGACCTTCATTGTACCCTAAATTCTATGTTCTTACAAGCTAAGGACAATGTCATGGTGATATAATTAATAGTAGACTGATGATATGAATACACTGTGAATCTGATACAAGAATGTTAAACTTAAAAGTTCATCATTCTGTATTCTCTTGGTAGAAGTCATTCTGTCTCAAAGCTGAACTGAAGAACATGGCATCACAGATTCTACAGCAGTGGATTACATAGCTCATTCCATGAAGAAGACTGCAGATGGATCTGGCTTAGTCCAACTTTTTTTGTTGGAATTTACAATTCAGTGTTGACCCAGAATATGAGAATGTGTTATCTAACGTCTCCGGTCCTAATTCCAACCTATGTTCTACACATTTTGTAAATGTGCACTTGACACTAAACCCTTGTGAGTTGAGCTTCATTCTTATACTGTACATTTAAAGCTTTACAGACGTATGTTTTTAATAAGTGATGCACTTTGCATCGGGGTGTTACATCACACGTTACTTGCAGATGGTTTTTGGTCGTTTGCTTGTGGAACGTTCCATCACCAAAATGTGTGCCCTAATCGAGAACTATGCAACTACAGTCACAGTGTTATTTCTGTTAGTCAAGCATTTAAAACTCTGAAACTACCCTTGAAAACTTCATAACTATCTTTCTGTGGTAAACAGCGCTCAGTCTTTTCATGCGGTGTGGTGCGATTAGTCCATAACAGAATTGGCGCCGTGTTGTGTTTACATGCAACGCATAACTTTGAACCACGTGATCAATAAAAATGGCCGAACCGGAGATGTGTGAAAAACCGCATGTCGTGTTAGCTTCGATTATCCAGCAGCAAGAAAGACACTCGTATGACAAAAGTGTAGCTTGTTGTAAAGTTTAATTATCACATAGTTCTGGGTTAGGGCACACATTTTGTGATGGAATGTTCCACAAGCAAACAAACCAAAAACCATCTGCTCACGTGTGATGTAACGCTCTGAGGCAAAACACATCACTTGTTAAAACACACGTCTAAAAAAGCTTTAATCTCGGTTATATGTACAGTATAAGAATGAAGCAACATTGAATTATACATATGGTGTCATGCAGGGATATAAATGTATTCTACACTGAATTACTCTGCGATGTTGACGGCCATGTTGGTGAGCTGTTCGCTCCTCAGCTCCCCGCAGAGCGGTTACATTTAAGCAAATTTTCAGGCATTGGTTGTTTATGCTTACTAACTGAAACAAATGTTTTTACCCTGTGGTACTCAAGAGAGTAACTTAGTCAACTGTCACGGGTCCGTATCATGAATGGGCACTCATGCATATCGCAGTTCAGGATTGGGCATGGGGCGGGATTAGGACCGGAGACTTCAATATTAAATGCAGAAACTTTCGTGGTGGTTTAATATTCACAGTTTTCGCGCTGGCTGCTTCACAGCGAACTTAAAACAACCATGAATATTTCTCCATGGCAGTAAGAGAATACAGTGCATGGTGTTTTTTTTTCTATTTCAATGACCTCAAAGTAACCTTTAGGAGCATTGTGTGTGTAACTTATGTTCAATCTGTACAAATTTTATGCGAAGAACCATTGGTTTGTAAAATGTAAACTCTATTTGCTACATTCTCATTACAACTGAACAGATTATCTGAAAGAAAATCAAAAATGCATGCTTTGTCGGGAGCCCCGCATGACTAGGTCTCACACCACGTTTTTGGCCTTGCCAATTGCATTACACAATAGTTATAATCAACCGACAGGTGCCGATGGAAACTAACTTACCTTATAGGAGGACCTAAGGTCTAAGGTAAGGTTAAATAATCATGCGAGCTATCCTACAAAAGTCCTGCAGACTATCTAGAGAAATTACAGCCTGAGGATATTTGGAACATCATCAATCTCTTGATGAAACAAACAAAACTCCTAATCTGACCTGAGTTTTCCATCCACATCTGCAGGCGAGTTTTGTGGTCCCCTCACAAGGCCCACACTCCCCTGCATGGCAGGTCTTCTGGCACAAGTGGATTTCGTCAGACTCTGTGGAAACAAACATTTCACTCAGATGTAAGACAATCATCAACATTTCAGTTAATGTTTTATTGCTATTCTTGTTTAAGGAGGCTAGTATGGCCCCATGCCCTGACCATGTGCCCCCTGGAGAGCAGATCCTCAGGCAAGCATAGAATTCTAATTGACCATAGATGCTAGAAGGTGACATGTGGTCCCAATTTTTTACGAGCGCAGACGTCATAAATTAAGTCTGCATGACCTAATGCATGGTTGACATTGATTAAGATTGAACGTATTAAAGTTCACTTTTTTTCCATTGAAAACTTTTAAAAAAATCTAAATTTCATTGACCAAAAATTTTTACATAGCATACATGCATGTATACAATGTTATTGAGCCATTACAATGCAGTCAATCTGGTATTCTGACTCTTAATTAATATGTGACATTGTCTCATATTTCATACCATCAGATCCACAACCAATAGGCTTGTTGCAGGTTTTTCCGCAGGTTGGTAAGGGATCCAAGCACGTCTTGCGGCTGCCATTTTCCCCCAGCTCCTCCAGCTTGTCCACGGTGGTCTGGCCACAGCAGCAGAACTTGACTTGTGATGGCAGTTTGGGGCAGGGTGGACAGGGGGCGCTGTGGCACAGCTCCTCACAGGTGTGATGTCCACACTCTAGTTCTCTGTCACAGGCAGAGGGGGAAGGAACAATTTTCATATTACAAAACCTGCATAGGAATAGTCCAAAGATAATTTGGGGGCTTCTATACACATTCTTTGCATTTTTTTTCTCACTGTAAGCAGTCCCTATTAATCTCAGACACAATAAATAGAACATACATTTCAGACAAAACTTGTCATTGAGCAAACTTACCTGTCACATACATTCTTACAGGAAAAGCTGCTCCCGTCCCCATCCACATCCTCCCCTGTCCACTCCTCACCCCCACACACCACTTCCCTGACTACCCTGCCACAGTAACAAGCTGGAACATAAAAACTCTTTAAATAATGTACCTAGAGCTCAAAAATACTTCACAGTGCAAAGACAATACATTTGTTACATACACATGTATCCAAACTTAAAAGTGTTTATGACACCAAAAGAATTTTTTTTTAATCCCTGAAATCACATTCAACCAAATTGCTAAATAACATTTACACAAAATATACCACCTTCTGATGTTACCTTAATTGTATGTTCCAAGTCTTGATACTTCCAATCAGGTTATTATCATACAGATGTACCTGTCATGACAATGAACATTGGCAGCCGGGATGGATCTTTGCTGCTCACAACATACAATGTACACTGTACAGTACTTTAAAATTTGTGAAAGTTGATTGTAAAGTCTTTTCATTGTATGTACATGTAATCACTAAATGAGTTTGCTTATCAAATAAAGTTTTAAAAGCCATGGTGCCAGGTTTCCAACAAGCTGGCAAGTTAACTGTAACGTCATGACAGGTATAGTCATTAATTACACAATCATTATGGTACTATTTTTGTTAATAATAATACAAAAATGTTGCAATTGTATATTGGTGTGATAAACAATTTAATGTAGTCTGTAAATGTGGGTTACATAACAAGACTGGCAAGCACATATTGTATTTTTACCCTATACCCTTAATTGATTACATTATATCTTGAATTTGATACAGATATACACCACAAGACAACATTAAGGTCAATCCAGGGATTTCTGGGTCAATCATCAGCTAAAGACTAAACCATAAATGCGGGTACCAGAGATACCATGATGATAATAACAGCTGCAGGGATCAGGCTGACCTCACAGCTGTGACAAATGATGACATTGCAGACAAGGTGACCCTGCAGTCATTTATCATGATCAACTTCACAGCAAAAATGGAACCGACAAGGGATGCACTGCTTAGAATAGCCCTAGAAATTGTCAGCAGGGAGGCAGAGGTTACTAAACTTACAGTGTACCGTAAACGGGGGCAATCAGTGAACTCACGAAAACTAGAAATATATATTGTAACATGTACGTGGTTTGGAGTGAAGTTTTCATATGTTGGGTACACATGTGTGTTTAGGTTTATAAGTGCAGTCTGAGGTCAGGGACAAATATATACTCTGCAGATATGTTTTCAGTGGGTGGTCCTCAACGATGGAGAGAACTCTTCATCTTTCTCTCTCTCTCTATCCGAGTCCCATTAACAAAGTTACGGAACACTGCCCAAAATATACAATGGCGTACATGACGTGTTGTACAAAAAATAGTGAAAACCAAAATGAATCATGGCATGTTCATGTACAATGTACATGTAGGCAGACGCCGATATGTTAGATTACCTTGCATGTCACTAATACAATATAGGGTTAATGACCCTCCCTCGCGTGTATACGGTACCATAATTCATGGCCTATTCCTATAACCACCTCATAAACGACCTCGTCCGTTACGCAGACTTAGTCGCTCCTTTCGGTGATTATAGGATGTTATCATCATATAGACATTGTCATATATTGAGCCATGATGACTCAGCTCTGGAGAGCGCATTATATTAACGTTACATAGCAACGTTAGCTTATATATAAGTTATAGATGGGATCCAGTTGGTTCGTCTGGCCCTTTTCCTTGCTGGCCGGGGCGGATTCTTGCTTTCTCTACCTTTCGAACCTTCTGAAATGTCAGTGGCTGACCGATAAAATCTCAGTCACGTTTTGTTCGCACGTTTTTTCGTCTTTGTGAACTGTGCGCCATTTTGTGGCTCTCGTTCCCAACATTGTAATGATTCCTCTACTCACTTATGTTTGACAATACCCTGGACCTATACCCCGGATGCAGGTAGTATATGGGATATTAATGACCTTGGTTATGGAGAAAATGGATCTTTTTGATTGGTCAACGTTGTCTGGCTATATGATGATATCAGTTACATTAAATTTTGTATATCTTTTTGTAGATCTCCATCCAGGCTGTTGATAAACAAGTGCTTTCGAAAAAAGCTGGCTTAGGTTGCCTTTGTAAAATTGTACTGGATGAGTTTCAATATATTTCCATTGTGGTATGTTGAAAGGAACTTTTCATATCTTTTTGGAATTTGGCACTTTGTATTTTTTGTCACATAATTCCTACCTTGAGTTAGGATAACAGCACATGGCTGACAGTCTCCAGCATGGCAGATATCCTCACAGGTGTGTACGCTGCAGTTCAGCTTCTTTCCACAAGGGGTGCCACACTTGATTGTTGTACCTTGCGAACAGCGAACAGACTGCCTGTCAACAAGTTGAGAAATTACAGATAACAATGAACATAAACACTGACAAGTTGTAATCCAAGGAACACATACTTAACACAGCATTCTTAATGTTACAAATTTCATCATCATCATCATGATCTTTAATAAATGTTTTAGTAGTCTCTCTGTTGACATCAATGAACATATATGTCAAAATTTTACTTACTACCGGTAGTCAATTTTCTTTTTCGTTCCTCAAAAAAGCACAATTTTCATCTACAGTTTAACAGTTGACAGTGAATTCAACTTTCTGTGCAGCCTATAGGCTCCACTTCTGATTGCTAATATTACACAAGGCCATTTCAGGTTGTTATGTTTGAACTTGGCTATAAAACTGATGATACATAGCCCTCTTCTGCTAGATCAGCATGAAAAAAAATGGTCTAGTGGTTAAGATTTGGCGCTCTCACCGCCAAGGCCCGGGTTCGATTCCCGGTGTGGGAACCAGTGAAACAACCAGAGGGGCGAGTAGAACAGAAAGAAACAACATGCCCCCTACCCGGGATCAAACCGGGATCGGCAGATTACAAGTCATGACCGCTATCGCTGTCGCTACAAAAACACTAGTGCCCTTGGGCAAGGACGATAGGCGGTACTCGAACATCACTGTTACAGTATTATACATAACTTGAGTTTAGCATAGGTTGAATAAACACGGCTCACAAATAGTAATTGACTGGTTTGGCTGAGTTCCTGATAAGCTAATATAGGACTTAGAGACCAAACAACCCCAATTCTTGGTACTCATATTAATTTCTTGGACTGAAATTATAATGTTCCTATGGGATAATTCATATACAAATTGTACTGAATAGTACCAACTTGAAGTTTTCAATGAAATACCTTTGACAAATGATTTCAACCTTATATATTAATTATTTTTGTCATTGATTATGCAAATAAGATCCTCGTTTGTCACACTCAAAAAGGCTTTAATCACATTTCTGAAAAGGTATGAAAATGAGATACTCATTTGCATAACAAATGTTGAATGACATTCACATGTACATAACTTCCAAATGCCAGAAGTATGAAATTGTTGCCATTTACCAACAAAGTGCATTACAACATTTTCTTCACAATAATGCAAATTAGGTCTTTATTTGCATAATACTTATCTAAAGTATCAATATTTTTCTCTTTCTCAGTTACAATGTCACGTGTTGCAACAGTCCTTTAATGGAACAGAACAGGTTTAGACAGTTTCCTGATAAATTATGCAAATTATTTTCCAATTTGCATAATCAATATTGAACTATGTGAAGCGTCACTCAAGCTGTCTACATACCAAAAACCATGATGATCTATAAACCCCTTCTTGAGTTATTCTCTTTCAAACTCCAAACCAGCCCCTGCAGTTTTAAAACATGTTGCTAGGGGACACAAATTTATAAGACTTACTCTCTGCCTCAAGAACAATCTACCACTCCAAAATTATAGCCACAGCATGTCCAGATTTCGAGATATCAAACCTGGAAGTTTCAGTGCAGTACCATAACAAGCCACTAGGGCCCAAAAATTGCTTCGAGGACTCATCAACTTATGCTGGTCTTCTACATACACCCACACCCACCCACCCCCACACCCACACCCACGCACACACACACCCAAGTCAATACAAAGTTGCACAATACAATTTTGGATTCAAAAATATCTGGAATCTGCAGAACCAGGACACTTTCCTCTGGAGTTGAGCCCCCTTTAAAACATCACAACAATTATTAGGCATGCTATTGACATGCCTACATGTATGGTTACACTGGTGGGGCCTATAATGTCGAAACAATGTCTAATTTAGATATATTCTTGCACATATGGCCTATAAACTAAGGAGCAACTTGTGTGCAACTTTCAATAGAACGTGCTCCTGTTGTAAACTGAACATGCACATGTCAGGCTCAATTCAGAATTCCACACTTTATGTGCATATCAAGTTCATGTTCAACATATATATTTAGTTGTCAAACGTGACTCCATTCAAAGTTACACCACAGCCTTAAGCTAAATTTGAACCTCCTTTAAATATCAAATCTGAACTTGGGACCTTGTGCTGAACGATTAGACTTTCATCTTGGATTAAGTTTGATGCAATAAAAGTTTCAACAGTATTAAAGAGTGGTACAAGAATCAAGATGACATGTGTAAATTATACAGAAGTAGTAGAGAGGCAAACAGTGCCATATTGGGTTGTAACCCTACAAATTTTGAGCACCTAAGCTTTAAGCTATGTGTATTTCCCTATGTATTTCCAAAAGTGCATATTTCCTTTCAAGCTCTGCTTGGTCATGAATATTTTGCTTACTATACATTAGCTATTTGTTCTTTTCACTGTCAAGTGGCAGCTGAAAGTATTGCAGAAGAAACGTTAAAAATGTGTGTGCAAACTGCTCTAAAGTCAGAAATGTGCTGTACTCACTTTGTCTTTCCACAGTGACATGACTTGGTGACCATCACAGGACATGGTGGACAGGGACCTGGGTGGCACAGCCTGGCAGGAAAAATGCAAAGTTTTGCTAACACTTCTTGCAAAGTCATAAATAATACAGCCATGTTGATTCAATCATATTATGGATGGCATCCTCTGGGAACCCCAAAACTCAGATGCAAGCATGGGAATGAGAAACAAGTGCTTTAAAAACTGCTGGCATTTTGCCAAGATTTGTATGTGTGAAAGTTTTTTTGTAATTATTAGAATATGCTGAAGGCAGTCAGTCAAAGGTATATTGCCTCAAATTATGAATTCTAAGTGGTCAGGAAGGTTGAATAAATGACTTAACACAGAGTATGGTTCCCAAACAATAAATTAATTTTTGTTCCTTCGCATCTTTTATTTTTTGCATCTTCTACTTTGACTTTGAAACTGACTTTCTATGACATCAGTTAAAGTTAACTTTTTTTTCATTTCATCACAACTCTCACTATGCAGGTATTTTGTATGATTTACAGTAGGGTCAACAGCTTTTTTTTTTACAGAAATGGACAAAAATTGAGCCGCGTGTAGATGTCATGAATATAATAAAATCGTGTTGTCATTTGTTCACACAAAAACAAAAAACAATAAATCATGAAAATGAAATATAAAGGAACATAACAGTCCAAGCCTTTCTACATATTAGTCACAAATACACATGACCGTACATATAGATGTAGATGTTCTAACAAGATGCAGATGTTAAGACAACAAATGAACTCTATCTTACATGGTACAGAGATGTGGACAGTCCTGGTCCTTCTTTTTCCCACAGACATCTCCACAGGAGTGTGGTGTGTCATTCCTCACATACTCAGGCTCCCATACCTTCTCTGTTCAACAAGACATCATGGGAAAACACATGACTGCACAATTAAGCACACTTTTAACATACATTCAACAATTCATCTCCAGTAGTACTGTATGCACAAAGAAATCAAACCCTTCACGTACAAATTTAGAATAGTTGCTACTACTACTACTAGGGGTGGGTACTGGTATACCGTGCCAGTACACCGGTACAAAAACTTTTCTTGTTGAACCAGTCCAGAAAAATGGACCTGATAAAAGTCAGTGGACCAAATTTTGGACCGATTAGAAAATGAAGATAATACCGACAGGCTTTCAAATGTATTTTGGGCCTTATAACGCCATGAAAATAACTAGAGCAAAGTAAAGGGGAGTTTATAGTCATTTTTACCCAGTTTCTACAGTTAAACTTGGTCTAAATCAGGGGCAGCTAGTGTTTTACATGAATATAGGATTTTAAAATGCAGGTGGATGTTGACTACTCCAAAAGGATCCTTGTGACGAAATGGACCATTGTTTTTAGTATCACCCATTTACAGGCTTTCACAGGTAGGTCCGGGTTCAGGTCCAGATCTGGACCTGATTCTCTGGACCTGGACCTGGACTGTACCTGACCCACCCCTAGTTGCTACTTCTGTTATGTACTTCAATGAAGGTTAGACATCCAGGTAAGAAGACAACTAAAAGCAGTTACTAAAGCAACTGGATATGATTTTGGAATTGGTCAGACGTTTCAGATAGCACCCACTGTCTTTTGTCAGAAACTGAAATACTAAAATGGACCTTACCACAGAAGCACTTGTAAGCGTTTGGCACCTTGTGGGTGACATTCTGGCAGGCGGGGCACCTCCACCCATTGTCCTGACCCTCCAGACTGGCGGCAGGCGACCGCGCCCACTTCTTAATACACCTGAAGGAGGGACAATGTTATCTCCATGGTACAATTATTAAAAACATTAGTAGTAAACAGAAGTGCCATCAAAATGCCCAGTGGTATGCTGAGTTAAGTATATTTCAGTGTAATTGCTGGCTCAAGTTTTACATATTTTGCTCCTGTGGTTAGTAAAAGGAAAGGCTTATAACAGAATGGTACCCATGCCAGATCAGGGGGCAATTTCAGACAAATGCTTGCTATTGGTTGCCCACTTAATACCCAGGAAACATTTCAGATAATGCCACAGGTCCAAGGCCCTAATCTTAAGCTCTGCAACTGAATTCTAATAAGATCTTCATGTTTAGCAGAAAAGCATCACCTGACGGCCGCAAACTAGACAACATAGATAAATCTAACCAAACCACATGGGGAGATTTTAAAAGAAAGACGTTCAATTTCAAAGTCAGTATGATACTAGCCCTCAAACACCCGAGTGGGGTCCATTTGGACCCCAGGCGTACATTTCGAAGTACCATTTGAAGATTTTTGATATGAAGAAAAAATCCTTCTGTGACTTTGTCAGTCAATATGTCTTATACCTTCTCCTAAGTTTTCACAAAGATTGACACAATAATGTGGAAATTATAAAGAAAGTTTGTGTTTAGTCCCTCTGGGGTCCAAACGGACCCCAGCAAATATACACAGTTTTTAAAACAATCTTTTGGGGCTAACTCCTTAAACACTTGACTACCAAACTTTCAGACAATAAGGAGAATGTAAACCTAAATCCTAACAAAACTTTCTGTGTCATCAACATGTAATGTGGCGACAATATGACGTCATTTACCTAATCAGGGCGGCCATCTTGGATTTTGAACAATGACGTCATGAAATTAGCATAAATTATAAATTTTAAGTCATGAAAATTACATTGAATTTCATAGAATGTTTTACCAAGAAAACCTTGTTTAAATTGAAATTGTCAAATTTTGGCAAAAATATGCCTGTTAGAATATGGTTGCCATGGCAACCCCAAAAAATGATAAACTTACTCTATTGACTAAAAACTTTTGCAAACAATATTTTGTGATAAATTACCAAGTTTCGTAGCTTTAGCTCTAGCCGTTCATGAGTTATGTGACATAAATGTTGCTGAGGGCCTCAAAATTCCCATATCTGGTCGGAATAGGTTTAGTGCAAAACGTGGTCCTCCTGAACTTTTGCATAAATTATGATAATGAGTTGAAATTAGCAACATCTTAACATCTCAAAATCTTCCTCTTACATTGACGAAGCAATGTATATACAATGATCGCCGATAAGAAATGGTACTGAGATTTTATGAACAAAACATTTTGGGGTCATTTTAGTCGGAAAAAAAGGTCGGGTGCTTGAGGGCTAGTACCTCAACATTCTTTTTGATTGAGCCTGACTTGGTGTTGCAACATTGATTTTAATCCTGCACACAACAGTAGACCAATAACACAACACTTCCCATCTCCGCCCCAATACTATGTAGCATGATGTGCTATCTAACTTTGAAACTTAATTTGGTTTGCTTGGATCAGATCTCCATTAGCGACTGATACATCACTACTTTTCCTGGGTGAATGATGCAAATCAATGATTTGAAGTGAATCACTAACTCCAGACAAATGGAATTGCACCAGCACAAACCAGGGCATGCCACTACTATTTTTTGCTAGGTGTTGTGTTCTTTAATGTGTGGGGGGTGTGGCCCTCCTAAAACACGGGACCTCCTTTCAACGTCCTATCCAAGGGACGTCCCTAGCTGGAACTAGGTATTTTCAATTTCGAAATTCACAAGACACAAGGCACAAGATCAGAGATACAACAGGATTTGAACCAGAGACCTGTAGGTCTTGCCCAAACTTCTGCCATTTTGCTACGCTATCTCACGAGAACTAAACTAGCTTGTAATTACAAGTCTGGACCTGAACCATAGCACAGGTGTGCTAGAAAAAGAGAATATAACTTATAAGAGGTTGGTTTTAACAAGTCTGGAACTGGTTCCCAACGTTAGGATTTCTTAACTGGGCCTGAACCTTTTTACAAGTTGTGGTCCAGTGCCAGGTACGCATCACTACCCACCTGATCAAACTATTCATAAGCTCTATTACTGCAGATTGTTTTAGTCATACTCATAGGTAACATATTAACATACCGCAAATGAAACATGTGAAAGCAGCTCTTGCAGCTCCAGAGTGGAGCTTCCCTCCTGATGACATCACAGCACACCATGCACTCATAGCTGTTGGTCTGGAGCTGCTCTATCAGGGAAGCTGGAAAATAACAGTCAAACTCAAAGGTACATTCTGTTTCCAAACATTTAAACATGCAAGTACACTGGGCAACGAGAAAGGCAACATTTCCAGAAAATTCATATGGTTTCCCTGTAAACTTTTGTCAAGCTACTCAACCTATATCATTGTGTATCAGTAAAAAAGAAATTTCAATCATCATTAATTCTAGGCTCATGACAGAAGAAGTAAGTAAAAAGATCACACCAGCAAAAATATACGTCTTCCATACGTAATGCTGAGTGCGGTATGTTTGAAAGCACATTCAAATGCATCAATTGAAATGGAAAATTACATACAAATTTAAAATGTCTGTCTTAAAGTTTGAAGACATTTGCTTTGGGCGGTCCCTTCAACTTTTAAGGTTAATTTTCTTTGTATGCAATAAACCAACCTGTCTGTGACTCAGGGTCCAATTTCTTCATCTTGTCCCTCCTCTTGTCCGGTGCCCTCTGCTGGATCCCACCAATTGCAAGGTCATCTCCTCTGCGCCACCTCTGTCTGGACTCACCACCACCTGGTCTAGATTTTCTATCAAATCCGTTTCTAAATCCACCCCTTGCACCCAAACCTATCTGATTCTGTTGACTTCTTTCATATCTTACATCCTGTAACTCAACAGGAAATTCTTCTACTGTGCTTTCATTTTCATATACAAGGTTTCCCTCTTTCCCTTTTTCATCTTTATCTTGTTTTTTTCTTTGTTTTGGCATGTAATAATATAGAGAATTTTCCGGTGTAGAGTCTTCATAGCCTCTGCTTGAATTTTTTTCTTTTCTATAGTCTTTTCCACTATGTGGCCGGCGCTTCCAATCATCTTCATCTGCACCAGACCTATCAGGCCTCTTGTCTCTGTCTCTAGGCACTGACCCTGACCCACGTCTCTCAAACCGGGATTGGCTCGCTGGCTTTACTACATTTTGTTTCCCACCCTTTGCGTTGATATTATCAATGACGCTTAACAAGTCCCAAATATCTTGGGCTGTGACTTGTTTTCCCGAAGATTCAAAGCTTTGACCCTCGGCTCCTTGTGGGAACGAGTTATCTGATTTCTTGCCAGTCTGATGTGATAAATTGTGTTTCTCTCTTGTATCCCGAGGTCTTTCAGTGTTCTTCCTGTGCCTGCTGCCTTTGTCTTCTCTTTGCTCTCCTTTACTCTTTCCTTGCCCTCTTCTTTCCCCATTCCCTTGTTCTCTCCATCCTCTGCCTCTGCCGCGAGCTGCTTGGCGTTGACTTCGAGAGTTCTGCTTCCTTCGGGTTTCCTCCGAATCAGTCTGTTTCTTTTCATCACCTGAAATGAAGTCAATGCAGCATCATTTTTTTTTGGCAACATATGCATGTATGACTAACAACAACAACATGAGTCACAAGTTATACAGGAATCATGTACTAGTAATTCAAAAGTTTATGAATTTCATATTACAACTTACATGTAACTTTGGAATGTTACAGTTGGATAGGACAAAATTACGACTATAAAGCCATGCAGGTATGCAGGTAACCATCACATTCAGCTGATCACAGCTGTTTATAAATGTCTAACTCTAAACTACACTACTCATACCTGCCGGCACGTTTCCAGACGCCTCCATTGCTGCCAAGTTGCACACAAGAGGCTAGTTCTGTTACTCTATTACACATGAAGAACTGCCTTGCGTGACTAGTTCTAAATAATCTAACTTCTTGCACAATAGGAAGTGGAAATGTTGCAACGTTCACCCATGTTGGTTGTTGGACCTACAAGTACTTCTGGGTCAAGGGTCAGATTCTGGCGCGAAACTATGCACACGTCACCTATTTACCCTGGTCTATGATGCATCGTTTACGGATCATATATCTCATTTTTACCTAAAATTTAGAATTGAATAATGTTTTCATAAAATATAACTAGATAATGCAAGGATATAATATCAATAATATCAGTTATGGGTTGAAAATGTGATTTGGACGAGGAGCAACCTTTGTAAAGGACATTAGGGTCTAAGGTAGATGGCGTGCTGTGCGCAAAATATAGCTTCGCTTGACGGAGGGACGGAAAGTCGACAGCGTCGGTCAGAAACAGCATTTTGGCCAAGGTTTTCTCAAGTTTGTTCTTTGGGCACGGGCACTGACGGAAAATCACAAGAGGAGCGCCACCTGGACAGTCTGGATTTACTCTTGGTGGTTTTTCTCAATCCTGCGCGAGCTGAAAATTGGCGTAAGTTATGTTGTGAGGAAGTGTTGCTGAAAACAGGCTTGTCCTAAGTCAGACGTGTACACGGTGTACTCACCTCTTGTTAGGGTGTCGCTATTAAACTCCTAACGCACTGGCTTAGTAATTCTTGGGTACGTGGATACTACGATATGTAACCACGACTGTTCATTTATCCGCTGCTCGCCTTGCTGGAAAGGTTGCGAATATTACAAGAAGGAAGGGGCCACTTCAGGGGGCAAGGTGTGTGCGTGCGTGCTGAAGCAGCGGCGAGTCCACAAAATTTAACGTTACAGCTTTAGAATGCCAAGCACAATCTGATTATCTGAGGTAAACTGGTGTCTTCTCTGAGAGAGAGGGGTGGCGATTATGTTAGGTTAATTGAAGCACCCTAAAACCCATTCTTCTCTCCAGCTGAGAAATTTGTTTTGCCGAAAGCAAGAACATGGCGGTGGCGCTGTACAACAAATTCTTCTTCTTCTTGTTAAATTATACAGGAATGTAACGTTACTGCATGTACCATAAACATGCAGTGCACCATTTTTCTTACTTCAAGCAGCATAAGTTCTCGTTACGATAACTATTCAGGTATACAGTATATAGACATGGGTGCCTTGTGTGACCAAGGAGTCAAGGACATCTAGAAACCTTGCCCGAGTGTTTTTTTTGGGGGGGGGGGGGCGCTTCTTGGTAGGATAAAACATAAGTAGTTGCATGTAACTGTAACAGTGTAAGAAAATATAATGGATCAGTTGATTTTAAGGAAGTGCCACCTGGGCAACCTCGATGTAAAAAGTATTTCGAGCACTGGTGATTGTCATGCCAATTTCGAAAGATTTAGGCCACTCCAAAAATTATCAATGTTTTCCAGTGGAAATGTGAGCTTTTCTTAGCTTAGTGTATGGTTATATCTGAACCATGTTAATTATGATATGAAGATGAGATGTGAATGCTGCCATGTTGTTTGTACCATGATGTTGATAGTATATTCACAGCACCATCGTCCATGACAATCTTAGTAACTTCACATTGTTTTTCACTTTTTGTTCTCGTTGCAGGGCGCGAAATACTTTTTTCCGCATACCTGCACTGGTGCAGGTAACATTGACATTTACCTGCACCAGACAAATTTTACCTGCACCACTCTGAATTTAGGAAGTATGGATCATGCTAAAATTGTTTAGGGACCATTGCTATTTTTTTCGTTTATACTTTATAGGTGGTAACATTCAATGCAGCTAATATCAATCCACATGCACCTACAAGGCTACATCATTGACATTTATGTATGAAACCCAGTACATGGACCAGTGCAGGTTAGGTGCAGGTAGACACCACAAATGCCTGCACAGCTCCAATATTACCTGCACTAACCTGCATTGATTGCACCTACTTTTGTGCACCGCCCCCGGCTACACTACCGTGCACCTACCTGGCCGGGATACCCCGTAGGTGGTTTTGGCCAGTATTTTATATAGGTAGATGGATAGATCGCCCATACAAGATGCTGTAGTTGCTGTATAGAATCCATCTATATCACCAAAATATGTGTTTCTTATACCATGGTTTCACCGATGACATGTATGAGGTTTGGGGTCACCTTGTGTGCTTCAATAGATCTGAACACAACCTCAGATGTACTTCAGGATTGACCTGGTGGATTTTTGCTAATAGTGCAAACGCCACAATTTTTGTAAAAAAAATATCACATTTTTATTTTAGTTGATCTTTTAGATTTAGTTTCAAGATTTTTTTTTTTAATCTATGAAATGTTGACTAGCAAATACCAGTTTGCTAGATTTCCAACAAGACTCAAAAATATGAAGGGAATAGGCCCTAATATCAGGGCCCTAAAATGGCCCTTGTATTACATTGCTGTCCTTCATTCACAGTATTTTTCGTCCTTGCTTTAGCTTTTGCAGTTGAAATATCGATGGATTATCAAGAATATAGCCTTTGCTGAATATTTCTAGAAATTCTATTTTTCAGAAGTAATTGGCACTGAAAATGACATGAACTCAAGAAGCTCCATTGAAATAATTGACTTTGTAGAATAGAGGCATTATACCTAGCCAGTCGAGGCGTGAATGTACAATAAAGGTTTTCAATATAATAGTGGTGAGAATGAGAGGTCAGCATTTTAGGTGATTATGATAGTGGTGAAATGTCAGCATTTAGGTGATTAGGGTAATGGTATAAGATTCCAGAAAAACTAACCTCATGCAGCCAAAAATAAATTGTAAATCAAGCATGTCATTTTGTTCGAAGAAAAAAATTCTTTGCTTAGGTGACAGTACTAGCATTTTTATGTGTTACAGCACAGCAAGTACAGCTCTATCAGTTTGACTTTGAGCACATTGCACCACCCACAGTGTAGAAGTAGTTGCCAATGCCAGTTTGCTGTGTGAGACATGAGAATCCAGAGAAGCCTTGCCTGGTGTTAGATGAGTTAAATAAACAACGTGACTTTCTTGCTAATCCCTAACATACCATGTTGCTTGCTGGGTTGGTGGTATGACCTGTGTCTGCTCCTGATGGGGCCTAGGGGTCACCCTAGGTCATATAGAATATTACATTCACCAGGCTGATTTTCCACAGGATTAGGCCCAATTTCATTGAAATTCTTGTCCGGCTGATTGCAAGTAACATGAAAAGGACAAACAATGTAGTTTGTTATATGATTCATTTATCTGGTGAATTACTTGCAGCCATTTGGTACCCAAAATGGAGTAATGAGGCTGATGCGTGCTTGAGGTGCCTCCTCCAACAAGGGACCCCCGTTTTACATCCCTTCGAAAGACAATTTTGTGAAATTCTTGGTCCAGTTACAGCATGTCTGAATATTCACACAAGATTTTCACTTTCACAAGATTCAAAACTCAATCCTTTCCTAAGGCAGTGGAAGAAAAGGGTCCAACTTTTTCTGTACTGTGTGAGCTCTGTGATGTGATGAGGATTTAGGAGAATGATTTTCTTTGTCTGTAAAGATGAAGAAATTATGATAGAATTTGAAAATGAAAACGATTTAAATATGTATATTATTGTGACAAATGTCATAGCTCACAGTATTATTGTGTACTTGATTTTGTGAAGGAAGTCACAACATAGAAAATGTGCAATAGAAACGAGAACTCTGAGCCCTCTTACCTCCAAAGTTATCAAGATCCATTGTAAATTTTACCTTGTCTCATTGATGATGCAAGTAAGTGTACTGAGCTTAAATCTATCTTGATCAATGGTCTTTTCCACCAGTATTACATGTATATGTGAAAGATCTGTCCTTGGACTGAAGTCAAGTTTAGCATAATCCCATTTCATCATTAATTATGCCATTGACTTCCACAGTTACAGGAGATATGTATGGCATTGTCAATGTAGCTCATAGTCATATGACATTGCATTGTGTAAAAGGTTATTATGGAAAAGAATGGCACTATAGAATTTCGTCATTGACTATGCAAATTAATGTACATCATAACTGGCATCTAATTGTGTACATTTCTTAAACTTGCCCCGAATCATGAACATCTGTATTTTTCTTCTTCGTTTACTATTATTCTTTTTGGAAGCTTTCATTGCAGTTCTAAAATCAGGTTTGCAGAAGGGTGTTGGGGGTGGGCTTACTGGTGCTGGGCTGTAAGTGTAAGACTTATTTCTGACTACTTGCAGGAGGCCCAAATTCAGTCTTAACCTTCGTCTTCTGAAGAAATAGCAAACTTTTCTGAAGACCTACTGACAGCACCATAACAGATTGAACCTTTCAAGTAGAAAGTTCACACATGTTAGTAGAATACATTATAGAAAAATGCTAACACTTAACATCCATTAACAATTAACACTACAAGGACTTACCCCTCTAAATTTTCGGACGAACTCGGTCGACCTTGTTCAAAGATTGAATGGCCCTTCCATCTCCAGCAGGAACAGACCACTTTTGCAGGAGGGGTCATAATTATCAGAAAGTCTATGTCGCCACCCGTCTCTGTTGAGGGTGGGCCAGTAGGCTCTGATGTACACTGCCTCCTTCACGCCATGCGCAAAGAAATACAGTTTTGAATCTATGATTTTGACTTTGTCCAAAGAAATAGAATGACCCAGAGACTCTAGGTGTATATGTTGTGACACCTTGGAGTTAACAGAACTTAGACGCTGAAGTTCGAGAACCTAGTTTTCACTGCATGTTCTGTCTCACTGATGTAAGTATCCTTGCATTGGCCTTCACTAGTTTGCCCTTGACACGTGACATTGCACATATGTCCATAATTACGTACGTGGGTTATAACTGCCATGTTTCACCGACTTCTCAGTGCCACACTGGCATACATGATAATATGCCATCCAAAACGAAGGCTCTTACATTTTGACCTAGAACGTGCCTCTGCTAATTTAATGTAACTTACAAATTTAGTACGTGTCCAATGAGGGAAGTTTTCGTCGTGTAGTGTTACGACCTCATTTGAAGAAATTGACAGGCACAGATGCGAGAGTCATCACCAAGGGGCTTGATAAATTACAACTTGTGCTCCTCCCGGCTATTTACAAAGAAAAGACATCACAGCTGGCACCCACAGAAATTGCCTCTCTTGATATGGTCGATTGGCATTTGTTGCCTCTGACCCGTCACAATTTAAAGCGATACAAGTCATCTTAAGCCGGTTTCCACGTCTCACAGTTGGAAGCTTGACTCTTGAGAGCTCCACCCATCTAGACAACTTAATGCCTTGCCTATCCTCAGTGTTTTGGATTCCTTGTTGTAAGTGATCTGGGTTTCAAAGTGGTAAGAGACAGATGCAAGCAAGCGCAATTGTTTAGAATAGATCGCACTGACCCCACCCTTAATCTCTCGCAGCATGATGCTTTGAAAAGAAATAGACTTTTGCATAAAACAACAGCGCAACCCAAAAATACAACTGGACCGGCAAACTTCCCTGGCATTCGTTGCATGTCCTGCCTAAGTCGGGTCTTGGTCCCCAGGCCGAAAATTGTCACAGGGGACGGCATCAAGAGTCGAACAGATGGCCGGTTGGGATGTTCCATCTGAAGCCCATTCAGCGCATCTAAAGGGTATCAGTATACTGTGTCAGTGTTTGCCAGCGTAAATTGAGAATTGACGGGTTTATATGTTTTCTCTGAATACCAGTCGGTGTGCATGTTTGCGAGACTAATTGAGCAGCAGTGAATATCGTGTTATTTTTAACATCAAGGTCATTGCTTTTCAACGTTGTTTTTCTTGCTTCGACAGATTGAAAACATTGCCGGCGGAAAGTGAAGCAACCCGGGTAGGAAATATCGCCTGGCGCGGTGACCGATAGGATAGCGCTCGATTGCGAAACGCAAGGTACGCGGTAAATGCGACTACCCATTATTTCTGGCTGCTAGCTATCTCCTACACATGTACGACCCTGTCTCGCTTCGTACCAATGCTTGTGATCTATTGGTGGCATGTTGGCATATTATTCATTTTCACGACCTTTGGTCACGAAGTTTATTTCCACATGAATCACCGCTATATATTTACTTCCGTCTTCCGGATCATCTTTCCTTCATCAGCGCTCTTTCCTGTCCGCTGCATCTGTCCCTTAACACACCATTCCATCTTCATAATTCTTCTTTAAAACTTAAACTTAATGTAAGCATATCCATACGTCGCCCTAACGAAATAAGCCATCGATTAGCTCTCGTTTGTGGTGCTTGTTCTTTTTATTGCGTTGGTAACCAAGCACATACGTTTCTAGGTCCAAAGGGAGCATGCGAAAAATCTGTATCACTTGGGCATTAGGCAAATAATCCCGCTCCATGTACACACGTGGATCCGGCAATACAGATATCACGTCGGAGCTAGATAATTGACGATTGCCCTTAGTATGCTGTAGTCACGTTTAACTGTAGCTGTAAACATTACGGCGAGAAATTGTTTTGCTTATTTGTTTCTAACGTTGACAGACGCTATAGTGTACATTGCAAGTTCGTTTTGCCTTTTTGCAGCTCAAAGCGGAATCTGACAGGGCGACAAAGTCGAAGTGAGGATCCCAGCGCGAGAGTTCAAGCGGCGAAAGCGGCGCCAGCAGCAGCGAAGTTTCCCAGCCTGCCGTGTAGCTTCAGGTGGCGTCGAAAAGTCCCGTAGATTGCTCCTTAGCGAGGCGACTGCTGATTAAGACTGCTAGGTCACTAGTCTATAAGCGAGACCTCTACCTATTTAAGACATATCCTACCATTCGTAAGAATACAGATAGAAGCTGTTAAAGGCCGCAGCATGAGTGATAAGAATAAGGACGACGACATCTGCCGCGACTTTCTGCGGAACGTCTGCCGGCGAGGCAAGCGGTGCAAGTACCGCCATCCCGACGAGGGCGAAGGTGCTGGTGGCCAACAGAAGCAATCTTACGCCTTCTGTCACGACTACCAGAACAAGGGCTGTGATAGGAACAACTGCAAGTTCATCCACTGCACAAGGGAAGAAGAGGACTTCTACAAGCAGACTGGAGAGCTGCCGTCTAGTCTACAGAAGCAGACAGGCGTGGGTTCGGGCGGCGTAGGGGCTGGAATGCTTGGGTTAGGCGCTAGTAACGGCGGCGGATCGTTGGGGGGCGGAGACATACCAATTTGCCGTGACTTTCTGAAGAATGAGTGTCACCGTGGTTCCAAGTGTAAGTTTCGCCATATGGCCCAAGATGAGTACGACTATCCCTTGAGTTCACGTGACTCACTAGCACCGGAGCCACCCCTGCCGTCCTACACCTCTCGGTACGACTCGTACGAACCCCGCTACGATGATTATGAGTACGATCGCCTTCGGCTGAAGCGACGCAGAGATGACCTGGACTTCGACTACCGTGAACGGGAACGCGACTACGAACCTCCACGGCCACGCCCTCTGGACTACCGATTCCTTGAAGACGAAAACATCATGCTCCGTAGAAAGATCGACGAGTTGAAGAAGCAGGTGTCCGATCTCCAGGCGACCAACGAAGTCCTGCTCGAGCAGAACGCACGCTACCGAACCGAGCGGGCGCTGCAGCGGTCCGGCACCCCGCCTCGCTCCGAAAACCTCCCCGTCACTAACTATAACCACGGTATAATCTCCCAAGCCATCACGCACACCATCAGCCATGCTAGCGTAACCAACCCACAGATTCCACAGGCACCTAGCGTAACGCAGCTCAACAGCGCATCCCTAAACCAAGCTCAGTCGCGAGGGCTCGCCCAGGACCTGCTGTCCGGGCCTAACGCCGCCGCCGCCTCTGCAGCAGCTATCCCCATTTCCCACCAAGGTAGCACCTTGCCCGTGTCTGTGGCACAGGCCATCGCTTCAGTCGCGCAGCAGGGTTTGGTGTCTTACCCTATCATGACTGGTAACATGCGAACCGCCATGGCACAGAGCAGCTTGTCCCAGAGCTTGCCCCAACACTAAACACGACCTAACACCAGTGTCATTACCTTTTACCGTTACCATGCGTAGTACATATTTCGGTTTCCATCATATTCAGATGATGATGGTCGTCTGCATTCAATTGTCGGCTAAAAGGCTAGTTTGTTAATGTTTCGAAGAGGGCAAAGGACAACTATAACGTCAACAACAGGGTAGCGATGATGTCTTTAATGCTGTAGGCTTGAGGTGTTGAATGTCCTCATCGTACTTACGCAACCACCTCTTTTTGTATTTTGGGGTGGAGTTTCGTTTGAGTCTGTATAAACCGTAGACAGTTGCGCGTCCTGAATGCTGCAAGAAGCCCTGTGTATTGTACCATGTCTCTTCAAAGTGCCCAGATGTAATTTTTGTATGCTTGTATTAGCGTCATATTTAGAGATTGTTTTATACATGTTTGATCTATCTTTATTTCTTTTCTGTTTTACTCAAGATCGATCTATAGACGGGGTAGATTGGTTAAAAAAGGGAAAACTTCTATATTACCATACCATACTAAACAGTACAATAGAGTTAGAATAGAGTTATGCGTCCAGTATTTTCGCTGTACTGGTAAGAAGCAATGTATGTAGCAGCATATTGGCTTTTGTTTGTATTTCCAATATAGTGTTACATGTAGTGATATAGTGAATACCGCTACCAACAATAGTGAAATCAAACTTTTATATCTATTTAGTTTGGTTGTCTTGCGAATGTACGCGGACCACGGGAAGAGCACAGTCAGGTCAACAAAATCCACGAGATGACTGAAAGCGTCTGTATAGCAGGAAAGAATGTGAGTGTAGCATATACTTGACTCCAAAATAACGTTTCATCACAGCCTTCATAAGCAACACAGTGTCATATCTTTATATTATAGTGCATAAGTATAGCTTCAACTCGTGTTAATAATTTTTTTATTGTTGTAGGTGACATGAATTTTATGTAACGGATAGCCACGGGCCTACAGTTATGTTCTACCTTTAACAATTGTGATGTTCTCATAGCTGCAATCCGGTGTGCAACTGTTTTGCCACGTATGTAAGTCGTTCGGGTAACATTTCACAGCTTCTTGTAACATTTTAAAATCGTTTATATACGCCTTCCTTGATCATTCCTTTCCGAAATTTGGCGACCCTAGGAGTACGCCTTTTGTAGAAAATTTGTTTATCAGTATATACAGTGGACAAATGTACACTACTGATGGTTTCCGTGTGGTGAACAATTTAATATGTTAATTTCGTGTAGGATGAAAACTCTTAACATGGTCGCGTAGTCACATTGGGGCCCAAGCTGCATTCCAGACCTGCTCGAAGCGCAAGTTGCTTTGTATACAGTGCGACGGAAGCAGTTAAAGGTTAACAAAAACGATATGAAAAGAAAATTGTTTTTTAGTCTTGGGCTTCACTGTGGCACGGGAGTCATGTCTACCTCTCTTGCTGCACAGAAAATAGTTTGTACCATTACTCGTTATCAGTGACATGACCGGCTTATAATGCCTGGGATTTACGAAATGTGTAGATGGTGTATTGATATACGAGAAAAGTGTATTTTCCGATTAGCTCCTAAATACAGGAGTCAGTGGACAGAAATGTCTGTCAATGGACCAATAGGACTATTCGTAAGCAGTTGGTCAATTAAAACGTGTGCTGTATTAATGACGTTTGATTCTGTCGTTTCTTGCATAGTTGTGTGATTTTGATAAGTATGAAAGGATAGCAGTCTCTAGAAGGATTACATAGCACGTATGTATGGCTGTATAGGAGTCACTGATATATCTAATACCACTTAATGTAAATAGAAGTGTGTATAACGTTTAACAATCCTTTAGACCACAGATGAGGCGTGACCTGACCTTTTGACACATGCCCAAGTTTGGTAGTCTGGTATCCAGCCGTAATAAACTCGGCACAAAAAGTTTGGAATATTAACTTTGGCTGATCATATTTCCGTTGTTTCTGCATCAATTTTGATGTGTTATATATCAATAGAAAGCGTGTGTGATTTCCTTTCATATGGTATCAAACTCCTTATGGCTATAAATTCTTGGAACGAGCACCAGGGCCGCTTACGTCAGTGGGTCACGAAAAAAAGTGCCCAAATTTCAATTTTTGTGTTCAACTCTGTATCATCCTGCTGGTATGGGTGTGGGTGTCAATGATTCAATTTACCCTTTTTTTCACGTAATCTTTGGTATACAGAGCATCCAAGTTCATCTTTAACATTTGAGAAGAGTATGTGTGCCCTTTTGGCTGTTGATGACCGAATCGAGGTGTGGAGGCGGCAAGGAGAATGCCACGCTGACTGTCGCACGGATAGAGCGTAACAGCGCGTAGCGCTTGGTGGAGGCAGTGTCATGGTGTGGTGTATGTATGGCTGCCACAGGAAAAACGAAGTTCACCCTCATCCCAGACAAGACAACCTCAATGCTGTGAGATACAGGGACACCATTTTCCATGCAGTCGCAATGTCATACCTCGTCAGCGTGTGTGGGGGACCAAAAACAATTCTGCATGTGTTAGACTACAACGCCCGTCACACAGAGCAAGGATCAATGCAGACTGTGTGCGTGGACGGGCGGTGTAATCTTACAGAATGTCATTCGACCCCATATTGAAGGGGTAAGACATTGCGACTGAATACTGAATGGAGAATGGTGTCCCTGTATCTCACAGTATTGAGGTTGTCTTGTCTGGGATGATAGCCAACCTTGTTTTTCCTGTGGCAGCCATACATACACCACAACAAGCGCTACGCGCTGTTACGCTCTATCCGTGCGACAGTCGGCGTGGCATTCTCCTTGCCGCATCCACACTTCGAATCGGTCATCCAACACCCAAAATACACATATAATCTCCTCAAATGTTGAAGATAAACTTGGATGTTCTGTATACCAAAGATTACGTGAAAAAAGGATAGATTGAATCCTTGACCCCACACCCATACAAGCAGGATGATACAGAGTTGAACACAAAAATTGAAATTTGGGCACATTTTTTTCGTGACCCACTGACGTAAGTAACCCTGGTGCTCTTTTCACGAATTTAAAATCATGAGGAGTTTGATACCATATAAAAGGAAATCACACACGCTTTCTATTGATATATAACACATTAAAATTGATGCAAAAACAACGGAAATATGATCAGCCAAAGTTCATATTCCAAACTTTTTGTGCCGAGTTTATATAGCTCCCGAGTCTCCTGAGAGAGAAGAGACTCGTAGTCGGGAGCTATATTACGGCTGGATACCAGGCTATAAGTGTGGCTCCATGACAGCCTAGTGAACCCAGTAGGCTTACCGGCAGGAACCAGATGTCGCTACACGCCCGGTGTCCATTAGAACTATGGCTGACGTGCACAACCAGGTGCCTACATAGGTCCCAGACAGGGATTTCAATAGATGTAGCGAGTCTAACGACTAATAATCATTGGCCATTAGTTAATTGAGTAGAGTTCCTAAAATGTAGGACTTATCTCCCATTCTAGAGGCAGAAAAATGTCAATTTTTTCTTCTCAAAAATACTTGAAACACCAATCGGAGCCTCACATCCATGTGTACCCCGTCTTACCTAATTCTAGATCAAAGAGTACCGGAAAGTCTCAATCATGAATTGTTAAACTGGCCGATGTGACTTTCTGTAAAAAAAAAAAAAAAAAAAAAAAACGAACGCTTTGACTTTTCTGACTTTTACGCTTTACCCCCGATCTGTTCTGGCAAGACACGTACATAACGGCAAGGTAGGAAATGGTTTATCTCCCAGCCACATGCCCGTCTCCAGGATTGATATAGATGGCGGATTGTGAAGGGCTTTGTGGTTTGCTTCACAGTATAGTAGGCCTAACCGTGACACTCTGCAAACAGACATCAACAAAACGGTACAAAATGAAGTTTAGAAAACTCGAGAAAAGCGAAAAAAAAAAAACGTAATACAAAAACAGTTGGAGCTGTTTGGAGAATATATGAACAGAGCAGTGAACATTTCAACCCAGCCTGTAAAACAGTGGGTGGTTTGAATCACTCGTACATCTTGTCCCCTGTGATTGAAGAACGCATGTGATGGCGAATGACCAAACAACGCCGGCCAAAAAAGGTATATCGAAAGTAGGTCAGGTCTGGCAAATACCAGCAAATGTGACCCGTGTTATCTGACGTATCTCTGTACAAACATTTACTGGTTTTAGTGATTGTGTAGATACAAATAGACATTTGTGTAATTTGTGTCAACTTAGATCGGAGATGTAAAACATCTTAAGAAAAACTTTGAAACAGATTAGTATGTGTGGGTGTTTGTCCCAGCGTTCTTTTGTGTTCAAATCCGTGTATATGCCACCGACGCTGTGCACTTTACAAAAGACACGACTTTCCTCATTCCTAGCTTTGGTTCGTCCCTATCAGTTGCGGCAGAGGTCAGACTCCGGCTGTATCTAACGTTGTTTTGTCGTTTTTATCGGGCTTTCTATTTTGCAATTTTTCTTGAATTACGCTAGCCAAACATAAGTTAGGTTTTGACAATACAAGATACAATACAAAATAGAAAGCCCGATAAAAAAACAATTATAAAAAACGTTTTAAAAACAGCCGGAGTCTAACCTCTGCTTGGAGAGTATTACTGTGCCACAGATTTCTAGCGATGACATGAAGATCTGTCACGGGAGGAACAGAGACCAATATTTCACACCTGTCGTGTTTGACTACAAAATACATTTTCGCAGAGTCGAGCTTCCTTTTATCAGTTTGCTAGTTACTGGTATTTGGAATAGAACGTTTTATTTGATGATGCAGTAAAGCCGTATTCTTACCTTGTATGTTTTAGGCACCATGAAGTTGTGATGACTCTTGTAAAAAAAATAAAAAGGGACAAAACATGGTATCAGAGCCAACAAGGCATCCATTCCTGTATTCAACTCGGACATGTACTGGTGTGGTAGACTGGCATCACCAACAAAGTTGGTAACCACACTCATGGTTTCCATAGTGGTGTCACTTTTACAACTATCCAATAAGTTTCATTTTCACAAGCACAGTCCTGGTTACCTCACAAGTGTCATATATCGCATACAGAACATATATCACATCGACTTGTACCAAAACCTTACTTAAAAGCTAACATACCTATTTCTGCCGGAGGTTCCCCACCGGTCACAGACTAATAAATAGCGAAATATTATGAGAAAAAAAGGAATGTTCACCTCGCGGGAACTTTTCATAAGTTAAAAAGTCTATTCGGAAAAACTCCTTTCGCTAATCAAACCTTATGAGCCTTGAAAAAAAAAGGAATGTTCACCTCCCGAGTTATAATTACTTATACAACTGAAGTAACGGGGCACGCGTGATTGTAGGATGCGGAAATACTTGCAAGGCCATCATTTAAAAATCTGAAGGCTCTCATGTCTCTTCGAATTCACCAGTTGCAATTAAAGTAGATTTTTTAAAATGATATAACTAGGACAGCTGTTTGTTTAAAAACTCCCGAACTGTGACTGCTTGTAGTGAGTTTAGGCATTTACATGATAAAGAAGGGTGCGAATGGCCCGCGACGCATTATCTAATTCATTAGTAATGAATGAATGAAGACCGCTATTGCACATTTTGTCAGTGACCTGTCACTAGCGAATGAATGGTCCTCACCAGAAAGCTACTGGGTGTGATACATAAGGCCCAATCTAGACACAGTTTTTACCGATATCTGTGGAGATGTCGGGAGGGATCTGTCATAAACAGCTATATAGCCTAATGAGCCCGCGTTATATGCT
Organism: Branchiostoma floridae x Branchiostoma belcheri; assembly: GCA_019207045.1. NCBI lineage: Eukaryota > Metazoa > Chordata > Leptocardii > Amphioxiformes > Branchiostomatidae > Branchiostoma > Branchiostoma floridae x Branchiostoma belcheri. Next base: position 22,428,685 of record CM033034.1, on the reverse strand, counting down.
AATGAGCCCTCCCGAAGTCGGGACACATCTACACGGACACGGAAGTTGTCGGGGACCCCTGCTAAGCTATCGGACGAATGCTCCGGACCTTTCGGCAGAAATTCTGCCGATATCTTTATGGCGATATTGCAGTTCCATCTAGACGCTGAAAAAAAGCTGTTGGCGAGAGGTTGTCAGCTCGCAGATATCGGGAAAAACTGTGTCTAGATCGTGCCTATGTGAACACACACGCCACACCAACCCCTCCACCAACAAGGAAAGGTCGGTCGATAGAAAATGGACGAAAGGAAAAGGTCACGGTTTTTGGCACCAACCTCTGCTTGGAGAGTAGGTAAAACGTAAGTTTACTGTATATCTCCCACAGAAGATACCAAGAGATACTACTGCCTCCATATCGATGGGTAGGAAGTGCTGTGACGTCAATCATTGAAGCAGCTGCTGGTATCACACTAATCTGGCATGTACTGCAAAATGTAGAAAATGTCGTAAAACGAAATTTCGGCCATCCATGTATTACGAGTAGTTTTAACGCGGCATGTATCTGGTTTCACGTTACATTCAAGGAAGCAAACATTCAACAGATACAATGTGATGGGTGGGAGAGATGACCTCTATCTGAGAATGCCAGCTGAAATTATAATCTAAACACGGAGCTTTTTAGATCTCACAAATAGGGCATACCTTATATCAATATATAATTGATAGTCTTAACACATTTGACTCAATATTCTCCTGGAATACTTGTACCTAAAGGGGCAAAAATTAAGATAGCGTTGATGATTTACTGGAGCATGTGTGCGGACGCCAACACGGCGGTCGGCACCTGTCGTTTCGTTCCAATGTTATGGAAAGTGAACGGCAATACGCTATGTTTCTATTCAGGTTGGTGATCCACATGCAAAGGCCAAGTTCTCTCAGTTATGTAATGACAATGATCTTTATTGCAAATCCATGCCCAACATGGGCTAAATGCACTCAGTTAAAAACTCAATGTAACATTAGAAGTATAGAAGAAAACGCTACATTCTATTAAAAACTACAGGGTCTCTTCCCTCTTCTTGAAACATGAGAAAAATTTTACAGAGTTTTCCATTACATGGTAGTCTTTAGATGACATAACGTATGAAAACATTTCTTCCTTCGTGAAACGTACATGTGAACTAGTTCAACGGAACTTACAAGAGATTTGCACACGTCTGTGTACAAAGAATATTCTAAAACAAAACAAAATGTAATTCATTTTCTACATGATTATAATTACAAATTTGACATATTCTGTCCTTTGGATGAGTCTGGTTGTATCTTGTTGAGGTGAGGAGGTTGTATCTACCGGCTTCAATTTGAAGTGTCTAATCATTATTAAAGTCATGGCTCGGCGATGATTGGAATTTTGTACATCTACGTATTTTTTTTCTGTCATAAGTAAGCTTGATTTTTTGTATGTTCTCAATTTCAAGATTCCTCTTTTTACCATAAGAGTTCAATATTGAGTAAAAGTATTGGGGAAAGTTGTCTTTTAGTCTTTTGGTTCAGATTGATCAGATAATATGTTTCGGTCTTGTTTGTTTTAGCGCAATCTCATTATTTTTGCACTCTGCATAGGATGTCGGCCATAAAATTTACTTGCTGTAGCCTTAAAGATATACATAGTTTATACATCTACGACATGTTTTCCGCCGGCATTCCATGTGTGACGAACGCACCAACAAACAGCTATTAGCTGTTAGATTCTAGCTGTTAGCAGCAACAACACCATTCCCTGCCACAGAAAACCGCAAGGAAACTTGCTAACCTATGTGTCACTCGGCACAACAAGGTGAGCAACATAAACCTCCATCCACTCAATATCATTATCATCATTGCCATTATCATTCTTATCGTAATTACTATCGTTTGTGTTTGCTCTTGTGTGTTCATACTTGTAGAAAACATCGCGAAACGACCTTTGCTTTAGTCGTGTCAATTTGATAATTCATGTTATAGACCTTTTCTTATGTTTAGTAACCAAAAGTTTATTAGTGCATAGTTTCTTGTCGTACTCGGCAAACCCGATAGGTACTCTGTTGACTGGTCTGCAATTGCGCAAACTATCAAGGTGAACATACTGGCGGGAAACTTGAATGTGTGAACGTAGGAATTATTTCGTTTCATTTCATCCTATTCAAAATTGTAACAAGACAATGCAGATAGCATCCCAGGTAACAATGCTAATATTGGATGTTGAGGCTAACCGTCTAAAGAAATGTTAACAAGTTTGAGAGAGACGACTTTTAAACATCGTTTTTCAGATCAAGCTTTATGAACTGTACGTCTTCCATCGGCGACGTTGTCCAGCCAACCAGAAGGGTGACCATACATATATTTTCTCCTTGCTCCTCAAAATTGAGGAATCTGGTACTTACTAATCCAATAGAAGAAGTAGACGTTACAAAGGATCCTCAAAATCTTTAGATCGTTAGGTACAACGGAAAAGTGAAAGCTAGTGGTGGTGCCGTTGCCTTGTTTGGGAATAACTCAAGAAGGAGTCAGAGGATCGTCAAACTTTTGTTTAGCTACTTATTATTGATATAACTAGATGCTAATTATGCAAATATGAGCCAAGCTGTATATTTACCGAGAAAATGTGATAATTCCGTAGTGATATATGGTGGGAATTCTTACAGCGATGAAAGACAGACTGTACTGGAGGCCAAACTTCACCTGCTGCGCATGCGCCTCAGAGGATGACGAATGATGGTGACATGGCGGGAATTCAAAATTTGTAATTTATGTAAGTTCATAAAAAAGGAACATCATCAAACATAAATTATACAAATCATGGAACATTTGCATAACTGAGAAAATGATAGAATCGCTAACTTAAGTTAAGACTTTCATACTTTGGACAACTTGTGTTGTTTAGGAGGAGAAGACAGAGAGTAATACTATGTACATTTGTATATGTAAACAAGTGAGCGAAGGTGGAATAAAACTCACATTACATCATCGCGCAACTGAGTACAAACGACATGCCAAACCATGCACATACGAATGCTGCAAATGAAACAAAGAGATTTAGGTGCGAACACTCAAGACATAGACCGTTCACAATACTCTGTACACGGAGGTTACCCTCCAGTCATAGGGTAACAATGCCAATAATGAATTAGAAACCACATCAGTTGAGAAACCTCATCAGTCATGAAAGTTGATATCATTTGGGTTCGTGGAACTCTAGTTACAAAATGGAACGGGAGCGCTGCTACAATAGAAGACGTATTTCCCGTAGGCAGCCATTGGACAGCTCTGCTCTACTCTGTCAAAAGGAGGACGATAAAAGACAAACATCGCTTGTACATGTTGGGAACCAATGATACACGTGCATATTTTCTGTGGCTTCTCTGAAGTCGTCCCTTCGGGTGTGAGCTATCTGGCAGGCACTTAAACTGTGACGTAATGATCGATGTGCTCCTGCGGCAAAAACAAGTATGTGGCTTTGATTTGAACCCCTCTGTGTATGACGCAGTAGCTGTGTGGGCGGACAGCACGCGCAGATGGCACCTTCCATAACACCTGATGCTAATGGTGAGGCCATGTTGATTTGATTATAAAGATAGCATTCTCTTGGAACCCCAAAACTGATGCGAGTGCGCAAATAAAAACATTGGCCACAATAGTTGACTTCACTATGAAATCTGAGAAGACAGGACGGTTGAACCAAATATTTGTTCAACACAGAGTGTGGTTTACCGAGCAGTGGATTATTAATTATTGTTCTTTCACATCTTCTTCCTTGATCTTTCAATTTTTGTAACACAAGCATTCATTTCCGATAGTTTGTTTTCAATTTACGGTATACTTTTGCTGAATTTGGAGCTGCTTTGTATGGTTTGCAGACAACAGTAACTCTTAAACAGTAACGTCAAACCAGTTCTTCGTCATGGATCTGAGAGTTAGCGTGCCACTACGGCAGATATTGTTATTGTTGTTGTGTAATATTGTGGTGGTAAAAGGAAAAGAGGAAGACCAAAAACCACATGAGAACGATGTCAGACAGGTATACTTCATATCATTTTCATGTATGATGACAAATACAATATTACCTTTTGTCCCTCGTAACCTTTAGGAACCCAATGCGCAAATAATATCACCCCAACACATCAACCGTACTCAAAAGCGCATGATATATTGTGCTGTAGCCATGACCAGGACCTTTGTGTATATCCCATGATCATTGTTAAAGCAGACAGACGACAAAAGCCATTCAAATTCTCCAGGGATCTTGCTTCCATTTGTCGGGATGTTTTGTCAATACAATACTGGGTGGATAAGAATCACGGGCGGACTGATGCATCCACCGCCGGTAATAGTACTCCTAGCAGTCGCGGACAACTATTTAAGAGCTATACTCGTCCGATAGCCAGGCAAAATGTCGAAAGCTGAGGATGTTGAATACATGGACCTTCTCAGGAACACCTGACCTTGTTGCATTCTCGGCGCTGTTCCATAGTTAGCAGGCAAACCTTGTGCTCGCTGCGACCGTACTGCCGAGAAAAAACACCGATTGGTTCTTTGTACACAGGAAATGACGGTCTGAATGAGGGGGCCAGCACGTCTGTGGACCGGGGAATCGCTCTCCGGAAGCTCCAGGGAATGACATCAGCGGTATAAAGTGGAGAAAAAACACCAGAAGGCCATTAGCGAATGAGGAAGTTTGGCGGATTGAAAGAGAACTGACTCGAAACAACCATCTATATTTCCCTCTGGGAAGCGTTGGACTACCATTGGAAACGTTCGTTGACTACTCTGTACAGACATAAGAAGGTAACCATGTATATTACCTATGTTTACAGACCGATACGCTGTAGAGTCCTTGATAATTATAGATGTATATATAGATAGATGGCAACGATTGGATAGCCTTTTGGTGACAACGAATAGAGCGAAAGACTGGAAGTAACGTTACAATATCAATACTATTGTATTGATACGCTGTTCTAGGGACTCGCTTTGCCTCCGTATGTTTGTCCTTAGTTCTGTAAAAGAATTCTATGATAACACAAATTATCACGGACGTGCATGCCGGTCAGGGATGTGATGAAAGATTACCTTTGCTGAATCGTGTTATGCTATTTACGCTATCTGATGTAGGAGTCTACACGTACATATCATTTACAGATGACAGAAGCCTGTATATATACTGTATATGCAAAAACGCAGTTACTCAAGCAATTGCATATGATTTTGGGAACGGTCAGACACTTTAGTGAAGATCAGTTGTCTTTCGTCAGTGACACTGAAGAGATCTTGTTGGAGAACAGTTTTCATATCCTAGCCATGAATGGATATGCAAAAGAGATCTAGTTGGAGAGCAGGTTTTTCCTAACTATGAATTAGTATGCAAAGGGAGGAAGACTAAGATATCTCCAACAAGATCACTTCAGTGTCACTGACGAAAGACAACGGATCTTGTCTGAAACGTCTGACCAATTCCAAAATCATATGCAATTGCTTGAGTAACTGCTTTTTGGCATATCTTATTACCTAGATGTCTAACCTTCATCGACGTACTTAATGTATTATACATTTTCGTAAGAAAAGGACAGACTTTCCAAAATGAAGAATTGAAAACTGGTGTGTGCGAAAATGTGAATGGACAATATATTGTCCACATACATACACAGCCCGCAGAAAAAAATAGGTGAATCATTTTGGAACTTGACCTTCGTTACCAAAATCACTATGTACTCACCTACTTAATATCATGAAGATCTATCCACAGCTTATCGGGTTATATTGTCAACAAACACACACATATACATGCACAGTCCGCTGCAGTACCATAAGAAAACGCAAGGTAAACCATTTTTAAGTTGACCTTTGTTTTCACAAACGCTACATACCTACTAGATATTTTGAGGATCCATCCGCAGCTTCTCCAGATTTGCTCTTGACATACATGTACATACAAACACACGTCAGAAAACAACATCTCCACCACGGCACAACTGAAAGCATAGCCTTCATGGCCAAGGTAATTTCACTTTATTTGGCTACAGTATCATAGAAGTTCAAAGTATATTTCTTCGGTCTGCAAATAGCTGAAGTCCCCGAATAAGTAATATTTAGTGGATGCTAAATATGTACATGAAGCCCTGTGGAAATATTTCCAAGGCACCCATACGGCATACGAACTGTTTACAATAGGTCCCTTCAGAAAGAGACATTTTGGGATTTTTTTTTGTCACGCTTCAGACCAAGAATGTATATTTTCCTGTGCCCAGGTATTCAACCTAAGAACTAGACAATTGATACTTGGGTGCTCAGGACAAATGCCTTTTTAATATTTCTCCATGCACCATTTCAAAACTCTTAATCAAGATTTTTTGGCTATTTTCTAACACATCTTGGTTTGCTATTTGCAAAGGTGTAGAAGGAATTTTGAGATAGTCTACTTCCGATAACATTTCATCCCGCATGGGGACGCAGGTGGAGTGAGAGATTACTGTACTCGCTAGCAAATGTGAACTTTCTTAAATGTTAGGATGTTAGTTATTTCTAATTTTGGGCTTTTTTTCAAGAATGTGTATTTTGGGCTCCTATGTCATATTATATGTATTTTGGGCTCCTATATATATATATATATATATATATATATATGTGTGTGTGTGTGTGTGAAATTCGGTATTGAGCATATATGCCCTGACGTATCATGGCGTCTGTAGGTTGCAATTATTAAGAAATTAACATTTTTTTTTGCATGTGATATCCCTTTCATTCTCCATAACAGGGAAATTGTAAACGTTTCATCTCATCCCTTTCGTCAGTTATCGCCTGTTCAACCTGTCAAACATATCAGACACGAACATTAACTTTTTTCCTAAACAAATTTCTCAACATTACGTTCTCCGCTCATTCAAACGCGCTTCCGTTATTTCTTTTATTACCACATAGGAGCATACGCTGGACTTAGCCGAATCAATCAAAACGTTTGCAGCCTAGACTGAGTGAAACATAAGGATTAGCACCTCAAGTTCCTCTTTGAAAGGAGAGCGAATTTACTACAGGGCTTGCGTGGTTCTTCTGTAGCTGTTTTCTGTGCGTAATTGCAATTTTGATATTCCCGCAGGCCACGGAAACACCAGGAGACTAAAGGACAAGTCTGAGTACTAGACAGCAGCCTGAAAGCCTCCCACGCCTTCTATGTAAACCAACACATCCTGCCGACGGAAGGTGGAAGATGGCAAAAGCACACGCACATCTGGGTCGCCACGGCGGAAATTGGTCGGGACTTTCTAACGTCGGTGCCATAACAGCATCTCCGCTCTGGTTTCTGAATGGGAGCTCCTGGAACATCACCAACTCTACGTGGGAGAACGACTTCGGCGGGAAAAACACGACCGGGCACCCAGCCGGGGATGTCGGCGGGGATGAAGAGGACGGGGTGCCGCCGCTGGCCCTCATCAAGGCCGTGGTTCTGGTCGTGGTGCTGGGAATCGTGCTGCTGTCCTCCTGTAAGTTGGTGTTGCAGTTCGTGACCAGAATAACCGAACGCAGGCTGTGAACACAAGTGCAATAATCGCCATTTCACACTGCCAGTGTGTAACATTCTCCAGGCTATCTGGCTGTTGAAGAAGCGAGTCCTGCTCTTGGTATTTATTTACAATTGCTTCCAGGGACGGCACTGCAAAGCCCATTAGTCTTCGCAAATACCACATTTCACGTACAGCGTTTACGTTTATAGGTCAACCTGGTATTGTTACGGTGTGATAATGTCAGGCCATATCGCATTTCAAACAGAACCGTTACGTCGACTTATAAGGATATTATGTCGAATTATGGAACATGGAATATGTATCCTTTCCATCTGGCCAGTACCAAACAAAGAACTAGAAGTCGTTGCATATGAAGCATTTGTCTTTACCATGATGCATCCTAGATATCTTTGCTATGTTGTTGTAGTTGCCTTGTTCTTCATATCTGCTTCTGACATACAGAAAATGGTCGTCGGAAGTTTTTGTTGAAATATACTGTAATATGTTGTGTAGCGAAGTATACAAATTGCCATGGCTTGTTTCATAGCAATACATAATAAGTCATCTAGTATCAAGAAACTAGAGTTCGCGACCTCATACCTCCATGAAATATTTTTGTAATGTAAATTTTATGCAAATGACTTACATATTTACATGACTTATGCATGGTGATGTTCATCATTGACAAACGTACGCATGTCACAAGTATAAAATTCCCATCATAAGTTATTAAGTGTTTTTCAACATTTGCATATGTTACGCAAATAAGTTCCTCCTTTGCATATTTGGCATCTGCTTTTGTCCCATCTATCATTTTGATATATCATAATAATTTACATTTGTTACATTTATTGATGTTCAGTTATTGTAAACAATGGAATTATACAATTTCCTCATTAAATATGCAAATTAAGTCCTTATTTACATAAAATGTATATCACTATGAACAACTTTAACTAAGCTAAAAATTGTCCCACTTTGTCATGACGCTAAAAGCTATCTACCACCCAAATGTCAAGTCCGTATCATGTCCGGGACAAGACATTGAAATAATTGCTATGATGGATTATTCTCATTAATTATGCAAACGTACTTAATTTTGCATAATTAGTTTTTTTTATTTTGTACAACGTTGTATAACGGTACCTACATACCACAAATCATGAATATCCGCGGTTCCTTTCTTGAGCTATCCACTTCAGAAGTTTGTGACAAAATGCCCCTGCTATCCCAAAACTAGCTGCTAGGGGGCTCTAACTTATGTCATTTCTTTCTGAGCGCAAGAGATATCTAATATCCAAAATGTGTGACCATAGATAGTCCAGAACACGCGATAGCAAAACCAGAAGTTGCACTGCAGTATCAAGGGAAGCCACTAGGGGGACCAAAATCTAATCACCCTGCAAACACATTATGAAACCAATTCACTCAGTTTTTCTTGAGCTATCCTGTACACAGACACACACACACAGAAACACACTCACACTCACACACACAGAAACACACTCACACACACACAGAAACACACACACACACACACACTCACACAGAGAGAGAGAGAGAGACATACACACACGAACGCTATTGAAAATATAACCTTCATGAAAGGAAAAAATCATGCAAAGACAGTCCTTATTATAGCTTTGAGGTTTGTACGGAAGGATTCAATAACATAAGGATGAATTAATGAATTTATGAATGTATGAATGAATATAATGAAATATATGGATCATAAAATACAGTGATTAGAAACGAATAGCCCGTCTTGAACTATTACTGTACATAGCAACCCGATTCTGATTGTTTATGCCCAATGTCATTTCGAATCATTGTCTTGCATACTGCCAGAAATAGATCAGTGGTGTTGCCCAATCTACTCTGGGAATCCGTGAAAATTACAAAGATAAAAGCAGAAATACCCCGAGTTGTACCCGTGCTCCTATTGGTTAATCTGCTCCTTTTGACTTTGACTCAGTTTGAATACACAATTTTCATGGACGGTTTTCCTAGTTGATGCCCTGTTCTCATAGATGCATTCTGATATGTTGCTTCTGTCTGGGAATGAGAATCTTACATCTAACGACCAGTACCACCTTTGCCTTGAAACATCACATTTTCTGGCACCAAATCCGAAGTCTTAACGTTACGCTTTCGTGAAATTTCAGGCACCCAACTTTAGAATGCGCTCATTCAACTCTGTTCCCGCCAGCTTAGCTATCGCCATGAATATTAGAAAAGTCGTGTTACCAAGGGAGGCAAGTATGCAACAAGGCTAGTCACCCCTTTCTGAAAATCTCTTGAGGCATCATTTAAGTGCTGTCATGGATGTTGTCAAATCGTTAGTATGTCACATGTCGGTACTCTTTGCCAAGTGCTTTAAAGGAATTGTTCTCTCTTTAATGGCACTGAAAATCCCATTGAAAAGCCCATGGGAAAAACCCAGGGTATCCTCCCAGGACGCATTAATTGATTGATAAATCAGTACTGAACATCTTTTGTAGAAATATAACAAGTTAGCAAATAGAAACGTGCAAATAGCCGAAATGTATCTGATAAATCAAATGTTATCAGCTCTAATAATTCCAACGGATACCACCACATCTAGAAAACTGTTGTAGCTTTTTTCAACATTGTCTTGAACACCGGGTGCTAGCGCTACATTAGTACATATCTTCAGAGGCTCAATTTCATGTGATATATGTGCCTATTTCATTATGTGTAAATACATACTGCTGTATTTTATACAAAGATGGAAACCATAGCACGTGAATAATATACCAAATATGTTATATCTTGCTATCTATCAATACTTAATTAAATGAGTGTTGACACAGGTATTATGTACATGAAGAAAAAAATAGGTGGGGGGGGGGCACAAATTCAACTAAATAATCAAGAGTCAAACCGTTAACAATCCTGTAGGACAAGCAGACTCAATGAACTAATCTCTTCTGTCAGATAACATTTCCCAACCCTCCTCTTGACATGACAAATACGGCGACCCCCTTATGACACCTGTCACAACAATTGAGCAGTGATATTGGATACATTCAATAAGATGATCTTTGTAAGGATGCGTTTGAATGGTCGACCAGCTCGTACGCGTATACGGTGCTACACACGTTAGTTTTGCAGTGGGATTTGCCTTGCCGACTTCGTACCGGCCGACTGGTAATGAAAGATGTTCTCGTTTCGTGTACATTTCTTTAGTTTAGCGTGGTGAGTGGTATTGTTACAGCGGGTAGTCATGTTAATTCGGTGAAATGTGGGCTCATAGGTGCAGTTTGATAGGTTGTGCTCGCAGCTGAAGTTTGACATGTTTTCGCAGTTATTTTGTTTGTCGTAATTATACGATCTTGTGCCCTTGGGAAAGGCACTTTACACAACTTTCCTCACTTAACTCAGGTGTAAATGAGTATCTAGCTGCGGCTAGTGACCTTGTGTGGCCGTGGTGGGGCTTTGTGGCCGAGACAGGCTTTAGGGGCATGTTCGGGCATGAGCGGCTCCCGCCATGGCACACGAGTCAGGGGTAGGAGGAACCCCTTACATCCTTGGTTGGAAGTCTTCCTAGGAGACGGATACTCCGAACAACAAACCTGCATCTGCTGGAGCCGCCTCACACGTTGCAGACAGTTCTGCCCCTGTGAGACTTAGTGCTCCAGTAGACGAGAGGGTGGAGAAGGAATTGCACACTCCTCCTTCACCATAAAAAGTCACGTGCAGGTCAGGCAAACAGGCAAAAAGCCAGTCTGCCTCCTCATCTGTCCAAAACGACAGGAGAACCAAAAAAAATTATACGTTTGACATGTGGTTTTAGCGAACGGTATGTTCGCTGTACATCCCACTGTACATAAACTTTATTGACTTCAAGGCTGCTTTTGACAGTATCAAACGAGAATTCATCTGGGAAGCCTTTTCTTTCTATGGCCTTCCTGCTAAGTACATTCGAGTCTTACAGGCTTTCTTCAACAAGACAGTGAGCGCAGTAAGAGTGAATGGGGAGCAGTCCAATTGGTTCGATGTTGAATCCGGAACGGGCCAGGGCGACATACAGGGTCCACCAGTTTTTAATGTGTGCATCAACTTGGCAGCCTACCTCACGGAACAAAACAAACGACTCAGCGCAGGTGCAGTGTTGATGCAGGAAACTCCTCAACAGCCATTGGTATCGGTCATGGATACTGACTATGCTGATGATATGGCCTTACTGGACAACACAAAACCCGGCCTGAGGTTCCTAAAGATAGCATCAAAGCTGGCAAATGAGTATAGTCGGCTCCGATGCCCGGTGACTCCCTTTGGCCGGCTATCTCCCTTTGGCCGGCTGTACTCCTTTGCCAGCTTTGATACTATCTTTAGGCACCGTAGGGTCTGCTAGGGGACTAGTAGATGGAGAACTTAAGAGGAGCAGAGACATTTGGGCTGGATTGACTTAAGGGTGGTCTGGTTTTAGGTTGGAGGGTATCAAGAAAGTATGAAAAGACAGACGCAGGAAGCTGGGGACTGAATTGCAAATTGCGTGTTTACTATATGTGGCATTATACGGATCAGAAACTTGGCTACCAACAGCAAGAGAAACAACGTGACACGGCAGACCAGGGGTGGGTATGTGGCTTCCTGTGTCTGAGATGGCAACCGCCAGTCCAGCGGCGGACAACGTCTGTGTATACGTAGCTTATGCTAGTTGGTCCCCATTGTTCGGAAAGATGTGTGTACAAGAGACGCGAGAGGGGTTTGGAAGTAAGGGCATTAAACACTCGTTCCTTCGTGAAACGAAGGTTTGTAGTCAGTGCTGTTTTGATGTCAGGGGGTCGTTTGTCAGCCTGATAACTGGGGAACGCGTGGATGGATTGTTTTGATATTTGGTATGTGGGTAGGATTAGACATGACAAAGGAATGGCAGGAATTGCGTTACGGCAGGGCGCTCTGGCGGCGTGTTATGGTACTGCAGCGGAACTTTCGGTTTTGCTATTTTTTGTTTGGGACTTGTTTGGGTGATGATTTGTAAGTGGTAGGTAGCTGTGTAAAAGCATAGTAAGGTGTGTAAGTTTTGGCCACCTAGGGGTTTGGCAGGGGCGGTGAAATCAATTCTTGTTTTAGGTTTTGAGAAGGAATAATGAAAGCAGGGGTTGATGGATCTTAATGACTGTAGGTATGCAGATAGCTTACGTAATGATGTGCATAATTGTATACTTGTTATGCAAATCAAGTGGTAATTTGCATGATACAATAGGTATGTGTAGAAACCTCGTATAGGGCATGTCTGTGAACAGTCCAGCATCGTAAGACCATGACAGATTGATCTGATATTTCGTATGTGTTTAGTTCTTGAGAAGGAGAAGAAACGTACGAGGTGTTTTTTCGTCTAGTGGCTTCTGACGGTTTTGCAGGGGATGTTTGTACGTGGAAAATGGGTTTTACAGTGGCCCTGAGTGGGTATTACGCAATCGTGCTATATTTAGGTGGTATTACGTCATGCTGCTACCACGCTGCACTTACCCCGTCTCCACAGGAAGTGACACCCAAAGTCAACAAAAAATGGTACTATAGGGACAGTACATTATACATGGTGGGGTGTACGTGTTTCCCATAAGATTTGATAATCTGTACACCAAGAAGAAGAGCAATGATGATATTGTATACAGGGGCATATATTATAAGTTTTAAAAGGGTTGTACATGTAACAGTTACTACCGGTACAATACATTGTTGAAAAAAGCAGGGTTTGTTTTTCACAGTAACTTGTAGTCATTAATGAGATTGTTTATAGGGATTGTACATTAGACATATGGGATACACAATGTAGTGGACTGCATTGTGAAACAAAGAATGTTACATGATCATTGTTGCAAGCAACAAGTCGAAAATGATTATCTGTATTGCAGCAGTTGTATATTATACTTAAAGGGGTTGTACAAGAAAACTATATTACTTTGTGGAAACTTCCATCGTCAATATTGACTTGTTTTATCTCGATAGTCCATTATTCAGATTGGAAGTATATAACGTACTAGTACTACATTGCGGAGCTAGGTAGCAATTTGCATATTTGATATCTATGTATATATCTATAAATATCTCTTTTTTTCAGTTACAGATGTAATACATGTACGTTTGACTGTCCTGTTATGAAATGCTGCGGATTGATTAATTGTGCAAACTAGCCCCTGGTTTGCATAAAATACTTGATTATAGAAGGCATCCCCCAAGTTATCTAGAGATCAAAAAGCATGACGATCCGTCAACCCTTCCCGTGTTATTACCCTCCAAAGGAATGATGCAATTACGCACATGCGTAAGACTTGTTGTAAATTCCGGGAATTTTTAACAAGGCCACAGCAAGTAAATTTTATGGATGACATCCTCTGCAGACTGCAAAAAACGTGCGATCGGACGAAAAAAAAACAAGATAGGTAGAAACAAACAAGATGGCCACATTTTCAAAAATAGGCACCATAAAGCTGTGACCACTGTTGTAAAAATAATTAAAGGGACAAAACATGGCATCAGAGCCAACAAGGCATTCATTCCTGTTTTTAAGACATGTACTGGTGTGGTAAAAGTGACACTATATAGTGTGGTAGACTGGCATCATCAACAAAGTTTGTAAGCACACTCATAGCTTCCATATATCCAATAAGTTTTATTTCTGCAACTAGAGTTCGGCGACCTCATACCTCCATGAAAATTCAGAGCTTTCGTAAATTTCATGCAATTGACTAACACATTAACATAATTTATGCATGGTGTTGTTAATCATTGACTAACGTACACATGTCACAATTATAAAATTTCCATTATTAATCATAAAGTGGTTTTGCAATTTTTACATGAATTATGCAAATAAGTTCCTCATTACCATATTTGGTATCTGCTTATATTCCACCTATCATAATTAACATGTGTTACATGTATTGAGGTCCAGTTATGGAAAACAATGGAACTATACAATTTCCTCATTAATCATGCAAATCAAGTCCTCATTTGCATTACATGTATATCATTATGAACATCTTTGCCTAAGCTACCTGCATGCGTAAAATGCAGGCAATTCGTCGTTCCTTTCTGCAGTTATCCTCTTTGGAGTGTCTTGACAAAAAACGCCCCTGCAGTTCCACAATTGAATGTTAGGGGGCTGAATGCCCCACTTGTTTATGGTACTAATAGCTATTTATCACCTAAATGTCAAGACCATAGTATGTCTGAAACATGAGATACATGGAAAAAACTGCTATGATAGAATATTCTCATTAATTATGCAACTGTACTCCTATTTTGCATAATTAGTATTTTATCTTGTAAAAAATTGTCTAAGGTACCTACATACCAAAAATCATGAAAATCCGTTGTTCCCTTCTTGAGTTATCCTCTTCAGAAGTTTTTGACAAAAATGCCCCTGCTATCCCAAAACTAGACGCTAGGGGGCCCAAACTGATGTCATTTCTTCCTGAACACAAGAGCTATCTAATACTTAAAAATCGTGACCATAGCATGTTCAGAACACCGAAATAGTAAAACCGGAAGTTGTGCTGCAGTACCAAGGGGAGCCGCTAGGAGGCCCAAAATCTAACCATTTCCAGCTTTTGTCACACACTACTAACAAACCAAGTATGAAACCAATCCACCCAACCGTTCATGAGTTATTTTGTTTACACACACACAGACACACACACAGACAGACAAACTCAGGGTAAAATATAACCTCCATGAAAATGTCATGGAGGTAACTACAGTCCTGGGTACCTCGCAAGTGTCACTTGTACAAGTACAATCATTAGGCTACAACAAAATATATTTACTCATTTTGGTACTTTATCGTCATGTTGACGGTCCTTGCAGAAAAAAAATTCTTGTTTTTTTCCCCCCTGAAATCAGGCGAACATTAATGCGCGCGCGGATGTCATCCATAAAATAAAGGTTAAATAAAGGTTCAAAAAAAAAAAAAAAATTTACTTGCTGTGGCCCAATCGAACATACTCAGTTAGGCTAATATTTCTCTCTTTGTTAGTTACATGTGTCTTATGTTTTAGTATCTGCTATTATGATAGGAAGTAGGCTTTTAAACTGTCCTAATTATCTATGCAAATTAGCCCCTAATTTGTATAATAAAATTTGATTATGTAAGGCATCTCCAGAGCTATCTCACCCATTCGCTCGCTCACAGTTCATAACAAAAACTATCTGCATTCCAAATACCATGACAATCTGTGAACCCAAATTATTCCACTCCAACGGGATGATGCAACTACATAGGCGCGGAAAAATCCTGTAGAATTCCGGACAATTTTGCCAATCGGACGTATCATATACTGTTAGCCTAGCCCCTGAGATGTCTATAAAAACACCCTCAAACCACCACATCCTCACCCATTTCACGAAGGTTGAGTTCTGCGAACGCTTGTTCTCATTGAAATGTCGAAAATGGAATTTTTTTGGTCGAAACATAAATCGGCTTTATTTTCAGTGAAAACTATGTGGTTGTTTAGGAAAATTCCTCTTTAAACCATAGCCAAAAAATGGCAACTTATTATTTTTGGTCCCATTGGTAATGCATTACAGGGCAGGTAAGAAACGTTACCGGTAACGTTTGTTACAACAGTAGACTTTACCCTGTTAGGACTCACCTTATTGACTACATCATTTAGGTATAAGTGGACGTCCCTTGGTACATTTAATTAAAAAGTGGGCAGCTTTTTTACACTAGGTCAAATAGAAAGCTTAAACAGCGTCGAACAATGGTAACGTTTGTTACAGTCATTTCTGTACAACATTTTGTTAAGCAATGTGGGATACAAATGACAGTCAACAACCCTTTCTTGTTTCTTCAGAAAGCCAGATAAACTGTACAGCATCACAAAAACGGCCATTTCTAGTCTTTCTAGCAACCATCGTACTCATGGTGGTAACGTTTGTTACCGAATCTGGCGACAGGCATAAACTACGTACCTCACACAGCCTCCAAGATCAGTGACAGGAGCGATCTGACGTGATCGGTCAGAGGGCCTTGGTAGCTGGTTTAACCTGCCGAACAATTATTCTGGGAACTGATTTGTTACATTTTTGCCTACTATATGAATTCTTCGTTTCTTCTCAGGCGACAGCCATTTTTTAGGGGGTGAAATCCCACCCATGGCTATAATAATCTTCTAAGCCATTAACCAATACGAATGTTGTAGTGCATCTTGTGTAAAACATTGCAGGGGTTGTGGAAAATTGAAGGAACCAGTAATGCTGTCTATAATTTGCTCCATATCAAGGCGTAAAGTCAGGTGACAGCATTTCGACATTTAAATGAGAACGAGCCTAAAAACAATCACCCTCCCGCCCTGTTTTCCGGTCTCTGTTCGGAGACCGTTCCGTGACTTTTCTGCCCTAACCTTAACCTTCATCCGAGTTTCGCCTTAGGTAACTTTTGATAGAGTGGTGGTCTCAAATGTGCTTGGTATGAAGATGAAGAGAATCTGATGGTTGACATAGCAATATGCTAATTATCTAAAACAAGAGCTAATATGCATAATTGATGAAAGTTTATAAACTCACTGCGTTCCAAAATAGGACTTTTAAACATGTTGCATCTGTCAATGAGAATGAGGGGAACAACGATAAATATCTATCAAGCAAATAAAAACCTAATTTGAATGATGGATGTTAAAATACCATACGGTGATTTACATCGTTCATCCCGGGCGGGAGACCTGGCGCATGCGCGTCTTGTAACCAGGTAGCGAAAGGGTTTGTTATGCCGTAAATGATGATGATGATAATAATACCATATTGCCAAAGCAAAAATTCGATTTATATAGACCACATGAATAGCGATTCGAGTTTCAGATTCTACTAAGGTTTCGTACATGCTGTCCGTTCGCTTTGTTATCACAATCTATTTCTGTCGAACTCGACAAGTCAATTCTTTCGTCTTACATACTAGTCTAAGCTCTAAGGAAACGCCATTGCTATTTTTGGACTATAATTTGTAGCAGAGCCTTGTGAAAAAGGGCCTGTCTGCGGCTTTGTAGATAATAATCCTCACGTGCACGTTTGACATTTTTAGGTATTATTTTCAACTCAGATCTACTGTGGCCTACCATTCACTTATACAAATGTATTTGAAATCGTAAAGCATGCATATTCTCCCGACAAAGTAGTCAAGTCACGAGTGATGTCAGAACTGATTTACTTAAATGCCAAAAGTCCATTCGATGTTTTATTTTCTAGTGCATTCAGTTTATGATACGAAAAACTATTCTTATCGTCTTTAGTTAAGATTTTCTAATGATGATCGAATCTAGACAAATGTGGTTTAAATTAACATAAATGCTTATTTTCCCTCCGACGTAATTACGTCTTGTTTCATGTTATTTCTTCAGTAGTGCACGCCCTCAAGAACGGTCCGAGGCAAGTCCTTTCCTACGTAATTACGTTTCTATTTTGGCACCAGAAACAGCATCCCCCTAAGTCATGGTGATCGATCATGTTGTAGCCTGTCAGAGATGGGGCCGTCGGAAGCAGATGGAAGTTGAACTATACTTTCGGCACCTCCCCTTTGATGTTACTGAAAACCAAATCTTGATTCCTACCGCAAAATCTAGTCATTTCCGCTCGTGACGTTATAGTAAACACGGCGGCCCATTAAGAAACTGGTAGCGCAATTGGTTGCAAAAAAAAATAAAAAATCCTTTGAAAAGCAAATTTCATCGATACGTTTTTAAAATGTCTGCTTTTTTTCCTAAAAAAAACAACACCTTTTTCTGTGAGACGCATTTCCACGTTTCTATATTTACCAAGTTAAACATATTAATTAAGAAGGTTTTGTACTTTGTACAAACGTAATTGTTCATAGAAAAATTCTGTCTTGGCTGAAAACAATCAGGATATGTTGATTTTTAGTGACATAAACACTTAACTAAACAGTGTACATTGATTGCACAGTTCTATAAATGCCCATATCATTTGTACATCGTGGAAAGATAATTACAAATAACATTTTTCACTGCTCTGTTCCACACAAAACGTATACACTAGTAGTGGATGGCAGAGATGATATACGTCTGTTCAACAACGGCCTGGTGATTTTGCCTATCGCTGCTAGAACAAAGTGCATCTCGAAGTTTGATAACAGCTTAGGACATTATGACAGAGTGGCGAGAGGGAGCACATGCAGCTATCTTTAAACCTAGGTTTGATGTGTATTTTTCCAGAACAAGAAAGAGCGGAATTTATTATCACAGTAAGGGCATTTATAAATGTGCAAATGTCAGGTTTGACAGTGTAATACTGTAATACAGTGTATACCATTTGTCAGTAGTCAACCAAATAAAAATCACATTCAGCCTTTAACTGGTTTAGTATGATACTGTCGCTCTGTGTCTGCATTGTATTGATTATTATAATATATGTGGTAAGTAATCTTACTATTATAAAATAGCATGCAACATCCTACCAGTAGATCATGACACGTTTACCTACAGTGACAAAGAATTGTCAACGAGTCAAAATGTTTCTGATGAAAAATACTGCATACAGTAAAACAAGTATACCCAGTATGAGCATGAAAACCAATCTTCTGTAGGATGAACACAGCCGCTGATGCAACAGCAAGACTTGCTCCTTAGTAAACTCTAACTCTCCAGAGTTCTCAATAATGTGATTGGCAAGCTCTATTTTCTTTTTCAGAGGCATTTGTGCTTGGACCCGTTTTACTGCCTTGTCTTTGTTGTAGTTGTTTCTTGCCATGAGTCTGTCAAGTTGTGTTTCCTCATCGCTGAAAAGAAGACAAAAAACTAAAACTATGTGATTGCTCAATACAGGCTGGTTCAACCATGTTTCAAGGGAATATTGAAAAATAAAATACTTTCTCCTCATCACTAAATAATACATTTTACCTTTAAAATGCATCATCAAAACTAGAGTTCCACGACCCATACCTCTCCAAATGATTCTATCTTTTACTACTGCTGTATTAATGGTGTTTGTCATTAATTATGCAAATAAGGTTCTCATTTGCATAAATCATATTACTTGAGCATGTCCTCCACCAAACACACAATCTATGTTAAGAAAGGTCTTTATCGCATATTCTGATAATTTATGCAAATGAGGACCTATTTTTCATAATTAATGTTGTGTAAAATATGTGCACAATCGACATATGTATGTATGACATTGAGGATTTTTTAGCCTAGTCAATGAGGATATTATGTAATACCCTGGCTATGTGTATTGTGTGTGTGTTGTCATGAAATTGTGGTAATTAAATGACATTGTATGAAGGCAAATGGCTTAAACTGAATCAACTGAATCAGCTAATGCTGAATCCACAGTTCTGACTTACCATGACACAACCACTGTGGTGTAGAGATATGTCTGTAGCTTCCTCCCAGTCTCAAACAGCAGGGGAACATCCAGTATGGTGTACTTATGACCTGCAGACAGAAAACACAATTATCCTGAACAATATTAGATGCAGAATCAATCAATCAATCAAAAAATGGTTTATTATTGAAACAAGGTTCTGGCAGCCAGGGGCTGAGTTGTGTCTTGTTGTTCATAAAAACTTGAGCTTGTTGCGACATACATAATTAATCACTGAAACATGATTATACTTTAAAACTAATGATCAAGGGGAGTATTGCTGTTTCAGTGGATATAAGGTTTAACATGAGTAAAATATGATAATATAAAGCTTGTAAGCAGTGTCATTTTGTTTCGTTGACTTAGCAATGACAGCACTGGATTATTACAAAATCTGGCAGTACAGAAGGTAGGTAAGTTCCGCAGGTTACAGCCGTGCGTCTGTCCACGGGTTTGTGGTAACAAGTCTGCAGTTCTACAGCAGAGGTTAATTCTTCTTTCCTCCAGGGTTTCAGTCATATCAAAATAGATGTGGTAGATCTTTTAAACCATTACCAGCACACATGTTTGTTTAAGCTTGTGACAACAAAAATCCATTTGACTCCATTAAACCAAGATGATATTATTTCTATAACACTGAATTTGCATAAAATATACACCCTTATGCTGTTAATTGATCGATTAACGATTATGGTATAAAATCATACGTCCAGCTCTTGACTATTCAGGTAATGTGATAAAATGGTTAGATGATGTCACAATGAACATCATCGTCATGGCAGCCGGCTTGGACCTTGGTACTGTGGCTCAAAAAGAACGCTCTTTTGAGAAGTAAGCAAACTAAATATTGTGATATAATTTAAGTTGCAGTGCCAGGTTCATAACACTACCTTCAATTTGTTTATTGTGACATCATGGTATAGTATAATTAAATTAATCTCTTGTAGACATGCAGTCATGACCAAAATGATTAAGTATAACACTAACATGCTTAAAGTTTACAAATAAGTACTGCCTCTTATCATAATACCACCAAATAGATATTAAGCAATGACTTTTAGGAGATCTACTTGACATGTGCAGCAACAGTAATTTCTGAGGTTACATAATGCACAATTCAGACATCCACGTGTTCGCTTTGATAATGATGCATTCAAAGACAACAACTTAAGATCAAATGTTTTCAGAGACAAAAAAAGATACATTGACAGAAGAAGTGGCAAAGGTAAGCTGTAACAGCAACATGTACAAAAATGTAACTTACAGGTGAAAAATGATGTGTTGATAATTCGGCAAATTACTATCGCTTGAGAAATCGCAGTAAACGTGGTGGTAAAATATTAAAAATTAATGTATGTAACATTTACATGGAGGTGAGTAAAGATAAATTAACTAGCCAAATGACAGGCTACCTACATTTTTTATGGACTTACTATAATAATATACATATAACGGTAGTTCACCTTTATCCACATGGTAACCTATATCCATTGTTTTAAAAACGAGGTATTTGAGATATCAAGTCGACGGACGTTGGTTTCAAATTGCAATATTTTCATAGCATTCCAGTCTGAAACATCCGTCTCCCTAAATACTCCAATCGTCATATACAACGGATAAAGGTTACCCCGCAGATAAAGGTGAACTAGTGTTATATGATTGACAAGTTAGTGACTATCCAACTAACTAATTAACTCATCAACTACACCTTGGCAGAAGAGTTTGATGACTTGCCAGACCATCTCCCTGTGTATGGCAGGGTGGGTGAGAGAATTCAGCACTTTCCTTTCCTGTTCATCACTAAAGATAATCTCGCCCAGTCTCTCTCTGTTCAGCTGGCCATCCTCCTGCAAGATCTCACCGCCAAAATGGGCCACGATCTTCTTGTAGGCCGGCATGCCTGGTTCAACAACTGTGGGGGTTAAAGAGACAGTGGAGATTATTGTAAAACTAGAGTTCAATTCTGTTTACCCTTATGCCTATACATGTACCTTTGGCCAAGCAATTCTGAAAATGAACTACATCACATGACAATGACACACATCCTCATTACAGCCAATGGGCACTTGCAGCCTTATAAATATTTTCTCATTGATTTTTATTTTTTATGAAGTTATTTCATAGTTTGCATGGTTTATATCCATTACATTCCTCTTCAAGTAGTAACGCTAGTTCACCTTTATTCACGGGGTAACCTTTATTCGTTATATATAACACAAGGGTATTGCGGCATATCAAGTCGACGGACAGTGGTCTCAAACTGCATTACATTGAAAAAAATGCAATTTAAAACCACCGTCTGTTGACTTGATATCCCGAAATATCCTGTTTTTAGGTACAACGGATATAGGTTACCCTGTGAATAAAGGTGAACTAGCGTTACATATACATAATGTTAGTATGAAGTTCCTGTCATCTAACACAAGTGGAATTCTTATTATAAAACATCAGAAATGTAACATCCATTAACCGTAATACTGCCACGTTTACTGCAATAATTATTTCAAATTTGGCAAATGATCAACACATCATTTTCCCCAGTTACTTGTTGTTGTTAATAATAGCTTACCTTTGCCATTTCTTTTTTTCACAGTGTATCTTTTCTGTCTCTCTTGTCCAGCTTAAAACATAATATCACTATCGTATCACACCACGGAATTGCGCAGAGAACGAGTTAGTGGACAACTGTTTCTTCTTCCTTCTTACTGTGAGGCTACATAAGGGCAAATGTAATATCAAATGTAATGTAATACCCAATAAAATATTTCATTGCAAGGTAAAAATTTAAAAAGTAATTCATATTGAAACATACGGGTATATGTATCAATTGAAAGTTTATAAGGTAAACTGTACACATTTTGTCATGGTAACGGGTGTCAAAATATTCTTCCCAAAAAAGTTTTATTTTTTTTAGATGTGCCCCATAGGCTGGCTTCTAAAAAAATTATATGTTAAGACACTTATTAATATTATTGCCGCAAAGCCAGCCTATGTTTCTACATACAGGAAGACAGACACCCAAACTTAGAGAACTCAGTTTCAGACTAGCCTTCCAAAACTGGGGGAATAGCAGATATTAGTTGATTATATCTAAATTCAGGACCCACTACTCCAAATTTTGTATCAAACTTTAACATACGATATATATAAGAACTTCTTTTCTGAGTCCGATATGTTATTTTCAAAGATGACCGCCCTACTAAGAAATACCTGTGAAAAGGTACCACTGATAGTTATTTGAATTTAGATGTAGAAGCTGCTGCTTCACCTCAACTGCCCCCTCTGGTGGCCTAAGCTGGTACTTCAACCAAGCCTGTATACATGAGTAAAGAAGGCACTTATAGGGATATTTTATTAGTTATAGAGACTCAAAGTCCATTTTTTTAAGTTGCCAAAAAAGGGAACAAGTCGATACGAAAGAAAGAATTGGATACAAAGATTGACTTACAGCAAACCACTCCTTTATCAACATAGTTTAGATAACCAGGATGCTTTCAGAGTAAAGTCTACAGCCTGCAAGTTTCTAGAGTTTTAGCCCGACCTCCTCAAGAACAGCATACAAAGTTTTTCTTTAACCCTCTCAGTTCCATCTCCCTACAGAAAGTTACATATTTTTTCTCATACCAATCAAAAACGTCAGAGGGAGGTGATGGGAGAGAAGGTAATAGAAAAATAGATTGTGGGACGATCAAAGTATTATATTACTGTAAATGCATTTTTGTTCGCGGGGATTTAATTTCACAGTAGTGGGAAAAAGAACTTTTTGCGGTGGTTTTAAGTTTGTGGTAGCACCATAGACTGCATCACCGCAAAAACCGCAAATATTAATCCACCGCGAACATTTCTGCATTTACAGTATGTGATTATTATCAACAAATCTACCGAAGAAGATGAAGTGTTCTTCCCACAACGAGCTCGCCTGGCCCGAAAAGGAAAACTTTTGACCTTGTTGTCATGTTAAAAAAGTGTTGAACACAATTGATGTCTGAAGCCTGTATACCTTGGAAATTACTGTTTCTGCACTAGTATATCTCCTTAACTTTACAGAATCGATAATATTCTATATGGCAGTATTATGATTAGTGGCAGTATTATGATAATAGATGTTACCCCTGCTTTGCAAAATTTACATAGGATCATGTTGTTGTCATCAATATCTACAGGTCAAAGATGATGAAAACCTCTATAGACATGTATGTTTAGGATCCGATGGTACTTCCAGGTAAACAAAATTCAAATATGTATACAATTTAGATATTCAATACAATTGGATATAAAAATGGAGATTTACTTCAGGATGTTTTGACTGACATCGATCACTCTCCTTCAGCGTCAGTAGAATGAATTGGCAGAATAATTCAAAACAAGTACAGTCAGTAGAAAAAAACAGTTGAACCACTAACTCCTAAGGATTGTATGCAAAAGTCACATCATGTTTGCATAGTTGACCCTATGGTGAAGAAAAGTGATGGATCATTGGATGTCACTCGAAACGTCTAAAAGTAAATCTCCGTTTTTGTCCAGTTGAAGAGATTGAATTTTGAATAAAGATGAAAACCTAATGTTAGTCATTTTTGTACTTATTCTGTTTCAAAGTCACGAACACAAATGCCTGCTTGGTCACTTACCATCTTTTGCTATTTGATCAGCATCCACTACAGGAACCCCCAGTTCTTTAAACATGGAAGACACTGTACTCTTCCCTGTGGCTATACCGCCAGTCAGGCCTACAAGGAGCATGATGGCTGTCAGTCATCTATCCTGCACAAATGAAGGGACAACGTTTAAAATTGTACAAACACACACAAATATGTTATGATCACAAAGCAGATTTCTGTGGAACTGTCCAGACACCAAAACAAATTATTCCTATATGTCTTTTGGGGGATGTTGGAGATTGTTTGGCTGACTGACATGATTAAAGCTCTAAGCCCCCATTGTGATCATTAAAGGACATTAACATATATATAGGATATTAAAAGAAATTCCTAAACATAATGTTTGCATTGTGGGAGGGGACATGAATGCAAAGATAGGTCAACCAGATTCTAAAGGATCTAGTTATCATAGCGAAACTAATAGAAATGGCAAATACCTCCTAGAATTCATAAATGAATGCAACATGTTAAACCTCAGCATTAACTACACCAAGAAAAAAGGGAAACTTTGGAGTTTTTCCTATCCCAACGGTGAACGTGCCCAGATTGACTACCTTCTAATTAACAAAAAATGGAGGAACAGTGCACTTAACTGCGAAGCATATAATAGCTTTTCAAATATTAAATCTGACCATAGGATAGTAACAGCTAAATTCAGACTGAGTTTGAGAGCACCTAAACGACAATCTGAAAGGGGCACAAGATACGACTGGGGTAAACTACTAAATGACGCTGAAGTTAATGTAGCATATACAAATGAAGCCAAGAGGAAATTTGTTGAGCTTAACGACCTTGATGAGACCAAAAATGCTAACTCAATCTATGCAAATGTCATAAGAGCACACGAAGAAGCAGCAGATTTACATGTCCCAATTAAGCCAAAAGTAAGGAAGCGTGTGCCCTGGGCTTATGATAAGAACATTTTGGATAAACGGGAAGCTCTAAGGAAGGCAACTGTAGAACAAAAGAGCGAAGTTGAGATAAACAAAATTAAGGATGAGCTTGACAAAGCATATGAGCAGGAACTTGAATCTTACATAAAGCAAAAGACTACAGTGATCCAAAGTGCCCACGAAGAACATAGAGGAGCACTGGCATGGGCCACTGTAAATGAAATAACCTCGAGAAAGAAAACCAAACAAGGGATGTTAAAGGCAAAAAGCCAACAAGAGAGAGTTAATCTATGGCATGATCATTTTTCCAAACTTCTCGGTCAACCTCCCAACATTGTAAATATACCTGTTGTACCAGTTATTGATTACATATTACCAATCAACACAAGTGACTTCACTAGGGAGGAACTTATGGACTGTATCAAGACTTTTAACAATGGTAAAACCCCTGGTCTTGACAATATACCAATAGAAGTCTGGAAGACTGAAGCCCTGATTGACCCTCTACTCGAAATTTGCAATAGAACATTTCATCAGGATAGAGCAGATGTCTGGGTAAGTAGTGGAATACTTCCACTACCAAAAAAGGGTGATCTTGGCTATACAACAAACTATAGGGGAATTAGTTTGTCAGTTACAGCAGCTAAAATCTACAACAAAATGCTTTTGCTGAGGATCAGACCTCATGTGGAACCACTACTTAGAGACAACCAAAATGGCTTTAGGCCTGGTAGGTCAACCTTATCCCAAATACTAGTATTGAGAAGGCTTATTGAAGGTATTGAGGATCAAAATCTGAAAGCAGTTATAACATTTATCGACTTCAGTAAAGCTTTCGATTCCATTCACCGTCAGAAGCTAATGGAAATTTTGAGAGGGTATGGTATACCAGACATAATCGTTGAGGCTATAAATATTCTTTATGTAGATACAAAAGCTAAAGTGCTCTCACCAGACGGTGAAACAGAGTTTTTCCAAATAACCGCTGGTGTCCTACAAGGTGATACCTTAGCTCCCTTCCTTTTTATAGTGGCTCTGGATTATGCAATGAGACAGGCCACAGAGCAACCTGAGCTCACGGGTTTTGTACTTAAACCAAGAAAGAGCAGTAGACACCCAGCTGAGTTACTAACTGACACAGACTTTGCAGATGATATAGCCCTTACCTCGAACATAGTACTAGAAGCACAGTCATTGTTGCACAAGGTTGAAAATGCCTCCAAAATTGTTGGCCTGCATGCCAACGATACAAAAACTGAGTATATGGTGTTCAATCAACCTGAAGGAACCCTGATCTCAACAAAAGGTCAGGCACTTGCCTGTGTGAAAGACTTCAAGTACTTGGGTTCATCGATAAGAAACTCTAGTAAAGATGTGGATGTCAGAATTGCTCTAGCTTGGGGAGCCATGAGTAAAATGTCAGTTATATGGAAAACCGATTTAAGTCCAACAACTAAAATCAGTTTCTTTAGAGCAGCAGTAGAGTCAATTCTCCTCTATGGGTCAGAATGTTGGACTCTGACAAAAGCCCTAGAGAGAAGACTCAACGGCACATATACGAGAATGCTGAGAACTGTCCTAAAGATCTCATGGAGAAAAAAAATTAAAAACAAAGTCCTTTACAAGGATATACCGCCGATAGCCGAAACTATTCGGCAAAGGAGACTGCGTTTTGCAGGTCACTGCTGGAGGAAAAAGGATGAAGTAGTGCACAAACTGTTACTGTGGAATCCGAACCACGGAAACAGAGGCAGGGGAAGACCACGGAAGTCATACATTCAGCAGCTTGCTGAAGACACCGGTCTGGACCTGCAACAACTTCCCGCAGCGATGGATGACAAAGAGGGGTGGAGGAAACTGGTTATGTCGAGACTCCGAGCGAGCTCGCCGGAGCAGCAGCAAGCAAACATACATGTATGAGCGAGACAAAATGTTTCCGTCTATTGACACACCAAGTGTAAGAAAATTGTCAATTGACACACCGGCCTGTCAGCCAATCAGAGCTCAATAAAAGACATTTTTACACGGCTTCATCCAGCTCATATACACTGCATATTATAGTCGTTTGTGGTCGTTTGTGGTGTTTCTGAGTCGTTTGTGGTCGTTTGTGGTGTTTAGCCACACCCTATTTATCCTATGTTTTATATTTTTAAAATCATTAGGATTCCCAATAGCCTGCAAGTAGTTAATGGGTCTGCCTATTAAAAAAAAACACATCTAAAACGACCTCAGTTTAAACGGGCAGCGTTAATTTCAAACGACCTCAAACATAATTTACGTTATAATTTTACCAGGGGCTAGCGCTATGCTTTAACGTTAATTTGCAGTCACAAAACAAAGAAAAGACTGAAGTTCGAAGAGGCTAAGTTCACAAACACGTAGAAACACAGCCCGGCCCGCTATGGTGATCATGTAGTACTACACAAAAATTAAACGACAAACACTTACTTCATGTGGCACGAGATCTTCCACCCCTCCCCTTGTGTTTACTTCCGCATTGAGGAGGTCACTACTTCCGGTTCCGGAGCTATTTTCGCAACGCATCATGGACGGAGCAACTTGCTTGGACGTTTTGGCATGAAGTAAGATGAAAGTCATTGTGGAAGCGAATCTAACTCGCTGTAATTTAGCAGAAAGTTGCAATAAGGAAATTAAGGCACTATCAGCTTGTTTTTCTTTTTCTTTCTTGTGTTCTAATATTATTAAAGCATAAAACAAGTCCCGGACCCCTAGGCCCTTTTCAGCAGAGTGTAATTGGCGGTTTTAATTCTGCCTGTTCCCGCGTGCCCCAACGTTGAAAACTACCCTGGGAGCCAGACAGAATCGGGTAGCTAGCGATATAGCTAGCGAGTTTTGTTCGGGGAGCCAAGGCAGCCAGCCCGCCGACCTCACATTTATAATAGCGCTCCGGGGGAGTTTAAGCCCGAAGGAGATATCGCTACCCTTTTCAAAGGGCAGGTGGACCTAATCGGGCTTAAACTCCCCGGGGCGCTAATAGGAGCTCGGCGGGCATGACTGTCTTGGGCTACCGAATAAACTGTCCAAGCTGCCCGACCCCGACTGGCCCCCAGAGTAGTTGAAAACCAGTGTGCGCACAATAGGACACGCGAAGAGCCCACGCGCCCCACTGCACACAAGTTCCCATCGTTAACAGGTCTTAATAATAGAGTGCTGAGATGTGTATGATACTTAAGTTTTGTCATGATTGTGAAGTAAAAATACGTTGAAACTATGCCACTGTATGGCCCTGTATTTGCGGGAATATCAATAATGAAAGCGACGCTAACAGTACGCGAAATAAGATTTACAACACGTTGCTATCCCCCTGTAGTGACCAAAATCGCGCCGTATATACGAAACTCAACCAACTAATCTACCTAGCTAAACAGCTAGCACGTAAGAGTAAAGTCACTACGGAAGCAAAATAGTAGATTTCAACAGAGTGTGCCCAATTTCGTTAACTTCATATACGGATATGAATTGTTTTCCGTGCAACATTACATGTAGATGTGTATTGAGTTGATTGTCATCTACATGAAAGCTGGAAGCTGAAGAGAGTTGTTTTTCTTTCTTCGTATTCATTCGAGGAACAATGTGAACAAAACCTTAAGTTCGCGGATAATCACGCATAGAAATAATCTGTTTTACTTGTGTTTTTTTAAAGAAATACAGTCTTGGCAGACAAGCGGAAACAAGGGACACAGACTACCGATCCCAAATGTCATCGCGCAATGTAGTAAACATAGCTTAGATAAAAAGGACAAAAGCATAAACAAACTAGAGTTCCACGACCCCATACCTTCGCCAAATGATTTTACTCTTTACAACTGCTGTATTAATTCTGTTGTCTGAACTGAACTGTCATTAATTATGCAAATAATGTCCTCATTTGCATAAATTATATTAGTTGATCATCTCCTTCGCCAAACAACAGGCGTGCACAATCTATGAAAGAAGGCTTAATCGCATTTATGCAAATGGGGACCTCATTAACATAATTAATGTTCAACAATGTTCAACTGTACATAACTTCCAATTGCTACAAGTATGATGTTCCTGTCATTTACCACCATGACATTATAGCATTTTCTCATTAATTATGCAAATTATGTCTTTATTTTGCATAACATATATCTATATTCTTTTTCTCATTTACAAATTTCACTTGTTGCAATGGTCCTATATTGGAACTGAGCATGTTTAGACGATTTCTTAATTAATTATGCAAATTATATCCCAGGTTGCAAATTAATATGTAATCATATGAAGCATCACTTAAGCTATCTACATACCAAAACTCATGACAATCCATCAATCCATTGTTGAGTTACTCCCTTTCAAAGTCTGACACGAAACCGGTGACCGGACAAAAGCGGTCGATTTGGACAGGTGGTCGCTGAGAAGAGTATCGACTCACAACATGCCCGATGTATAGTGTAAATAGTTTCCGTTGGGTTTAATGGCAAATAGTAAGCACACGCGCAAAGAAGTAAGTAAGCTAGGTGTATACAACACGCACACGCACGCAAATACGTAAGTAAGCCCGGTGATTTTTACTAAATGAACAAAAATTGGAACAAATTGGAACAGGACGTTCCTACATAGCTAGAGGAACTCTACTTCCTATAAATCGAATTTCTACCATACAATGAAATACGTGTTGTACATGTTACATTCCTCCGTCTACGACCGTTAGATAAACCAGTAAATAATAAAGTATTTTTTTTTTCAAATTCAGTTTTAAAAGGGTAATGATTGAAAAAGTTATTTTTAGCAGACTGGTTTATTTTACGTTTTACGTGGGCTGCACTAGAAGAGTTCATTCTTGCACAAGGGAAATTTTCAGATATTCATTTTTGGGCGAAAGGGTGATTAGCAGAAGCCATTTTAAGCAGAAGGTATTCCACTTTCGCACGGGGGTGGTTTGAGAACAGTCTATTGTGGTATCGGAAGGAAGATGGCTGAAATATGCTGTATTTGCTCTCGAACAAATGTCGGCCTTTTTAGTTAACAGATTATAATTCGATGAATCATTTAACAATTACAATATCATAATCTACGCTTGTTGTGGTTGCTTATGTCACCCCATAAATTTCCTTTCAGTTGTCCTCCGTCTCAAAAAACACCCCAAGCTATTCCAATCTTGTTGTCTGGGACCTGTCAGACCTGTTCTCATTTGCATAAAAAAACTGGCTCTGACCTGTGTAAGGAACAGACTTGCTGTGGAATCGTTTAGAGAGTGTCCAAAATGTTTTGTATCTGATGGAAATACATCTCGACTGTTTTAACTTTTCAATATGGTGGCATCAGCGAGGACATGGCTACTGATGATCATAGATTTGATTTGCATTCCAATAGGTAAGTATGTTCCGGTTCCGGTCGTGTGTTTACCGTTTGGTTGGGACATGCAGATGCAACCAAATTGTGGTAGAGTCTCGTTCAGATCACCATGATAGACATCCTAGATAGACTTAAAGTATCTTTACCGAGAAAAAGTGCACATGTCTTGTTGTAAAGTTAGATCTTTCGTGAAACATGCGAATTTGGGCATCAAATATTGTTGTCTATGCCCCTCCCCATAGCTGAGCGGCCAACTCGTATTGGTTCTTATTGTATTTTTACAATGGTATTTGCCTTTTTACCATTATCAGAATGTTGCTTTTATGAAGAAATGTACAGTAGAGTTATCGGTTATATCTTATATTTTGTGTATTTTGTGTATTTTCAGAATTGGTACCATCTTCGAGATAACTTTCTTTACTGTTAATATGACATGAATGGCTTGACTTTCCCACAGCTATACTGCCTGCTGCTATCCTGATATGGTGTGATATCCAGCCGAACGAGAGCGGCTTCTACTGTACAGACCGGCGGATATCCTACCCCTACCGGGCTGGGTCCTGGGCCCACCGGATCCTCGGACACTGGGGCTTCCTCATAGCAATGTCCATCATAGCTGTGAGTCATCTTCTCACGTTATATTGGCGTCTGTTATTCCGTCGTCATTGGCAACAGAAAAGACAGACTTGAATATCAATAAGAAACCACTGATAATCAATTTCTGTTGTTCCAGTATAACGAAAATCCTCTATTCAGACGGTTCTAGGACCAAATATTGCATTATGGCGTCATAATTACGTCATTATGATACCAAAATATTAAACTCTACGAGTACATCAACAGGAAAACTTCCCGGCCCCAGGAATCCTTAAATGAGCCCGGTCTAGATAGCAGTGTGAGGTTCTATCCTTTGTCACAATGATTTTTAACATTTCCTCGTTGTTTGCAAATTAACATAATATATCAATGTTAGTTTTTGATGACATAAGTCTGAATTTTCCATTATCTAGTACTAATAAAAGACATTCTTTTTTCAGTGGTTATACAATCAGAGCTCTAATGTAATGTTCCACTTGTGCTAAAACCGTATATGTCAGATATCTCATAGATACTGGACACACTTCACTTGAATACAAAATTTCATCTTAAGTAATGTTAAGTAGTTTCCGATTTGCATAACGAATAGTTTATCCTGTGTGCATCTTGAACTAAGCTACTTTCATGCACAAATGATGAAATAGTCAAGCTTTCTGCCGATTGAACAGACAAGTTACATGTCCCTCTACCCTCATGCTAACCCCTCTGACCCTATTTACCCTCTGACCTGTCCCTCATCTACCCAGTAGGTCATTGGTGGCTTCCGCTTTACTGAGTACGGTCATAGTTTGTTGGGATTCTGACATGTTGAGTTTATATGGGCCCTGTCATCTGTCAGTCTGTGCAGTTGAAACTTAAGGACCTGTATTCAGAACTCGGACCACTTCAGGTCAAAAACCGAAAATTAAGATTGTCCGCAGTCCCAGTTGAACTTGACAATTGGCTTTCTAGGATCTACCAAGAGGATCATTAAGATACCATCAAACACACAGACGATCAAACAAACAGACAAAAAAGTCCTCCCTTTTTCACCGAGGCAATCATGAAAGCATGCTTGCAAGTCATTCCTCTAATGCTTAGAACGTTTGTTTTCTTTATTTTTGTTTAGTTTGTGTTAGGAGAGCTGACGCTATATCTTAAAGAAAAGCGGTCACTGAACGACAGAGGGAGCGCAGACCAGCAGGAGTACAGCGACATCCTCACCAATTTCTTCGTACGGCTCTTCAAAAATAACGTCATTTTCTTGTTCGGTAAGCAACCTCTGTAAACCGATCCCAGCAACTGGTATGCTATATCACTCACAGGGGCGTAAATTTATGTGACATTTATGTGAATTCGATGGGGGAACTTTCAAGGGTATAACGAAATGTGACTTCATCAAAAATATGTGAAAGGGATGATATGAAATGTTGTGTGAAATTATGAAATGTGAATAACACATAATTGTAAAATAGTTCCTAAAAATTGGAGGGAATTTTTTGAATGACAGAAAAGGGGGCGTTGTCGCCGACAAGCATACAAATTAAAAACACACCTTATGGTCAGAGAGCATCACATTTCATGCTTCACATTTCCTAATATTTCACCTGTACCTTTCACATATTGTTTCATTGCAGTCACATCTTAACGCGTGTCTATAGGTTTCTCAGTTAAATGCAGAAAAAAAAATCACATTTACACCCGTGGTTGTGTATTTAGAGAGATTTTGGTGTGCTAAATAGCACAATTGGCCAGTAATTATAAGTTCGTAACAAACCAAAGCATGACGCAGATGCTTCTTTTAATGACATAAAGAGCTGATAGGGTAAAATTGAAAAGCTACACGGAATGTAAAGCACCTAAATTAAAGAGGGTACCTGACAGGTCTGCAGCATGTTGGCGACTGTTTCCTCCGGCATGTGTGAACATTTGACGCCAATTTTCCCTAATACGGTCATACTGACTGTGTTACACAGATTGTGTTGCAACTTGATTTAAAAACCATGTTAATCCTCAAACACCCGAGTGGGGTCCGTTTGGACCCCAGGCGTACATTTTGCAGTGCCATTTGAACATTTTTAATCTTAAGAAAAATTCCTTCCGTGACTTTGTCAGCCAACATCTTCTATACCTTCTCTTAAGTTTTTATGAAGATTGGTACAATACTGTGGAAGCTATAAAGAAAGTCCGTGATCAGTCCGTCTGGGGTCCAAACGGACCCCAGCAAAAAAGTGTAGCTTTTGAAACAAACTTTTGAGTTTAACTTCCTAACTATTTATCGTATCACCACCAAACTTTCAGAGCATAATAAACATGTAAAACTAAATCCTCATGAAAACTTATGTGTCATCACCATGTGATATGACGACATTATGACGTCATTAAGCTAATAAGGGCGTCCATCTTGGATTTTGACTAATGACGTCATGAAACTAGCATAAATTATAAATTTTGAATCATGAAAATAGCATTGAATTTCATAGAATTTTATTCTTGTTAGAAAACAAGCATTGTTTACCAAGAAAACCTTGTTTAAATCGAAATTGGCAAATTTTGGCAAAAATATGCCTGTCATAATTCCGTTGCCATGGCAACCCCAAATAATGATAAATTTACTTTATTGACAAAAAAAAATTGCTAACAATATTTTGTGATATATAACCCAGTTTCGTAGCTTTAGCACTAGCCGTTCATGAGTTATGCGACATAAAGGTTGCTGAAGGCCTCAAAATTCCCCTCTCTGGTCAGAATAGGTTTAGTGCAAAAGATGGTCCTTCTGATCTTTTGCATAAATTATGATAATGAGGTGGAATTAGCAACACATTAACATGTCAAACTATTCCTCTTACATTGACGAAGCAATGTATGTACAATGATCACCGATAGGAATTGGAACTGAGATTTTATAAACAAAACATTTTGGGGTCCGTTTGGACCCCACTCGGTCATTTTAGTCGCAAAAAAAGGTCGGGTGCTTGAGGGTTAAATGATCAAATGATACATTACCGACCATGAAACTGATACTTTACCTTTATATATTTATCTACATATGTATTGGTTTGGCTGTTGAGCACGCATAGCCGGGGTTGCCCGACTATACATAGCATTATTGATATGATTTGCAAAGAGTGAAGTCAATATTTGAAGTCATTTAATTCTTGTACCTTTGTGTGTAGGTTATGTAAATCTGTTTTTGATCCACCCACCAGGGTTAAGTGCGGTGGCATCCGTGGTGTATGTAGCAAAGTACACTGTCGGGGAACTCAGACCCTACTTCCTGCAAGTGTGCGACCTCAACTTTACCTGCACGACCGACAGAGGCCTCCTGTTTCCCAGCGTTTGCACTGGAGACAAATACACCATGGAACAATCGAAGTAAGTGTCCCAGAGAACTGAAATAAAACATGTCATGAATGTGGAATTTTGAAACTGGGAGTACACAGCAAAAATGTTCCAACACAAATGTTGCCGCATAGAAGTTTCGATTGTCCTACTGCAAGTCTTTTTCAGCTTCCAAGGGTTATGTGCTGGGAAGATTCCAGAAACCTGGCAGTGCTCTTTTATTGTCGTTAAACACTTGATAATGTAGATTTCTGGGATTGCCTGGCGCAGCGGCAGCGTGTTTGGGTCAGGACCTAGAAGTCTCGAGTTCGAATCTTGCCATGTCACCGATCTTGTGTCCTTGGGAAAGGCTTTCCTCACTTAACTTAGATGCAAATTAGTACCTACCATCGGCTAAGGCCGTCCGTCGGATCAAAGAGGTTCCTTTGTCAACCTCCTTGCTTGGATAGGACGTTAAATGGAGGTCCCGTACGCGTGTTTGGGGAGAGCCACACACCAGGCACGTTAAAGAACCCCCCCACACGTGAGATGGTGCGGTGTGCGATGGAGCAAATAGTTGTGTCTGGAGTTGGTGATGTCTGTAATTATTCCTGTTTGATTAGTCCAACACGATCTTTAAGCAATTATTGTCATTGTTTTATGTGGTTTATTGTATGTCAAGCCTGTAATAAGAACAAAATTCGGGTGTACTTTTGCCGCCTGCGAATAAAACATGACGTTACAAGTTATTAACTTGTCCGCAGCATCCATATTGAACGTTTTTATGGCCCAGGTATGACATAATACATTTCATCATGTATAAATGATTACAATTCTTATGCACAGGCTTCGCCGTTCAACTTGTTTATAGTAACAATTGAACGGATAGGAAAATTTTATTCAGTTTGAATGCTATTGTTATCACAGGCTGGGCTTTGTATCGGGACACGCGGCATCTCACTTCTACACAGCAATGTATCTTGCGGTGAGTATAATCATTCACGTAAACTTTAAGATTAATGTTGTCTGGGTATCTTGCCTGTCAATAGCAAGCTGTTATTCGCACGGTCAGGCCTCTAGAAGCTTAAGATAAGGGCACAACCCGCCGTACCTTTTTTTTGGAGGCCACGAAGTTTGCAAATACTTCAGTCCGGCTGGTTCGGCTTGATTCCTGCTAATTCGATTTCCGTGTGAAGGCCCTATAAGTTGACAGTTACAGCATATACGTTACGAGAAAAACTCCAAGTATAAAACAAATACTGTGTACACATATTGACACCATGAAGTCACGAGAACGTCACTAGAACAGTTCTGTTTTGAATTGTTTTAATCAGTCTCGTCGGAGAGGAACTACCATAGGCTTAACGGGGAGGGGTCCATACTAGGTTCCAAGCAGATGTATCAGCTGGGTGAAAAAAACGAGAAGAATTTGGCCAATTATAATTAGGGACAAATAACTTTATCCCACGTGATTTCAGTCAGTCTCTTGTAGTCTATCCAGCTATCCGCCGGTCGGTCAGTTCACTCCTAGGCCAATTAACTCCTACTAGACTTCTATTCCTAACCTGGTCAAACCCTCCCTATTACTATTCGGCCAGGCGGGAGTCTGGTAGAGACTAGTACCATACAGCCATGGACAGTGAATATTTCTGTGATGATTCGGTCACATTTCCAAACCTGGGCCGGACCGGGGTGTTTTCGGGAACGATAAATATACATATACTTTTTCCTTTGGAGATAAACGGATTTTACCCTTAATATCCCGTTGTTTGTGCACACACCAACACAAGTCAGGCTGTTGCCTGCAAAGTGGCGTTATAAAAGAGTTCAAATATTCAATAGCATACATGTAACACTGGCAAGTTAGTAATTTGAAATATAAAGCATTTAAAGACATGTGAACATTGTCTTGAACAAAGGATATCTCAAGTGCGCACACCTCGGGGATGGTTTATTGTCATATCTCCTTGAATTGTTTTACCATGGCGGTCTAATGGGACCCGCAGGAGTTATAACCGGAGACGTCGGTCGTACTCAAAGACTATGGCGCTTCTTTGCGAGCAAAGATTAGGAAAAAATGCTGTTCACGTTATATATGGTGTCGCAAGGCCCTTCATGCTCAATCAGAACTTGCCACAATTAAAACGATGTTTTGTTTGTTGCAAATACATGCCATAACTTACATAAGTAACAAAGATATAAGAATGATAAATACAATGACATTAAGAACTACCTATGTTGTGCTACATTCTTGAAAATGCATCTAAGAAGATTTCTTGGACTTGACTTGTTTCGAGGCAATGGAAGGGGGAATTAGCCCACTTCTTCTATAGTATGTGTGTTCCTTAGTATTGTTATCTATCGGTCAGGAATGATGGAAAGTAAGAATGTCTTTGGACACTTTCTGGTCGTACAATGTTTTTTTTTTTTTGTCACAAGATGAACAGTTAGGGTTACCAGTTATCGTACACTTGAGACTTCTTACTTTTAGTGCTCTACCTGAATATCAAAGACAGAAAGTGAGCATCACATTACATGGTCCAAGCGGTTGAGGAAAACAATTCAGTACCACCAACGTTAAGCGACAGGCGAAGTTCAAGTGACAAAGGCATGACTGCATGACGTGGCCTAAAGTTGACGCTAACTGGTAGGTAACTGGTAGTACATTAGATGTTCTTAGCATAGTGTAAATCAAGTGCACTTGAAATGAAACTGAAAAACATTGCTTTACTTTTTATCGAACAGGTTTACATCCAGGCCCGGTGGAAGTGGCGGGGGCCCTGGCTCGTCAAGCCGGCGGTTCAGGCAGCTTTTGTTGCCTTCGCTGTGTGGAATTCCTACACCCGTGTAGCCATCTACCACCACGACATCTATGAAGTAAACAGGGGGATTGCGCTGGGAGTAAGCTTTGCTGTTATAATGGTGAGAGAGATAGAAGTTATATAAGTACGATAAATCATCTACATTTGCTATAAGGGTTAACGTTGTGATCTCTTAGCCATTAATTGCGTGGTCTTCTTATACAAATGCCCCTTTCACAGCATTTTGCATGTGTACTTGTTAAGTGGTGGGACACGTACAAGGCGAAAAACTCATTGCCTCAGGTTTATTACTTTTACCAGGAAGGTTGTTTTCGGGAGCGCTGGTGTGTCTGTGAAATTGTGCGTCTGTCTGTCTGTCTGCGAACACTTTAAGGCCAAAATGAAATTGCTTCATGTTTAGTATATGGTTGGTCTTGAGACCTCAAAATGATTAAATCGTTGGCCCCCTGGCGGCTCGTTACGGTACTGTAGTGGAAGTTCCGGTTTTGGAATATAACATTCCAAGACCGCTCTGGACATACTGTGGCCGTGATTTATGAGTGGTAGATAACTAGCCCTTTGAGCAGAGACAAAGTGGGTCCCTTTAGGCTTTTTTTGGCGACGCCTCTGGGGCTAGCTTAATGGTATAGTCTGCGTCAGTTTGACAAGAATTCCTAAAATTCCGCAGGCATGTCAATATTTTTTTCACGTCTGCGCAGTTTCATACATACAGCCAGGCGAAAGGATAGAAAACAAACACAACACATATACAACAACAATCATTATAAACAATTAAAACCATTGCCACACTTATTGGAGTTAGACATAGAATTACCCAAAGAGTGATCTTATATCATTATATTCCACCCTGGGCTACGCAATACAAATACTGTATTCTATTTATTATCATTGTACCTCTATTTGTGTGTGTCAGTTTTCATTTTCATGTCCACAGGTATAAACTCATCGCTGGAGTGAGTTACCTCTTTGTCCTGTACCTTTTCACCAGTGTGCACTAGAAGACGTTTTCATGTATTTAGACATGATGATACCATTACTTGTGTTGTTCCTCCCGCCCCAGGTGCTGTTCGTGTCGGACCTGTTCTGGGACCGGGGTACGGCAGCGGCTCGTGCGCGCTCCTGGCACGTGGCGACAGTAGGAACACCCTTCTCAGAGGACGACTGAAATTTTTTACTCTCCAAGCAGAGGTTGAGTCGCGTAGATATAGTAGAACTTCTAGAAGTCGGAAAAATTACACCGGTAAGAGGAGCGCCGTGGACATGTTAACTTGAAAGCTCGTCTGTGTTGGTAGAAGTCATTCTTGAAATAGTTGAACTGTGATTTCCAACTAAAAAATTGGACTCGCCCAAATTTTTGACTGCACAGCATCAGTCTTTGACAAGGAATGACTAATCCACTGCTCAATGAGTCACTATTTGCATAACGTGACGTCACGACAGCAGTGGATTGTTCATTCCTTGACGAAGACTGATGCTGTGCTGTCGAAAATTTGGGTGAGTCCATTTTTTGGTGTTGGGCATTACAGTTAAACTAGTTCATGAACAGGCCATATTGATTTGATAATATGGATGGCACTCTCTGGACACTACAAAATTAATGCGAGCTTGCGAAATGATTAAAAGATGCCTTTATTCTTAAACTAGAAAGGCCGACATTTGCTTGAGAGCAAATACAGCATATTTCAGCCATCTCCCTCCCCATGCAACAATAGACTATTTCAAAATCACCCATTTGAAAAATCACTTTTACTAATGACGGTTTAACCCAAAAATGAATCTTACAAAATTCCCCCGTTCAAGAATGGACTCCAGTGCACCCTATGTGAATTTGCACAATGGACCACTCCAGAAATACTCCCACTGAAACCTTGGCCTTTTGAATAAGAAACCAAATCCAAAATTGAATTTAGCAAAAAAGGTCCCAGTGCATGAAAAGGTATAATAGACCAGTCTAAAAACACTTCCACTAAAAATTGAATTTTGAATCATCACCCGTCCAAACTGAATTTGAAAAATTCCCCCTTCCGTGTGCAAAAAATGGACTCTTCCATGTAAAGTAGAGCAGTCCAAAAATACATCCGCTAAAATAGGACTTTGACATAATCACTGAAGTCCCAAAAATAGATTTTAAAAAAAGCCAATGGATTTTTTAATAAAACGTCCCTCCATGCAAGAATGGACTCTTCCAGCACACCCATTTAAAATTGCAAATTAGACCAGTCCAAAAATAACCCTACTGAAAGACTTTGACAAACTAGAAGTCGCCAAAGTCCAAAATATGAATTTAAAAAATCCCCCCTCCGTGCGAGAATAGACTCTTCCAGCACACCTTCTGTAAAACTGCAAAATAGACCTGTCCAAAAATACACCCACTGAAAGACCTCACCAGTCCGAGGATGAATTTTAAAAAAAATGAACCCCTCCGTGTAAGAATGGACTCTTCCAGATAACACCGGACTCGCTGATTGGCTGTCACCCCCCCCCCTCTTTAGGATAAGTGATTCAGGCTAAGTGATTGGTTACCTATCTTATTAGATTAAATAGACATATATGCCAGTAGGTGCAATCTGCAGCTGGGGTCAACGACCTTAAGGTCATTGACCCCTCTGGCTATTGGAAAATGACAAAAAAATCCCCAAATATATCATTTTGACGTAGTCTATGACAAAAATTGTACATGTGTCATTTGAATAAATATCTAGTGCACCATTTTACCAAAATTTAGGTCATTTGGTTTTAAAACCAGAGCACAAGAGCCAAAAGTGTACTTTTTGGTCATAAAATGGCCAAATATAAATAATCGCAAAATTAAGCATTTTGTTGTACTGTATGCCTCAACTGTTAATGAATTCATGTGCGCATATGTCTAGGGCACTCCTATACTAAATTTCAGGTCATCCGGTTCTAAAACCAAGGTACAGGAGCCAAAAGTGTCCTTTTTTGGTCAAAAAATGACCAAAAAATCGCAAAAATAAGCATTTCGTTATACTGTACATCAAAAGTGGTATTGAATTTATATGGGGGAATTATCAAGGCACATCTGTGCCAAATTTCAGCTCATTCGGTTATAATACCAGGGTACAGGGGGCCCAAATATACAGTTTTGGTCTTAAGATGACCAAAAAACCTTAATAAAATCATTTTAAAGACAGATATGAAAAAAATGAAAAAAACGTCTAAGGGGTATTGGCCCACTCTACCCTTGTGTCAAATTTCAAGTCAATCGGTTCCGGAACAACGGAGATACCGTGTTCCGAAGATTTGACAGGAGAAAGAAAGAAACATTACGAATACTAGAAAGGCCGACATTTGCTTAGGAGCAAATACAGCATATTGCAATCCATCTTCATCCTTGAAAAAATCCCAAAATTCAACAATTTGAAGTAATGTTTGCTCAAAGGGAAAATGAAGTACTGTGGGCACTTGTCCTACACACCTTCATGCCTAATTTTAGGTCATGTGGTTTCAATATAAGGGCATAGGAGCCAAAAATATACATTTTTTAGTTAAAAATGGCTACAAATCCCAAAATAACTCATTTTATAAGGGCTCTATGAAGAAAGTGTTGATGGGGTCCTGTTGTCATATGTCCAATTTACATTTGTACCAAATTTCAGGTCATTTGGTTTACATACAAGGGCATAGAAGCCAAAAATATACATTTTTAGTCAAAAATGACTGAAAACCCGAAAATAACTAATTTTTGAAGTGATCTATGAAGAAAGTGTCAATGGGGTCCCGTGAGCATATGTTCAATGCACCTCTGTACCAAATTTCAGGTCATTTGGTTTCTATACAAGGACATAGGAGCCAAAAATATACATTTTTAGTCAAAAATGGCCAAAAACCCTAAAATAACTCATTTTTGGAGTAAACAATGTATAAAGTGTTGATGGGGTTCTGTGGTCATATGTCAAACACACCTATGTACCAAATTTCAGGTCATTTGGTTTTAATACAAGGGCACAGGAGCCAAAAATATACATTTTTAGTCAAAAATGGCCAAAAACCCTAAAATAACTCATTTTTCAAGTGATCTATGAAGAAAGTGTTGATGGTTTTCTGTGCTCATATGTCCAATGCACCTCTGTACCAAATTCCAGGTCATTAACTTGTAATACCAGGGCACAGGGGCCCAAAATATACATATTTTGTCTAAAAATGACCAAAAACCCTAAATATCATAAATTCTAAGGCCTCTATCAAGAAAGTGAAAAAAACGTCTGGGGGTATTTGCTATTTCTACCACCCTGCCAAATTTCAGCTCATTTGGTCCAAAAATAAAAAAGTTACATCCATTTCAAGATTTGACAGGAGAAGAAACAAAGAAAAAATAATATATTGCAATCCCATACTATGTATGGATTGCAATATAACTAGAAAGGCCGACATTTGCTTAGGAGCAAATACAGCATATTGCAATCCAGCTTCATCCTGGAAAAAATCCCAAAATTCAACAATTTGAAGTAATGTCTGCTCAAAGGAAAATGAAGTACTGTGGGCACTTGTCCTACACACCTTCATGCCGAGTTTTAGGTCATTTGGTTTCAATACAGGGGCAAATATGCCAAAAATATACATTTTTAGACAAAAATGGCTACAAATCCCAAAATAACTCATTTTACGAGTGCTCTATGAAGAAAGTGTTGATGGGGTCGTGTTGTCATATGTCTAATGCACCTCTGTACCAAATTTCAGGCCATTTGGTTTATATACAAGGGTATAGGGGCCAAAAATATACATTTTTTGTCAAAAATGACTGAAAACCCCAAAATAACTAATTTTTGAAGTGATCTATGAAGAAAGTGTCGATGAGGTCCTGTGAGCATATGTTCAATGCACCTCTGTGCTAAATTTCAGGTCATTAGGTTTTCATACAAGGGCATTGGAGCAAAAAATAAACATTTTTAGTCAAAAATGGCCAAAAACCCTAAAGTAACTCATTTTTGGAGTAAACAATGAATAAAGCGTTGATGGGGTTCTGTGGTCATATGTCAAACGCACCTATGTACCAAATTTCAGGTCATTTGGTTTTAATACAAGGGCATAGGAGCCAAAAATATACATTTTTAGTCAAAAATGGCCAAAAACCCTAAAATAACTCATTTTTGAAGTGATCTATGAAAAAGGTGTCGATGGTTTTCTGTGCTCATATGTCCAATGCACCTCTGTACCAAATCTCAGGTCATTAGCTTGTAATACCAGGGCACAGGGGCCCAAAATATACATATTTTGTCTAAAAATGACCAAAAACCCTAAATATCATAAATTCTAAGGCCTCTATCAAGAAAGTGAAAAAAACGTCTGGGGGTATTTGCTATTTCTACCACCCTGCCAAATTTCAGCTCATTTGGTCCAAAAATGGAAAAGTTGAATCAATTTGAAGATTTTGACAGGAGAACCAAAGGAAAAACAATATATTGCATCCATACTATGTATGGATTGCAATATAACAATATATTTCACCACACCTATGGTATGGCTGAAATATAATTAGGAGGCGAGGATGGTGGTAGAGATGGCTAAACACACAAGGCAATACTAGTATATATTCTTCATCACTGTTATTTGGTGATTTACTGATTTATTTACTTACTTATTTATTTATTTACTTGCATGTACGTACAATATGTTTGTAAAAAATCTCATACAGAAGAAGAAAACATGCAAGGGGAGGGCAGAAGCTTAAGTAGCCGAAATCATATAGTAAGAAAGATTTGAATTATTCATAATCAAACTGAAAACAATTGAAATGTACTAAATGAAACAGGAATTGTACACGTATTACACACTATCAATGCTAAGTACTATATATAATTCTAAATTGTTAAAGAATTAAGTCGTACTTTTACAAAACCATCTAAAGTTATATAAGTTATTTGTTCTTTTGACATTAACTCACTAAATCTTACGTGTTTTATTTTCACTAACCATTGATAATGCAATTCTATGATTTATCTTAAGTCTCAGAAGCATTAAAAGTGTTCGGAGGCCTCATATATCCATGAAATATTCTCATTTTGCAAATGACTTACACACAATCTACGCTTAGTTCTGTACTCGTTTAACTGCTATGCACAGGTCACAATGACAATTTAATTATCTGCTCCTTAAAAATTATATTGCATTTATTATGCAAATTAGGGGCTTAATAATATCTGCTAATCTTTTACCTTCCGCAAAGTACTATACTCCAGTGGCTGTCCAGCACCTGTTTTAGTACTATAATGGAAAATGTACATATAAATTTTCCTCGTCAAATATGCAAATAAAGTCGTAATTTGCATAATCTCTATTCAATGAGAACATCTCTGCCTAAGATACCTGTATGCTAAATATCAAGGAAATCCGTCGTTCCTTTGTTTGTTCCGTTATTCTCCTTGGAATATTTTGGTTAAAACGCCCATGCAATCAGGTGCAAGCTGGCAAACATGTACTCTTCCTTACACAACAAGCTATCCGCCACTAAAAAAATAACATGTCCAGATCAAAAGATACAAAAAA
Organism: Branchiostoma floridae x Branchiostoma belcheri; assembly: GCA_019207045.1. Classification (NCBI taxonomy): domain Eukaryota; kingdom Metazoa; phylum Chordata; class Leptocardii; order Amphioxiformes; family Branchiostomatidae; genus Branchiostoma; species Branchiostoma floridae x Branchiostoma belcheri. The sequence continues at coordinate 22,384,706 of CM033034.1, read as the reverse complement.
GTTCTGCTGCAGTACACAGCCAGCCACACCCAAACCTAACGTTACATCTCCATTTAATAGAAATAAGAAGCAAGTAATCACAATGTTGCACTGCCGCCTTTCGAACAATGAGGGAACTGCAATAGAATTAGTCCATGGGCCAGAGGAAAAATCGGTACCTCCGAGGTGGCAAATTCTCCTTGTTATTTTTGAATAGTAGAAGGCCTGTGGCATATATTTTGACGTGATAGCCATTCTGGTATGGTAGCTTTCTACCGGCTATCACCCTTCAAACCTATCACCACCTAAATGATCTGGAAATTTCGTGTCTTCAATAAGGGGGAGGGGCAAAAAATTAAACATCAATATTTTTCCACGAAAATTCACAGGCTGGTAGAACCTGCTAAGAGGATCATAAAAATATCAATTGATTTTTGATATTGTGATTCAACACGAAATTATGACTGCCTAAAATCATATTTTTTGGTGATTTTCTGGTGAAAAATATATACTTTACTTTCCAATATCGTTCATTTATTCACATTACCTATGGGGCCTTGCCTGATGAGTTAGACTTACCGTACCTATCCTTCTCTGCATATTAAGCTTTAAATGATCGAAATCCATCAATGAAATCCGGAGATATGAATGTGTGAAGAATGACACATCTGCCAGCTTATAGTGACAATATCGTTGCTAAGGCCGTTGCTAAGGCTGTTGTTAAGGAGGTTTCAGATCGTACTCCACAACAAAACTGATGCAAAGAACTTACTTTTCTGTAGTATTTTACTCTGATTAGATCAGTAGAAGTACAAGGAATCGTGTTAAAATGTTTAACATGTAACAGATGCAGAAATGTGTTTTTTTACGTCATTTCTTTCAGAATCGTTATCAAAACTGTTGCTAAGGCCGTTGCTAAGGGTGTACTCAGTCATGTTTCAAGCCAAAACAGCAGAGAGTCAAGTTCTCTGACGCGTGATTTTGCTCCTGTCATCTTGTAAATCATACTTAACTGTGAAAAATATCATAATTGATTGGAAATGTTAATTTGGGCTCTACATGGGGGTTATAAGGATACCTGAAAATGAATTACCTTGATTTCACACATTTTTTTACAAATCTTTTGCTCTTTTTCGTCATTTAGTAGATACCTTACTAAAATTCACAGCGTATATCTAGTATGTCGTACACAATGAAAAAGGCTCTGCATGGGGGTTACCGGGGCACCACATATGTGACACCGTTTAAAGAGGCATTCCACTCCAAAAGGGGGTGGTGTTTTCCAATAGATAATGTGTCAATGAATAGTATTATCAGCCAAATTTTGTGGAATTCACCTTGGGATGAATTGCGCGATATGTGTTTTGGAAAACAATATGACACTCAGTAAACCCATGCAGACCCTACACATGCATTCCCTATACGCATAGACATTTTGTTTATCGTGCATATTTTTGGAATAAATGAGGATCGCTAAGCACACCGAGAAGGCAAATTGCTCATAATATAGCAAAGAACACATAAAAAGACGAGATTTCTTTGCGATCCTGAAATTAGTTTTGTAACCTCACCTAAAGTTTTGCATTGTATTCAGCCATAGGATTAATTCAATTAGAGGGCACTTGGGGAGTTTGGTAGAAGACTGAATGCTTTTGAGGCACGTGAAGCAACTGGGTACTTGATCATATAATGTGAAGACGTATGCATTTATTACTTCCTAAAATTAATATCTATCGGAAAATAACACTCCCGTGTGAAGTGGAATGCCCCTTTAATACACAGGATACGTAGCTGCAGGACTGTGTCATGCATATTGAAAATTTATCTAGAAACAAGACCACAAAAAAAAGGTCAAGAACAAGGCTACTCTGGGATGAACACAAGTATATTGTAATTTTCTTGATCAAGTTCTTTGACACATAATTTTGCTACTCTTATCTTGATAGAATTGTGACAGTCTTTTTCACTTTAATTTGTACATATGAGCACCTTCAAAAATATGATTGTATGAGAAACCAGGCATACTATGCTGAGGTCGGAAGATCGAAGTCGGCCAAATCGATTAATCCTTTGTGATAGGTATGTGGAACTATGAACAGCCATATGATAAACCCTCGAGTGTTTCCGTTATTGAGGCCTGGGCCGCCCTAAGAGGCCCTTAAAAATCAAACAATTTATTGCCGAAAATTACTGAAATTACGATGGCTACCCTCATAGATCTAAATTAATATAATAAATGAAGATGTGAAGAAGTTTTGTATTTCCACATAGGAAATGGGATCCTTTCTTTTACAGTCCAACAGGTGAGGATAAAGAGGATTTGATTGGATTTGAGAGGATGTAATAGGGGGTTACCTGGTGGACTAAAAGCAGAGTTTTAATCTCTCAGAATTTTAGTCATTTCTAAGGCGTAATACCTCCCATGCTGCCTCTTTACATTGAAGGTAATGCACCTGGTGTATGTATTATTGTTGATGGAAAAAGGAAAATCTACTTAATGAAGAAATATTACTTGTCTTATTGGGCCACATAGAAGACGAGCCAGATCAGGGTATTGGCGGCTTTTGGGGGTTTGGGACCATGATAAATCGGGTACTGAGAGGAGGTAAGTTATGGAGACTTTTGGTATAGCAGTGAAAACCACACATAAACCATCGTGTAAACTTAATATGGTCACAATAATGAGAAGGGCTCTGTATGGACATATAAGATACAGATCTTTTATTTCACAACCCTTGTTTTATTTTCACCCCGTTTCGGTGATCGTCTGTCACAATCCTCAGGGCAATTCTGACTGGTGTACTGTACTGCAGCTATAGTCGTTGCTACTTACAGATGCAAATACATCATTGGAAATCAAGCAAGGACTGTGAAATACAGTAGAAGCCGCTTAATTGCACACCCCATTTGCCAATTAACCGTGTTGTGCAATGATGCGAAGTTATCCAGCTGGACCGCATCAGTTCGGGATTTTGGGATTTCGTGCAATTAACAGAAGTGTGCGGTAATACATTGTACGATTAACTGGCTTCTACTGTAGCCTTTATAGAAGTACAAAAGATGTTTATTATCTACGTACAAGATGTTTGAGAAGAAGGGCATTGTCACAAAGGAACACAAGCGTCGACTATATTTACCGATAGTGTTGAAGTAGTTCTAGTTAATTGCACGGAATCCCCAAATCCCAAACCTTTGAATTTGCAGTCCGGCTAGATAACTTCGCATTATTGCACCATGCGAATAATTGCACAAAATATGCTGGCAAATGGGATGTGCAATTAAGCGGCTTCTCCTGTATCAAGAAATAAATGCAAAAGCTGAGATGCAAGTAGGTGGGGAAAAGCAGTGTTCCAACTGCTGCAAAATTGATAGCATCAATGAAGACTCACATAAGACAGTATGTTATGAAAAACATGGAGTCTAAACCATTGAAGGCATACAGTCATATGGAGGCATAAGGGCTGTAGAATAGCCCAACAGGCAAAACAAGCAGGTAATGCAAGACAAAAATAGGAAGATGCCAAATCATGGAACTAAAAAGCCTTTGGTGTTGGGGTCAGAGAAGTGGTGACCTTTACCACAGTGCCACAGACTAATGACCTTCCAACATTAGGACAATCGCAACACCGGTCGGTAACACACAAGTCACATCACCTCCTTTCTGACAGGAGACATGCCCATTTTCTTACATTGTACGAAATATCTAATTTATGTATGATCGTTCCCTCTGACCAGTATCTCAGACATGCCCAACGTTAAACCAGAGGAAATCTGACTTGTGACTTCCACACTTGGTTCAAAATGTCAGTTCATTCTGACCAAGGACGTTATGTTCTTGCATGGCAGGCACTGTGAAATATGTATACACTAACATATTGACTACAGTCATCTTGTTGTAATGTTTGAAGACTTCAATTTTTGCGAACTGGCAAAAACCTAAGGCCTCAAAGCTATTAAAGGCAACTAAAACGTATATCAGACTATTTTCATATGCCCGTTACACACTCGTTCTCATTGAAATATCGAATATGGCATTTTTTGGTCGAAAAATAAATCGGCTTTATTTTCAGTGAAAACTACGTGGTTGTTCAGGAAAATTCCTCCTTTAACCATAGCCAAAATGGCAAGTTGAACTTATTATTTTCGGCCCCATTGGTAATGCATTACAGGGCATGTAACATTTAACGTTACCGGTAACGTTTGTTACAACAGTAGACTTTACCCTGTTTTCTTCGAAAGGACTCACCTTATTGACAACATCATTTAGGTATAAGTGAACGTCCCTCAGAGGAACATTTAAAAAGTGGGCAGCTTTTTTACACCAGGTCAAAAAGAAAGCTTAGACAGCATCGAACAATGGTAACGTTTGTTACAGTCATTTCTGTACAACATTTTTTTTAAGCAAGGTGGGATACAAATGACAGTCAACAACCCTTTTCTTGTTTCTTTAAAAAGCCAGAAAAACTGTACAGCGTCACAAAAACGGCCATTTCTAGTCTTATACGTGGATAATATAACCGTGGCAACCATCGTACTAGTGGTGGTAACGTTTGTTACAGAATCTGGCGACAGGCATAAACCACCTCACACAGCCTCCAAGATCAGTGACAGGAGCGATCTGACGTGATCGGTCAGAGGGCCTGGATAGCTAGTTTCACCTACCGAACTATCATTCTGGGAACTGAATTGTTACATTTTTGGCTACTACCGGTATTTGAATTCTTCGTTTCTTCTCAGGCGACAGCCATATTTTAGGGGGTGAAATCACACCCGTGGCTATAATAATTTTCTAAGCCATCAACCAATACGAATGCTGTTGTGCATCATTTGTAAAACATTACAGGGGTTGTAGAAAAGTGAAGGAACCAGTGATGTTGTCTATAATTTGCTCCATATCAAGGCATAAAGTCAGGCGACAGCATTTCGACATTTAAATGAGAACGAGCCTACAGGCTCAATGACAAAGAAAATTCCCTTAGGCATTGGAGACCATCCTAGTTCTAGGCACATGCACATGTGGAAACTTGTAGGTTGTAAGTTTTGTAATCTTTACAACAGTGTAGAAAAAGGCATCGGTAGTTTTGTATCCAGTGTGTCAAGTTTTACAAGCCTGCCAGAATCTTCAGTTAGCTACGTTTTACACCAGATATTACACTGCTCCATTCTAACGGGTCTCCATACATGAAAATTTTGTTATAGACTTTGTTTTTGGTTTGCCCTTATGTTAACAAATGAATGGTCAGGCATAATAACACACCATTAGACTAAGTGTTTTGCAGTTTGTCCAACGCAGCAAACCTGCACTGCACCTGATATATAGTCAATGAGGTTATATAGACATGTCTAGATATGCCTATATATGTCGATACAACCTCCTTTATAATGTATACCATCATTGATCAAGAAAAGTACAATATACTTGTATTCATCCCAGAGTAACCTTGTTCTTGACCTTTTGTTATGGTCTTGTTTCTAGATAAATTTTTAATATGCATGACGCAGTCCTGCATCCACATATCCTGTGTCGCATATGTGGTGCCCCGGTAACCCCCATGCAGAGCCTTTTTCATTGTGTACGACATACTAGATATACGCTGTGAATCTTAGTAAGGTATCTACTAGATGACGAAAAAGAGCAAAAGATTTGTAAAAAAATGTGTGAAATCAAGGTAATTCATTTTCAGGTATCCTTATAACCCCCATGTAGAGCCCAAATTAACATTTCCAATCAATTATGATATTTTTCACAGTTAAGTATGATTTACAAGATGACAGGAGCAAAATCACGCGTCAGGGAACTTGACTCTCTGCTGTTTTGGCTTGAAACATGACTGAGTACACCCTTAGCAACGGCCTTAGCAACAGTTTTGCTAACGATTCTGAAAGAAATGACGTAAAAAAACACATTTCTGCATCTGTTACATGTTTAACATTTTAACACGATTCCTTGTACTTCTACTGATGTAATCAGAGTAAAATACTACAGAAAAGTAAGTTCTTTGCATCAGTTTTGTTGTGGAGTACGATCTGAAACCTCCTTAACAACAGCCTTAGCAACGGCCTTAGCAACGATATTGTCACTATAAGCTGGCAGATGTGTCATTCTTCACACATTCATATCTCCGGATTTCATTGATGGATTTCGATCATTTAAAGCTTAATATGCAGAGAAGGATAGGTACGGTAAGTCTAACTCATCAGGCAAGGCCCCATAGGTAATGTGAATAAATGAACGATATTGGAAAGTAAAGTATATATTTTTCACCAGAAAATCACCAAAAAATATGATTTTAGGCAGTCATAATTTCGTGTTGAATCACAATATCAAAAATCAATTGATATTTTTATGATCCTCTTAGCAGGTTCTACCAGCCTGTGAATTTTCGTGGAAAAATATTGATGTTTAATTTTTTGCCCCTCCCCCTTATTGAAGACACGAAATTTCCAGATCATTTAGGTGGTGATAGGTTTGAAGGGTGATAGCCGGTAGAAAGCTACCATACCAGAATGGCTATCACGTCAAAATATATGCCACAGGCCTTCTACTATTCAAAAATAACAAGGAGAATTTGCCACCCCGGAGGGTACCGATATGTGAAATTTGGGGTGCTGGCCCATGGACTAAATAGTAATGTGCTTGCGGCCACTTATGGAAAATCGTGATTTGTACCAGCAAAGATGAATACAAACATGTTTTAATTTAAAAGTTTAGACAGGGAACTGTCAAGCAACGACGTCAACATGGTCACAGCATTAGTGGCAAGTTTCTTGGTAAGCTTCCCAATGTCTCACAGTCGGATATTACTTAGAGGGAGCCGTGGAGCCGTCATTTTGACGGGTAAGTGATAATGGGCTATGGAAATGGAATCTATCGTCACACGTAACGGTCTCCACTACTTGGACAGCTGGGCCAGACAGCAAAGCCTGATACCAGGGAAGAGAGGTGTCAAAACAAAGAGCCGAGTAAAGCTATTATACCACTACACAACGTACAGATGAATGGTATGAACACTGATACTAAAAGTTCTTAACTCACTCACCAAAAACTGTGAAACAATTTGGCCTAAATCTAGTTCAAATGTCGAAAAGAATATTTTTAGCCTTGACAGGCACATATTTTTGCAGTAATTTAAGTTACAGGAGCAAAACTACCACCGAAGATGGCCTGTCTATAGATCTTCTTCCCAGAACGCTCAAAAACCGCTGCGTCATGAGTCAGGGCGCCATGTTGGATGATAACCTGGATGAATAGAACGGCGCCATTAAAGTTACTTGTGGGTTCAAGTGTGCTGTTTTTGTCCTCGTACTGTGCATCATTAAGTGATGTAGCCAAGGCTTGATATCGGAACAAAGTTGCATTAATAGATCTGATCCATATGCTTTAAAAAAAACGGCATTCAACAATGTAACGTTTGTGCCGATGGTTGAATACTCGGGCATCGCCATCGGTTGCCCGAATCCCTGAGCGACTATATAACGTTTTATGTCATACCTGGGCCGCGATAACGTTTGATACAGGTGTTCCGGACAGGGTGATAAAAAGCCGTACCACACAGGCTTCGAGGTCGTATCACGCAGATTTCCATTGAATAATTCAAACGTACCCTGCCCACGCCGAATGCGTCGCTGTCGAAAATTCGAATACCTGATTCGGACGTTGGAACATTGCTGTTGTAACACTTTTTGTTCGAGGGCACCAAATTTGTTCAACTTCTGACGAATTTCACATCAAAACACAGGTGGGTATGACATAAATAAAATACAACACGGCCCCAAATCAGCCTTCGGCCGTTGGGCGATCCTTTCCGCGGTCGGGCTGGTACCTCGGGTGATGCGGAATACACCGTCTAGTATTCTCTATAGATAGACTCCTTCATAGATGCCGCGCACAGAGGACTAGCTACCGATCCCCCACATCCCTCACTGCAAGCGCGTATGCCCCATTATCCAGCTAGCCCCCACTATCCGCTTGCCTCAGGGGCGAGATTTGGTGCTCCCCAGTAACTCCTGATGTCTGAGCTGGAATTAAGTACGTTTTCCATACTACCAACATCAATATCTTTACTAGACCTTTTTACCCATTATCTCAGATATGTGAAGTCTTCCACGCGACTCCCTGACCTTTTGTTAATACAGGCGTACTTTGTTTTTTGTGTCATTTGCTCATAGCCCAATAAGTTTGGAAGCGTCTTCTAGTAATGGTTTGTCACGACAATAGCAGTTATGAGTTGAATTGCAATAAAAACATTACATAGCTGAACACCATCAGAATCAAAATAACGTTAACATTTCTACTTTATGCAGCAATAATTGTGCTTCTTCGTCAGTAGGTGATAACGTTTTACCTCCTCTGCAGGTGTGTTTTACCTCCTCTTCAGGAGGAAGTAATAACGTTTGTTTTAGTTCTAAGTGTCCGCTCAAAAGTTCTTCACCCCACCTCGTCTAACGGCACGTTATGTATAGAATTCTTGTTAGCTTGGTACAACAGTCACATAACCTTTAAAACCATTAAGGAATCTTTAATAAAACTAGTTTGCTTCAGACATTACAGCAATATGGAACATTTTTGTAGTCCTTCCTCTCAGAAAATGTGACAATTATATCATCTCGACCCGAATAGACGTCTTAGCATTCACATGAACAACACAGAACAATCATAAAGCGCAATTTTAAGAGCACGAATAGTATCGCTGAACTGAAGCGATTTCTTATCCGCAAAGCCATGTTGATTTTATTATATTCTTCATTGACCTTGGCAGTTACGCTGACATTAGTATATGTTTTCCTCAATATTCAGCATGTCAGCATATATTTTCTCCTTTTTCAGCTGCTTTGCATCATTTAACCCTATCCAGACTTGGCTTTTGGGGCATTACCTTGTGGCGAGGGGGGGGGGGGGGTGGCTGGGAATCAGTCGACCACCCCCCCCCCTCCGTAATGTCAAAAAGGTTGCTGTACGATCACCAAATTAGCAGGGAGTGATGCGCTCGTAAAGTTGTATAATTGAAATTTTGATATCAATATGACGTTAATGACGTAATAATGACGTCATTAATTTTTTTTGCTAAAATTCCTATAATACCTAAAATATTTCACACAAAAAACTAACAATAAAGGTTTCTTATTAATATTCAAGTCTTCTAAGACTTCTGTCAAAGGCCACCACAACGACGTAAAATGACGTCATGAAATGACTTTCAATCCGACATCTTGGATCATCAACCCTAAGTGTCTTAAGATGCATCTTTTTCAACATTTAACCCTAATACCCCATGCAAATTGGTTTAAAGAAGGTTCACAGAAGAAGAACTTTATTGCACAGGAATGTTTCGCTTTAAGAAAGTACCAAATAGTGATGAAATCCAAGTGAAAATAAGCTGGTAATACTTTTTATCGTGATATTGTCGGCTATCTTTCATTTTTGACCAATTACGTCATCAGATTAGCATAAGTTATGAATATCTAATAATAAATGCCGCATTAAGATATGTTAGGTATTAAAGATATATGAAAACAAGTGTAGTTTAGCAAGAAAATGCTAACATCCCATTGTTTAAACCAAAATTAGTAATTTTTGTAAAATATACCTTTCATAAACACGTTGCCATGCCAACACGAAAAAGTATGAACTTTCTCTTTCTCCAATAATATTCTAGGGCAATTCATCAAATTTGCTTGTCCTAGCGCAAGCCTTTTGGGAGTTATAGGACATCGAAGTTGGCGCGGGCACTTTTAGCCATCCCCCCATTCCGGAAAGGGTTAAAGTTTACTGATTTTTTTTTAAATTTTTATTTTGGAAATGGCCGAAAATAGATGCGTGCACGGATATCATCCATACAATTCAATCAATATGGCCTTACGTATAACCAATCTTGTCAGTTCAATGATATAGTTTGACTTAAATGCTACTTTTATAAACAATCTTAAACCATATGTACATAATATCATTACAAGAAATATAATAACGGCTGCTACAACATTTGACATAAACTTGTTGGCACTGTCCAAGAATTAAAACATCGCCTACCGGCATGACTATCAACGACAACACACAAATATGTCACACTCTCTCTTTAAAAGCACATCATTGCAACAACATCATTTTACATGAGTACGAAATTTACCGTGTCATCAAACGTGATTAAATCCTCAATGCGATGTTTAAAACTATGACGTCCCAATCAATAGAATTTTTCATCAAGCAGTGACTACTTGTGAAAGTTAAACACACGTACCTCCAAACTCTCGCGAGAACTGGGCCACTCCGTGATCAAGATGGACTGGTAGCCATCGAAAATTTGGAGGTACGCGTGTTTACCTTTAAAAGTAGTCACTGCTTCATGAAAAATTCTAATAACTGTGTACATACATGACTAATGAATCTCGTCAACGATAAGACGTCCCAGAGTTGATATTGTCGACAGTAAAACACTGTCGGCGCGATGTAGAGCTGACGCAATGCTGACAGAGCCAACTGTCCTATGTGCATTTAACATCAACTTTACAACTAACGCCGATTCCCTACTGTCAGAGGAGTAACGTACCCATTTTTTGGGTAAAATACTGTATTTAAGAGATATCAAGTCGATTGAGGTGGTTTCAAACTGCATTATGTATCTAAATCATTGCGGTTTAAAACCTCCATTTGTCGACTTGACATCTTTAAACATAATTTTGTAAATAAATAGAAACAGGTTGTCCCGCGAGTAAAGCTAAACCAGCGCTACAGCAAAACCTGCCTAAGACAACCGCTCACGATTCAGAGCAACAGCAGTCTTTATAGGCAGGTTGTCACGACCGACCAACCGTGAGAGGATGTCTCCCTCAATCACCTCTTAATGTAAGAACGCAGGGTATTTAATTTGACTTGCATGATCGCCGACGCTTTACGTTATTCTTAGGTCACGTTGTAGGAAACCCCAACGGATAGTCTACGGACTCTTTTCTTGCAGTGTTTTGGGCAGTGTTGAGTGGGACCTTCATCTTCTAGGACGTACATTGAAATAGAATCTTATCTAGAAGCTTATCGTGAATTTTGAGGAATGAGTTTCATACTGAAAGTATAGGATAAATTACTTTTTATAAATCATTTTGGGGAACAGATGTTCTGATGTATTGTCTCACGACATAGTTGACGATTTTACAGGATGTCGCCTTCTAAGTTTGTGTGTCATAGAGTCACATCACTGGATGGATGACCAAATGTCATCTGAGGAATCCTAGTCCAGTGTGCTCCTCACAAAGTGGTGTCTCCCACCCGGTACTCTCTGTAGTGGATGAGTACCGGCGAGTCCGGCAAGGCCTTGGATACCCGTGGTGACCGAGGGGGCGAGTTTCCTGGACTGTCACGTGACCCCCGACTGACCAATGAAAGAGTGGTGGTCGGCAGTCCGCTTTGTCGCTCCCAGCCGAGTTCTCGACTTTCCCGCCAAAGACCCCACCTTCTCTTCAGCTCCGACTGAACCTATCAACAGCAAGTTTACATTTGTAATAATCATTGGACAAAGGATTGCTGTGTTACTATTCTATTACTTATTTCACATATTGCGCCTAGCGGTAATACAAGTGATTTGATGTGATTCTCATAAAATAAGTAATACGGAAGCGAAGTACAGTAGTTTTGAATGGTCTAAATATGATTGCAGTCAAACATTAGTGAGGACACGAAAGTGCAGTGATGACACGAAAGAAGAAGAAGTCAAACTTTTCTAACATAAACTGCAAATATGTTCCTCACCTCTCCATTCATGAAGCAGTATAGTACGGCCACTATCATCCCCTGTAACAAAATAACACATCAAAGTTTTCTCCTCAAACAAAATTTGTATGGCATAGATATAAAATGTTGTTTAATGTCATTTTATATGTGACTCATTGCTCAGACAACTCTAAGCACGTCAACTGCACGTAAGGATATATATTTAATCACTTGAATCTACTTCACCATTCTGTAGTCTCATGTATATAATTAATATGATCTCATTTTTCAAAAGTAGAAATTTTGCCCCTAAAAAAAGTCAAGATAAAAAATGGACAAGACACTTTTTGAAGTAAACTTTCCTGAATAAATGTGATAAAAACATAACTTATCATGCCCTTGATCTCCTTAACTTACCTGGAATGAGTTCATGAAAGTGTCGAAGAAGTAGCTGACATATTTCACCTGCCCCGTGACGTCTTCAGGAAGGCCGATGAAGACGATGTAGTGAACTCCAAAGAGTGGGATCAGCACAAGTGTGGAGCGGGTCAGCTTCCTGTAGTTATCACACAGAAGGAACGGTTTAGTGGAGATATAACACAGTACATTATCACAACAGTTGGTCAGCTTCCTGTAGTTATCACACAGAAGGAACGGTTTAGTGGAGATATAACACAGGACATTATCACAACAGTTGGTCAGCTTCCTGTAGTTATCACACAGAAGGAACGGTTTAGTGGAGATATAACACAGGACATTATCACAACAGTTGGTCAGCTTCCTGTAGTTATCACACAGAAGGAACGGTTTAGTGGAGGTGTAACAAAGGACATTATCACAACAGTTGGTCAGCTTCCTGTAGTTATCACACAGAAGGAACGGTTTAGTGGAGATATAACACAGGACATTATCACAACAGTTGGTCAGCTTCCTGTAGTTATCACACAGAAGGAACGGTTTAGTGGAGGTGTAACACAGGACATTATCACAACAGTTGGTCAGCTTCCTGTAGTTATCACACAGAAGGAACGGTTTAGTGGAGATATAACACAGGACATTATCACAACAGGGGGTCAGCTTCCTGTAGCTATTACACAGAAGGAACGGTTTAGTGGAGATATAACACAGGACATTATCACAACAGTTGGTCAGCTTCCTGTAGTTATCACACAGAAGGAACGGTTTAGTGGAGATATAACACAGGACATTATCACAACAGTTGGTCAGCTTCCTGTAGTTATCACGCAGAAGGAACGGTTTAGTGGAGATATAACACAGGGCATTATCACAACAGTTGGTCAGCTTCCTGTAGTTATCACACAGAAGGAACGGTTTAGTGGAGGTGTAACAAAGGACATTATCACAACAGTTGGTCAGCTTCCTATAGTTATCACACAGAAGGAACGGTTTAGTGGAGACAAAACACAGGGCATTATCACAACATTTGGTCAGCTTCCTGTAGTTATCACACAGAAGGGACGGTTTAGTGGAGGTGTAACACAGGACATTATCACAACAGTTGGTCAGCTTCCTGTAGTTATCACACAGAAGGAACGGTCTAGTGGAGATATAACACAGGACATTATCACAACAGTTGGTCAGCTTCCTGTAGTTATCACACAGAAGGAACGGATATAACACAGGACATTATCACAACAGTTGGTCAGCTTCCTGTAGTTATCACACAGAAGGAACGGTTTAGTGGAGGTGTAACAAAGGACATTATCACAACAGTTGGTCAGCTTCCTGTAGTTATCACACAGAAGGAACGGTTTAGTGGAGATGTAACACAGGATATTATCACAACAGTTGGTCAGCCTCCTGAAGTTATCACATAGAAGGAACGGTTTAGTGGAGATATAACACAGGACATTATCACAACAGTTGGTCAGCTTCCTGTAGTTATCACACAGAAGGAACGGTTTAGTGGAGGTGTAACACAGGACATTATCACAACAGGGGGTCAGCTTCCTGTAGTTATCACACAGAAGGAACGGTTTAGTGGAGATATAACACAGGACATTATCACAACAGGGGGTCAGCTTCCTGTAGTTATCACACAGAAGGAACGGTTTAGTGGAGATATAACACAGGACATTATCACAACAGTTGGTCAGCTTCCTGTAGTTATCACACAGAAGGAACGGTTTAGTGGAGATATAACACAGGACATTATCACAACAGTTGGTCAGCTTCCTGTAGTTATCACACAGAAGGAACGGTTTAGTGGAGATATAACACAGGGCATTATCACAACAGTTGGTCAGCTTCCTGTAGTTATCACACAGAAGGATCGGTTTAGTGGAGGTGTAACAAAGGACATTATCACAACAGTTGGTCAGCTTCCTATAGTTATCACACAGAAGGAACGGTTTAGTGGAGACAAAACACAGGGCATTATCACAACATTTGGTCAGCTTCCTGTAGTTATCACACAGAAGGGACGGTTTAGTGGAGGTGTAACACAGGACATTATCACAACAGTTGGTCAGCTTCCTGTAGTTATCACACAGAAGGAACGGTCTAGTGGAGATATAACACAGGACATTATCACAACAGTTGGTCAGCTTCCTGTAGTTATCACACAGAAGGAACGGTTTAGTGGAGATATAACACAGGACATTATCACAACAGTTGGTCAGCTTCCTGTAGTTATCACACAGAAGGAACGGTTTAGTGGAGATATAACACAGGACATTATCACAACAGTTGGTCAGCTTCCTGTAGTTATCACACAGAAGGAACGGTTTAGTGGAGATATAACACAGGATATTATCACAACAGTTGGTCAGCTTCCTGAAGTTATCACATAGAAGGAACGGTTTAGTGGAGGTGTAACACAGGACATTATCACAACAGGCGGACAGCTTCCTGTAGTTATCACACAGAAGGAACGGTTTAGTGGAGGTGTAACACAGGACATTATCACAACAGGCGGACAGCTTCCTGTAGTTATCACACAGAAGGAACGGTTTAGTGGAGATATAACACAGGACATTATCACAACAGTTGGTCAGCTTCCTGTAGTTATCACACAGAAGGAACGGTTTAGTGGAGGTGTAACACAGGACATTATCACAACAGTTGGTCAGCTTCCTGTAGTTATCACACAGAAGGAACGGTTTAGTGGAGATATAACACAGGACATTATCACAACAGGGGGTCAGCTTCCTGTAGCTATTACACAGAAGGAACGGTTTAGTGGAGATATAACACAGGACATTATCACAACAGCTGGTCAGCTTCCTGTAGTTATCACACAGAAGGAACGGTTTAGTGGAGATATAACACAGGACATTATCACAACAGTTGGTCAGCTTCCTGTAGTTATCACACAGAAGGAACGGTTTAGTGGAGATATAACACAGGGCATTATCACAACAGTTGGTCAGCTTCCTGTAGTTATCACACAGAAGGAACGGTTTAGTGGAGGTGTAACAAAGGACATTATCACAACAGTTGGTCAGCTTCCTATAGTTATCACACAGAAGGAACGGTTTAGTGGAGACAAAACACAGGGCATTATCACAACAGTTGGTCAGCTTCCTGTAGCTATTACACAGAAGGAACGGTTTAGTGGAGATATAACACAGGACATTATCACAACAGTTGGTCAGCTTCCTGTAGTTATCACACAGAAGGAACGGTTTAGTGGAGATATAACACAGGACATTATCACAACAGTTGGTCAGCTTCCTGTAGTTATCACACAGAAGGAACGGTTTAGTGGAGATATAACACAGGGCATTATCACAACAGTTGGTCAGCTTCCTGTAGTTATCACACAGAAGGAACGGTTTAGTGGAGGTGTAACAAAGGACATTATCACAACAGTTGGTCAGCTTCCTATAGTTATCACACAGAAGGAACGGTTTAGTGGAGACAAAACACAGGGCATTATCACAACATTTGGTCAGCTTCCTGTAGTTATCACACAGAAGGGACGGTTTAGTGGAGGTGTAACACAGGACATTATCACAACAGTTGGTCAGCTTCCTGTAGTTATCACACAGAAGGAACGGTCTAGTGGAGATATAACACAGGACATTATCACAACAGTTGGTCAGCTTCCTGTAGTTATCACACAGAAGGAACGGATATAACACAGGACATTATCACAACAGTTGGTCAGCTTCCTGTAGTTATCACACAGAAGGAACGGTTTAGTGGAGGTGTAACAAAGGACATTATCACAACAGTTGGTCAGCTTCCTGTAGTTATCACACAGAAGGAACGGTTTAGTGGAGATGTAACACAGGATATTATCACAACAGTTGGTCAGCCTCCTGAAGTTATCACATAGAAGGAACGGTTTAGTGGAGATATAACACAGGACATTATCACAACAGTTGGTCAGCTTCCTGTAGTTATCACACAGAAGGAACGGTTTAGTGGAGGTGTAACACAGGACATTATCACAACAGGGGGTCAGCTTCCTGTAGTTATCACACAGAAGGAACGGTTTAGTGGAGATATAACACAGGACATTATCACAACAGGGGGTCAGCTTCCTGTAGTTATCACACAGAAGGAACGGTTTAGTGGAGATATAACACAGGACATTATCACAACAGTTGGTCAGCTTCCTGTAGTTATCACACAGAAGGAACGGTTTAGTGGAGATATAACACAGGACATTATCACAACAGTTGGTCAGCTTCCTGTAGTTATCACACAGAAGGAACGGTTTAGTGGAGATATAACACAGGGCATTATCACAACAGTTGGTCAGCTTCCTGTAGTTATCACACAGAAGGATCGGTTTAGTGGAGGTGTAACAAAGGACATTATCACAACAGTTGGTCAGCTTCCTATAGTTATCACACAGAAGGAACGGTTTAGTGGAGACAAAACACAGGGCATTATCACAACATTTGGTCAGCTTCCTGTAGTTATCACACAGAAGGGACGTTGTCACAACAGGGGGTCAGCTTCCTGTAGTTATCATACAGAGAGAAACGGTTAAGTGGAGATATAACATATTTCCTAACTGGTAGGGATGGAGGGCAGGTCTGAGCCATACATGTTGAACCTCCACCGGTGAATCGTAACAGGCGTATTTTCTTCGTCTGAAAAAAATTACTTCAGCCGTAAACCGGGACGAAGGAGGGAGGATACAGGTTGGACGCCATGCTTGGGACACTATTGCTCCACCGCTGCGCTTCAGCTGGTAGTGAAACAGAATTCCGACATACAAAAACACTACCGGAGCGTTGGCATGCAGGTAAGAAGACGTTTTGTTATGTTATACTTTTATCAACACTCATTTCCATAATACCGCCACTAATCGTAATACCGCCAAACAAAATAAACGATAGATGTAATGATGTGAGCGAGTGAGGAAGGAGAAACAGGTCGTTTACGTATTTGAAGTTGTCCCTATCTTGCGTTGTCTGTATAATCTACTTCGAAAAAGAACAAACATGTATCGATATATTGATAAACGTGTTGCTGTTATTGTAAATTGCACAGTTACCAGGGCTAACTATTGATAATAGACTCCGGCTAGTTGAGTAACTCTAACTGTATTTCTCTCTATATAGCCGAATGAATAAAATAAAATCAAACCCGCCTGTGCAGCAACATTAATTTCCTAGGCGTGCACACTGAAGACATTTGTGTGCTCAAGAAATTTCCAAAAATGCTTTGATAATGATGCAAGACAACAAGGTAAAAAGTTCTACATCGGAGCAGGCAAGCTCGCCATGGGAAGAACATACTGACAACATTGAACTGGAAAATGATCATTCGTAAAATTAGTATCGCTTGAGATATCGCAGTAAACGTGGCGGTATTTTGGTATCGATGTTAGTGACTAACATTGTTACTCACATGAAGAAACTGTTTACAAAGGATACTGTACTGTTAGGCTTACTTGTATTGTGTGGAATGCTCCCTGCTTCTGTTTGCCTGTTTCAATTTGACCGCCAGGATGCGAACTATATTCAGGAATAGAACAAAATTGACCTGGAAAAAGAAAGCAAACAGTTGAAAAAATACTCTGAAACCTTTTTTGTCAGTTACTTCTCCATTTCTTCCAAAACTGAGGTGAACACGGATCAATTTGTCATCGACCAATGTCATATTTCCGAGGATTAATAATGACAAATCATTTCACAATGTTAACCTTGCGAGAGTCATAGGCACATCAGCTTGCGAACACACAAAGAAAGTTAAGCATTGTACTATATAATGGTTACTACCAACACAGATGAGCTGCCAGTAAAACTTATATTTTCGTTTATATAATCATACTACCTTACAGAACTTTTGGACAGAACCCCCTGGCTCCCTGGCTGCCCATCTATTTCACGACGGGCTCCATTCCATCACGATTTGATTACGGTTTGGGTATGGGCTTAACTAAAGTCTGAATCAAAATTAAACGGAGACCCGCCCGAGCCCTCAAATAGCCCGGTAGAACCTCGGCCTTCAAGAGGCCCTGCCAGAAAGAGGTAAGCTACCCGGCGGTGTACCGGTTGGAAAATGTGACTGAAGCATAAGAACGGCTCTCCTCACCAGAACTGACACCAGGATGGGCCCCCGGTAGATCCACCAGTACTGAAGATGTTTGATTTCCCAGCAGCTGGAAAGAAAAACAAATGAACGGATAATGTTACGCCAAATATGAGGGGACTACTCCGTGATAAAAGCTCCTAGTAGATAAAGTTAATCACCGAATGATTGATGTCTACCATATATGTGCATTTCTTCAGAATAACATCCTTCACACATTTCCCACGGCACGACTTCTCACGACCAGTACAACATATAAGTATGTCTTACTCGTGACAACTTGTTTTCGGGCTACTCTCAACCAACTCCCTCTCAATACTTATCACTGATTTCCACCTCTCAGTTGCAAATGGAAACAGACAAAACCAGAGATGTTAAAAAAAAAACATTGATATTGTTTCAGAAGCGGCGTCAGCATCGTTTTTAATACTTAACGTATACTTTATAAAGTTTCAATCCATAAGTGTAATCGAATAGTGTTGGAATTGGTGTCAAGAGTGCCTTTTGTTGATAATACATTCTACTGTAATGCTTATTAATAATGCCAACGTAAATGTCACTGACATTCTTTTATAAATTTGTGCATATGAATCAATCAAATTTGACGACGCGTTTGTCATTAGGCAATTAGTGGTCCTAACTCCTAATGATCGTACTCAAAACAGACCATTAGTTTCGTTCATGTTTTAGCAGAATTTGTGGTCATTTAAATAGACATAAAAAGAAATACGTGACCGCTACGTAAAGATCATTTCAATGGATAAGCCATCCAAATGTCAAGAACAGTAATATAAAATCTAGGCTAAGTACCAAAACCAAATTGCCTATATATATATAAATAACTTCATGAGGTTGGCAATCATTCATTGAGACGAGGGGGGATCCGGATACAAGCTGAGCCACGTTTGGGACGGCATTCTTGCTGCTGCAGCGCCACCTACATCGGCTATAAGTAGCAGCAAGAGGTAATTTCCAGTCATTCTACCCTGATGATGGTATCTGATAGACATCGATACGTCTGAAGTAAGTACTCCTTGGTTGTGCCTAAAGAACCTTACTATCCCAATTGACTATAATACAAATTATGCCAAATTGATTGTGAAAACCCTGTATTCATCATTGCAAGCTTCGTGTCTTCCTCGTCAGACATTATCTATCTGATATTATCTGCAGACAAATCTATTCCCCAGAGCACCCACCGTTTGTCCTGTAGGGTGACTCGAACTGCGATCCAAGGAATCATGAACAGCCACGGAGCGCCTGGAGGACAACAGGAGAGAAAAAAAAAACTGAGGACGACTGCGCAAACATTCACACCGTCAATCTTCTACATTGTTCACTATCTGCCTGAAACGGTAATTTATTGTATAATCAGATTAAGTGATTTGAAGGGGAGGGGTAGAATAATTTCACAGCTTTTCATCAATTCTACCTTTTCTAACAATGCTGTCATGGTACCATGTTCACTTGATGTACGTACCCCATCCCAGTACCATGTACCACCGGAAGTACTTCCGTTCGGAGAAGAAGCCTACGGCGATGAGTGAGTGTAGGAAGAGTCCCTCCACCAGCAGCCAGAAGTAGTTGGCAGCGATAAAGTAGTTGTAAAGGGTCACCACGATCTTACACCAAATCTGAAAAGTAATAGTTGCCATCATAAACATCACCAGTTGGTAGATTTTATTATGGATTGTTCAGTATTGAAAAGATTAAGGTAAAACCCACAGCCTCTTTGAGGCCATTTTACTTGGGCGATAAGAAAAAAAAACGAAAGTTCATTTCAGTTTATTTTTATGTAAGCATTAACGATAAATGTAAAACTGAAATCCCAAGACTGTTCCATTCATGATTTTCTAACAGATCTTGACATGTGGATAAAGAAAATTAGATTACCTTGTCCTCAAAGTCATTGTAAGTCGACTGTCCGATTCCCCCGAACAGCACGGCGTCTTTGACAAAGATAAACACCGCCCGGAGGATGAAGGACACGAAAAGGTGCAGGTGGATGTAGTTCCGGATACAGTGGAGTTTCCTGTGAAGAGATTAAGAGATGACAGAAACAAAGAAGTTCAGGTGGATGTAGTTCCGGATACAGTGCAGTTTCCTGTGAAGAGATTAAGAGATGACAGAAACAAAAAAAGTTCAGGTGGATGTAGTTCCGGATACAGTGGAGTTTCCTGTGAAGAGATTAAGAGATGACAGAAACAAAGAAGTTCAGGTGGATGTAGTTCCGGATACAGTGGAGTTTCCTGTGAAGAGATTAAGAGATGACAGAAACAAAGAAATTCAGAAGGATGTAGTTCCGGATACAGTGGAGTTTCCTGTAAAGAGATTAAAAGATGAAGGACATGGAGAGGTGCAAGTGGATGTATATGTATGCCCAAAATCCTGAACATGTTTTCCAAAAACAACCCTTCCATTCTAGAACTAGCAGCTACGTGGCCAAACCTTTCCGAGCACAAGGGCTATCTGCCACACAAATCTCGTGACCACAGCATGTCCAGAACGCGAGAAGTTTTGCTGCAATACTGCTTACCAATTCTCGTGTTCTGGTGGTAGATAGCCCTTGTGCTCGGAAAGTTTTGCCCCCTATCTGTTAGTTCTCGCATGGCAGGCTCGTTTTCATTAAAAAATTCCCCTCAAAACATTGGGATAGATACCAAACGTATTTTGATACTATGTGTAACTACCGAGATATTGACAAAAACAAGATTTTTTCGTGCACTTGAAATTTCGTAAACATCAATTCAATGTTCAGAAAACTGCGTTTAATCTTGTTATACACGCTGCTGAATAGGGGAGGTATCTTATTCACCAGGAAGAATCTTTAAACACCATCACATATCTCATACGAATTCAGCAAAACGTGCCAGCACTCTTCATATCAGATAAATTTGACACACCAGGTAGTAAATGCTGGGCATCTGGTGTTCGCAAAACTTTTAAGTGTGGTACGGCAAGCCCATCAATCAATTATTTCCAACGTATCCTGCATAATTTTTGCAATCCACCAGCGTCTGGAGGACATTTATTTTCAGAATTTTCTAACCAACAGTAATAATGATGATAAATTGCGAAAAACAAAGTCCGACCGTACAGACTACTTGAGTTCACACACAAAGAAGAACAGTATCTGAAAATTACAAACATTATTCACAGAACTACCATTGCGTAACTAAGAATCAGCTGCCACAAACTGCGAATTGAATCAGGAACTTGGTAGAAGATGAATTACACTGCATTGTTCATTGTACAATGTATTGCCATGCTAATGAGAGAAATACGTTATTCAGTTAATAGAAAGTAGATTCTCTCACTTTTGAGATAGAAGTAGCACTGCAAAATTTATATTCCTCATACGTGTTGACAAATAGACTATTGGCAGACCCATACAGTCCTACATTTTCAGTTACCAAGAAGGGAGAAGAATCCGACTTAAAAGTCTGTGATACTTTTATACGCATGATTTGATTTTGTTGTGAGCTGTACTTAGCTCCGTTTCGCAAAAATGTACAATATAGGTCTACATTCATTCACTACAGATTCAGATTCCAGATTCAGATTCTTATATAACACTAATACGAGTAAGAATTTAATATGCCCAGTACGAATATTGAAGTGCACGGTACAACCTACAAATTATTTGAAAATGAGCACAGATTTGCTGGCTCGTTTTTTCTATAAAATACACTTTGATTTGACCCCCAGCGGAGGTCATGGGACTGCAGGCAACGCACGGGCAGTGCCCGGTAACAGTATCAAGGCGCAAATTCCCGCTGGCCGAAGAAGCAACGTATTCCAACTTATATAGTCTCAAACCGATGTATTCAATACAGTTTTCACCTCGCTGTTGTGCATGTGCAGGGAGGAATAACTACGGCCTTTGCAAGTACTGTGACGCACTATTTTATACGAGAACGGGGGTAATTGAGACGGGGTTCGCGCATAAATACTGTGTTATGAGACCTCAAGCATATTGTGTGACAATGTGTTTTGTAGCAGTGACGTAAGAAGTATGAATTATATTGAATGTCCCAAAAAGCACACTCAGTCTGACTGTGAAAAGGCATTATATTGTGGTTGATTGCCTTGTCATTATAAGGCGCCATAGGGCTACAATTTTTATATTCTACATTCAATACAAACAGAGAAGATCATCAGTCTTAACCATTTGGTAAAGAAATATACAAACAGAAGTCAGTGGAGCTCAACGGAAATATTACAGTCTTCTAAGCACAAGAAGTATAATTTTTCGCTCCATGAAATAATTTAATGATCATCCAGTTGTAAGGGCCGGAGGGGGGTGCTGCAGTAACATTGTACCAGATTGTTCCTCTACTTTAGACCTGTGGTGGCAAAGTTATTGTTTTGTAGAACATCAGCTATATTGTCAACCCACAGCCTTGTTCCCCATTGTTTGTGCGTTTTGTGCATTTTTTGGTCAACATTTCTCTGGCGTTGGATACAGAGTAACTGGAATTGCCTGCTGGGCTGCTAGCTAGTACGTTGACATGCTAACAAGACTGCACACACATGGTACTTTAGCTTGGACTCTGTATAGGGCGGAACCTATTCCAAGATGCCGCGTGTTATATGTCATGGAAACTCACGACACGCACACAAAAAAGTGATAAAAAAAGAAAGCTATTATGAGGGGTTGTGGACCAAGTACTGTCACTGTGCAAAATATGAGCCGAATCGATTTTTTTACCCTTGCAACCATTGCTTGATCCTAACAGACATTTGCTCTTAAAGTCTTAAGACATTTTTGACGTCATATTAACGGCAGAGCCTTCGTAATTGGCAACAAAAGACATGGCAAACGTAAATATCAATAACATACCATCAATGGTCAGATTTTGTTTAATACCTTTAAGTATGGCTTAGGTCATATTTCCAACCGGGGCGCGGACGGGCAGCTTTCGGGAGCAAAAAGAATGACATTATAGACATCAAAATACACAAAATATCAAACTAAGATCCATGGGCATGATATTTGTGTATTTTTAGGTAAACGTTTTGATTTTTTGTTTCATCGCGGCCGGGCCCCGGTTTGGAAATGTGACCTAAGGCGTACCAGAAATTTCCTATTCAGACGATTTCACCCCCCCCCCCCCTACTTTTTGACGTAATAACGTCATAACGATAGTACACATTACAGAAAACACACCACGAGTACGTCATTTCCCTCAAATTTGGTGATCGTAACTCAAGCCGTTTTGAACATACAGGATGGGGGCCAAAAAAGGTTTTTACAATGATAACCCTCTAGTAGAATATACAACTTCTCCAAGTTGTTATACCTCCATGAAATTGCATAGAGGTTATATTTTCACTAGCGGTGTATGCGTGTGTGACTTCACGTTTCGAAATTTTGCGTTCCAAATAAGCTATGGTCATGGCTTTTGGGTGTTGAATATTTCTTGCTGTCGGAAAAAAAATGAAAAAGATTTGATCCCTAGCTTTGACGCAAGGGTCTGGAGCCAGCTGCCATTGGGCGCCACTCACGTGACCTCAATACGGCATTAATTGCCCCAGGTTTGGCAATTGGACTGTAGGTTTTGAACCACTCACACCGGGAAGGACCCCCCACTCTTCTTGATAAGTGCGGTGGTATCTTTACTTTAACTTGCTCATGACCCCCATTTAACGTCCTATCCAAAGGGACGGCCTAAACCAAATCTAGGAAAGTCGTGTTAAGTGGCGTTCCCAAGGGCACAACAATTTGACCAATCTGCGGTTTCAAACACGTTAATCTGTCTTTCAGTAACCTCATCTTTAAACTTGCCGCTTAAAAAAACAATTTACAATGATCATGAAAGTGATTTGCCTAAAACAGATTAGAAGTATTTCATCATTTCACCTACCTGAACCTGATGATGATCCCCATGGCGACTGTGAGGGACACCAGGGACAGGGAGTACCCGACTGTGTAGATGATCTGCACCGTGTACAGGTCCGTCTGGGGAAAACAGCGAAAACGTGATCTTTGTAAGGACATTTCGCCCATGTATTGCAAATAGATCAACTTATGACGTACCACAATCAATTGCGTACCACGATCACAACAGAATGAAACAAGGATTTTAGCGTTTTTCTTACATAGCCAGTAAAGTCTCACCTACGTATCTTTTAACGGGTTGTGTAAAATAATAGGCAATATCCTACACCCTATCTTCGTAATGAATTTTTTTCCAGAGTACAAAAGAAAAACAGGATAAGGTCCTGATCATTTAGCTTTTCATTTGGCGCATATTTTACAAAGATTTAAGCGCCCGGAACAAGGATATATAGAATTGTGATCCTAGGACCGAAAATTACATTGGACCCTTTGAAAAAAAAAAAGATAATATGTTACTACCATGTCGGGCTCTTTGTGGATATAGCACCTACTCGGGTAGTCTTCGGTAAGGTTAAGTCGGTTCATGCTCCACGTCCCGTTCCCACAGGCACGCTGCACGGTTCCTGTGGTTCGAAGAGCTACATCAATATTCCTAAAATCTCATCCTTGCATAAGGCCACAGAAAGTAAATCTTATGGATGACTTGAGACTGCAGAAATAGTGAGATAGGGCAAAAAAAACCACGATGGGTACAAAAAAGAAGATGGTTATATTTTCAAAATAGACACCATAAACGCTGTAACAATAATTAAAGGGACAGCTTGAATATGGTATCACAGCCAACAAGCCATTCGTTTACTGGTGTAGTAAAAGTGACGCTAGTGACGTAAACTGGTATCACTAACAAAGTTGGTAACTACACTCGTGGTAACTCCAACTATATTCACTTCTAAATATAGACATGGCTAGTGCCAGAGGTTCTCAAGTTGACGACCACAACTATCCGGAAACACAGACACACTAAAAACTATACCTCCATTTTCCATGGAGGTAACAATACGTTTCCCCTATCAGAAAACATAACAAAAGGAGCTGGCTACACTGGCAAATCTTACTGGAATGGTTAAAGAAGGCGATGTGCTCGGGACAAGGTAACGTCACGACTTGACCAGGTGCAGCATCGGGCCAACAGGAACCGAGATAGTCAGGTCCGCCGGGACAGTAGCCTGTAACTGGGGACAAAGATTACCAAAATGCATGCATTAGGCAAAAAGAATTTTTTTCTGCTAGTCAAAATTTTACATCGTTACATTTGGTCCCAAGACGAATATGTCTCTTATCCTTGCTTTTCAATTTCGTTAGATATTGTGGCTAAATCCATAGCAATTTGATAACCCAGATCTCTCATTCTTTCTCTCTCTCTTATTAATATATTATTGATAGATATGGATACTATATGTATAAAGAGAGCAAGAGAGCGAGAGAGCGAAATATGAGAAATCTTTAGGCTTTGTTGTCTATTCCTTGTTTAGGATTGTGATGTGACAGGCACAATAAATTAAGTCTAAGTGGTCGGAAATGAACACATACACACAGAGCATGGTATACCAAACAATGGATTTGTCATTCTTTTTCTTACATATTTGTTTCCAGATTCATCTGTACTATTTACTGTGCATATTTGTTCATTCCTTTAAACTATTTACAGTATGGTAATTTTTCTATACATATGACAATTTACGCACGTCATCCAAATAATGAAATTAACATATCCAAATAATGAAAATAACAATTACAGGAGTTCCCGTCCACCAAAGTACACTGATCTAGATTTTTGACGACACCTTTAATATCACGATATCATGGTAGAATTGTTTTGACTTAAGATTTAAGTAATCTAGTAGGTGACGAAAAGCATCACTTACTGTTTGGCCGCACCGTTTCATTCAGTTTCTTTAAACAGGCAAATGTCTGTTCTTTGATCAGTGTTGCGAGCGTTATTTGGTCGATCTCCGTGGATGTTTTATCCATCTGTAAAAGAAACAGTCATTGTTATTGTGCAGGAATGTAGCCATTGCCAATAGTCCAACAATCAAAAACATACTCTAATGGATTCGGTTAACCAATCAATCAATCAATCAATCAATCAATTAAGTGACAATAGCACCGACTGATACTTTTATCGGAAAAGGATGTTTTGTTGGCCATTCCAGCAGTACTCCACTAGTTTGTAAAGAATTTGTATAAGCTACAGCTTTTTTAATATTTATTTCATATAGCCTATGTTACCAGTGACAAAATATTTTATGATTGCATTTCGTTTCAATAATAGATTAGGAAAAAGTAGCAATTTTCTCGTCATTTCTTTTTACCAAGCACCCACCTCGTACGAAAATCAGTAAATTTTCCTGTGAAACATTAATAGAGAGACGATTTCGTCTTCATATTTATGGATCAGTGAGAATAAACGGACAGAGTACACACCGTTCTAGCAGATGTTATTAACAATGCCTGGCTACAGTCGGTGTTGTGTCAACATGCTGGTTGGAACAATCCTAACTCCTTGATTAACGTGTGTAATTTTCAGGTATGGCTACCATCCAACATCATGTACTCCAGTCCCCTCTATTAACCTTCATCTTCACGGAGATATGACCGGAAGTGTACCAAGCTCTCATGTATTATGTCATCATTCATCATCCGGGCCATCTGAAATATCTCCCTTTACAAAATAAAGTTTGTGAAAGGTCGGTTAATTTATATATTTCTACACATTCAAGTTTTTTCTATACAAAGTCTGTTAAAATGTAGATCGTATCCACTTAGACAGTGAGGGGCTGCTCTGGTCTATGGTTGTGTGCAGTTGTATTGCAAATAAAGTTACAGAAAAGTTTTCGTATAATAGTTAAAGTTTTCGTATAATAATTAAAGTGAACCAAGGCAATATACCAAGGCTTTTTGGTTGTATTTGATTTCCAAATGTGATCTTCTCGTTCACGTCACACTAACCCCATACATCCCTCACTGTATTACAGAAGCCAAGCTCTGAGCAAATCAATGTATATGCCACGTAATCTGATACGGCTTTTCATTGCTGTGCAGCAGTTATTTTAAGGTTTATCCAAAGGTTTATCTGGAGGCTGTTTTTTTCCACTGCGTGACGCCGCACAGGCCCTAGTCTGACGTTCATTGCTCAAGTAGATGTAGAGTCGGTATTATAAGATCAGCAATCAACAGAGCGTTGGAACCGTGCTGATAAAAGTACATTTGTTTCCATGCAATCATACTGTACGACGCAACCTGCATTACTCTGTATTTTTAGACACCAATTTGCGAGCACTGCCCAGGAAGCAATATCATGTAAAAGTTTCCTCACTAAGAAAAGTTTTGTGTTCGATACAGCTTGCTAGTTTTCCGTGTCGTAAGGTGTTAGGAAAGCAAAGGATAAGATCGATTCCGCCAAAAGGCCATGAAATGTAACATTATATCCTCATATAAAGACATTTTATAGACTTATGGATTAACCAAATGATGGTCTCCTCTACTAAATTGATTTATATCTTATATGAGAAAGTCCTTCACTTTGAGGGAATCCGTGTTTTATAGTGATGTACACCTTTAATTTGATAGTACATGACAGGTATGTATTTCCTACCATTCACCTCATCTCACCAATCCCTTGACCTCTTTGTAGGTCATTGCGGCACAATAAGTAGTCGACACACCACCATACTTCACCTAACTCTGTCCTTCGCCAATCTTATAGCTAGCTAGGTTTAGTCCTACAATCATTTTTAACACTAAGGAATTTTGGCACTTGAGTACGGTCATTAGCTATCATTTTCATGGAGTACGATGGCGATGCGTTGAGAATCAAAAGTACTCCGTAAGTCGAAAGCAACATTTATTTCAGCCCTTCTCTTTGTTGCTTTTTCTTCTTTGAAAACTTGGCTGAGCCGTATAGTTGAAACGTAAGTTTATTTATGAAGGGAACTTACATGAAACATACCCGCATCATAAAAGATTTTAAAAAGAAATGAAGTCATCATAAATGTTGAGACTGCGGAGAATCTTAACACCTTTAATCTTAAGAACCATCTATACTGACTTCCTTTACCCATGGAAAGATGTAAGTTTATTATGTTATTTTCATGGTCAGTACATTACCGAGAATTCCATGTGACATATAAGCTTCATCAAAAACACCGCATGAGCCTACTTCATAAAATAGCAACCCGTCTGGCTGATGCTGATCCCTTCAGTAGCGTTATTATGAATATGGCCTTTGATGTGTACGTAGGTTGGGATTACTATCAGCGTCATGCATTCATTTTACTTTGCCATTACGACGAGAGAAAAGTTTTCCAACAGAAGGTAATAAACTTAAAGCGTGAGTTGAATTACAAACGTTATTTTTTTAGATTGGGTTATCATTTAGGTGGATATACTCTACCAGCAACCATTCTTCGATTGCTTGGGACAGTAAAGTGTTATTAGGTCGTGACAGAATATGCATTACCATTACAGAAAGTTGTAGATTTTGCGCGCGTGTTGTTGCTATGATTTTAGATTCAAGCAAGTGAATTGTCTTCGGCACAAGTTTCTAGCAGGTATCAAGTTGAACATATAAATACTCATTGGAAACAAGCTTGTACTTGTATAAAGTACCGCTGTATAAAGTAACAAAGTACCCCCATGGAGGTTCACTTGTGTACTCAACTCAACCACATAAGTGGGAAGTCAATATTTCCTGACAATAGTTAGAATATAATGTCTTAACATTATGTGATAATCGACCAATCTGGCCTGACTTATAACGGTTACATGTATGCATTTCTTAGCAGATTTTGGGTTCACCCTATGCCACCGTACCTATGCTTGCTTTCTGTTAATTCAAAGGTATGATTTGTTGCACTTTTGTTTGTTATATATTTTGTATTATTTTAACCTGAACTCCAGGAAGACTAGTAATGTATAACTAATAGAGACCGAAATAAACCTATAATGGTACAGTTTAATAGTGACAAGATTGTTTATAAGTTACCAGATACGCATTAAAAAGATCTCTAACGACCAGACAAGCATGGGTATCTCGCAATGCCATATTATGTTCGGGAAAACACTATTGTTCAACCTGGCACTTACACAATTATCGCCATTACAGAATGGTTTAGCAAATTCCAAATCCTTGCTCTGTCCATCTTATATTGCCCTAACACGACCCGAGATATGAAGAGAAACACGACGGCACCAGGTTGGGATACAGAATACACATTCACATATAAAAAGTGGATCGATACGTCCAAGTACTGCACATAAGTACGCCCATTGCATGGAAAGAAATGAGGGTACGATAAAAAGCCACCCGTCATCGAACTTGACCTAACCACCTTCCAAATATCATACAGAATATCTTTACTGTCTCCCGAGTTATAGCGACAGCAAACACACAGATACACACTCAGGGCTCAAAACTCAATCTTCTTAACAAAGGTAATATAAACTACTTTCTTGGCATAAGTGACAGAGAGATTCTGAGCTTAATGATTGAAATTTCATAAGCATGCATTATCCGCACTTGGCATAATAACAGTTAGGTGCGCTATGACAAGAGTCAAAGGACCATTTCACCTTCAACTATCCCCACTAATGTGGCGTCTCGCAATAAAAGAGTTACTTCTACGCAATAAAAAGCAGCCTCTTTGACTGCACACATGAAAAAATAATAACTTTCTTTACTGGCTTCCGTCTCAGAGATGCTTCATCGCGACTGACAGATACGGGCATTAACCTTTAACAGCAAGCAGAAAACATAAAAGCTTTGAGGATTGGAATGTTTGTCTCGGGTTGCAAATTTTGTCAACATCAATTGTGCCAAAAAAGACTGCAACTTTGAGGCTAACTGAGTGATGTTTCTACATCTGACATCCAGGATATTCTGAGACCCTGGTAATCCGTAAAAAGCCCGTCCGTCAGTGAGGAATGACATTGCACCGAGTTTGACACCTGTTACAGCCGCATCGCTTTTGTTTCCAGTCAAAAGTTCTAGTTCACTTCCATCAATTTTTCAGCGTTGTCAGCCTTAAGTGCAACAAACCTAGTGGATCTGTCCAGCTATGATAACAGCGATAAATCTGCAGGCGTGACTACCATTGACCATGGCAGGGTGAAGGTTACAAAGAAACACGTCGATTCACTACAATGATATCTACTCCAAATTTAAGGACAGATGGTGAAAACAAAACTAAAAATAGATACCAATAGATATCATTACCGTTTTAAAAAGAATCAAAGTGACAAACATGGTATCTCAGCCAATAAGTACACCAAATGACACCATCGTCGTAGATTGGTGTTATTTACATATTGTGAAGTTTATTTATTTATTTGAACTTCACCATATGTGTTTAGTATAATACACAAAATGGTAGGGAGGCAAAAACAGGTACTTTGTAACCTTTACTAGTTGCCTCCCGTGCAACTAAATTATACAATGATAGAAAAATAATCATAATGATAACAAATAATAACAATTGTACAATCAAATAATAATGATTGTGTCGACGACAATAAAAGCAAATATACAATAATAACAAATATAAAGAAATAAATCATAGAAATAATGGTAAGATGAAATATGAAATATCTAGAAAGGTGTACAACTGGGACACTGACAGTGGGTGACCCAAGTACATGGAAATGGTTGACTATTGAACTACATGTAGTTCACTTCTTCAACAACATTAACGCACATGTACCTCACCACAGGCACTTCTCCAAGCACAATGTCAATTAAGGTACGACAAAACATATTTTCAACTATGGTACCTAGTTACTCGTCATGTTAACCATTTCTGGAAGAATTTGGAGGGAAAGAATTCAACATAAAGACGAGAATTAATTAGCGCGCTGTTGTCATTCACAAAATATACTTGCTATGTTCTGTTGTAATCTGAGAACGTCATTTAATATATCCATATGGAATCGGCCGACACTAAAAGCTAAAAAACATCCTTATCTCAGTAACATGGAAAAAGAATTGCCGAAAGGCAGGAATATGGAGTGGATGTAAGATAAGGTGGTGAACACAGTACGGAAATTGGCGTCTGGGTGGAAGTGATTAGAAAGCCCGGATTTAGTACACAGACTAGTTGATTATCGACAAATATGACTGTGAAGTCACAGCGCTTACTTTTATG
The DNA here is from genome assembly GCA_019207045.1 of Branchiostoma floridae x Branchiostoma belcheri. Lineage (NCBI taxonomy): Eukaryota > Metazoa > Chordata > Leptocardii > Amphioxiformes > Branchiostomatidae > Branchiostoma > Branchiostoma floridae x Branchiostoma belcheri. The sequence goes on along the minus strand of CM033034.1, from coordinate 22,353,472 downwards.
GATAGCTTCCTCGGCAGACTCCAAATTGAAAGCGGTGGGGAACCATAACCCACAAGGCCGTTATTACCGTATTAAATTATACAGTGGCACTGGTGTCAACATTAAAATTATGAAAAGATTTTCTGTGGCAAAGAATACTAAAAATACCAGGGTGCACACCAGTAGTTTTATCTAGTACACTCACAGTCTGGTGAGAATGGGTACTAAGAACTACATGTACTTAACGTTAACTATCATTTGACATGTGTATAAATATAGAAATGAATAAAACATACCGTACAAAAATAAGACTACGCATCTACCTCGACTTAGGAGCACCTGTCTACCAGTTTCCTGGGTAGCTATCATGAACAGGATTTTCTACAAACTGAGCAAATCCCGGTCCACCGCACAGAGACAAGGTTTCAAACTTTCTGAAAGTACCAAAGTGGTTTAACGTCCAACAAGATGTTAGCAATATGACTAAAGCTGACAGCATAGAGCCAGGGAATCCGCAACATTCGTCATGATTAAAGCCCAATCGATGCCGGTAACACAGTGCTACTCCATAACATGGAACTGAGAGGTCGATCAGCATGTAAAAGTACACTGAGCCAACAATGTTGTTTTGTTCAACAGTTACGTTTGATACAATAACAGTTCTTCCTGAGCAATTAACTACTGACCGAAATTGCACTTCAAAAAAGTTAGCAGGATGTTTTCGGCTTAGTCAGAAATGACACCGTAACGTTACACTTTAGCTAGACTTTAGCGACCTCGTACGTCCATGACAGAAACTTTATGCAAACGACTTACTCATTTGCATAATGTATGCATTTTTTATGTTCACCCTCAACTAACATTTTTAGTATCTGTTTATGTCCCACCTGTCATGTATAACATCTGTTACATTTTGGAAGTCTAGTTACGGAAAACAATAGAATTATACAATTTCCTCTTTAATCATGCAAATTACGTCTTCATTTGCATAAGGTGTATATCGTTATTTACATCTTTGCCAAAGCTACCCGCATACTCAAAATGATGGGAACGGCTTCAGTTATCCTGTTTAGAATGTTTTATTTCAATTCTAATTTTATTTTGTACACCTTTGTCAACGCATTCTACATACCAAAAATCATGAACATCCATTATTCCTTTCTTGAATTATTCTCGGAACTATTTGACAAAAATGACCCTAAAATGCCCAAACTAACCAAACTCATGTCACTACTGCTCTAACACAAGAGCTATCAAACACCGAAAATCGTGACCATAGCTTGTCCAGAACACGATATATGAAAGTCGTAACTTCCGCTGCAATACCAAGTGGAGCCGCTAGTCATTTGCAGTGTTCCTCACACCCCACAAACCGAGTATGAAATCAATCCTTCCAGCTGTTTTTGTTGATAGACAGACAGACAGACACACACACACATACTCACTCCCCCCCCACACAAACACTCACCCTCACTCACACACACACACACACACACACACAAACACTCACCCACACACACAAACACACATTCACACACAAGGACACACACATCCTGAATGTGATACAGGATTGTATTGTAGTCAAAAGGTGTCCATTTGCTTGGAGATTAAAAAAGGCGTGTTGGTTATCTAAAAGATCATTATGTTCAAATAAAAACATCACCCCGCGTGTTAACCGTCAGTTGCCTCCATGGTGGTGGAGTCTGTATATAATAATGGTCAGCTAAACTTTTCACAAAGTTTACAGTTCGAAAGTTTGCCAAGATACTAGCTTAAACGACTACCTCTTTGACAACTCAAGCACTTAATTAGACATCCCTGTCCCTCCTTGTTCAAAATTGCAGATGGCTTATCCGACAACCTTGCGAGATTTACGGCTGTTTGTTTGAAGTGTATAAACACCCTCATGTTGCAGAACACGACCCTGGCACCGTCCAGAAATTCTGTTTCTTTCCGTTCGACAGCAAAATGTACACCGATTTATTGATTACATTGCAATTATGGATCTTTTGCAAAATGCAAAAACCTAACGAAACGATATTCTCTAACGTTTAGGCATCACTTTTCGAAACAAGAAAAGGGTTTGAAAAGATACAAGAAAATAACCTGAACAGATGCCAGAAGGGTGAGTTGTTATCTGATATGCATAAGTCCTGTGAAATCGACCAAAGCAACAGAGACGTTTTATCATGGAAACCCATCCGCACGAGTAGTTAACATAGTAGACAAAATAGCTCCACTTGTTTCTTTAAGTGGTGTGAGGAGACGCTTGCAGTAGATAAGGTGAAGTGGCTGCCAGTGTGGGAACAGAGTTCAGCTATCTACTGTAAAATGCGTCTTAATTTAGCCACGACTATAATACAACGTGCTGCCACAATCTTTACTGGCAGGGATTAAGAACGGCAAGGTTGGTAGGCTACTAAACACGACAAGTAATAGACCCGGGGACTTTAGATGTGGCGTCATGTTGCAGCATTTACCCCTGAATGATGACTGTTGACTGCTGCCCCGCTATCTATGTCTTAATTTCTGTCTATATCCAAACACAATCAAGCACGCTTTCAAACTCAGCAGCTCGTCAATTCCAGCTTCCAGATGACCGGTCAGCGATAAGCGCAAGGTTATCACATGTTTCGCGTTTCTAAGCTCTTAGGCAGTAATGTTGCAGAAATCTGCTTATTCTCAAAGGAAGAATATGTCTATATGATCCAGGCTTAATTATGAATCAAATCGCTCAGCATTATAAACTGGTGTCGTTTGGGCCGTGTTTGGCTCAGAACCGGTCGCGGGTTCGAAACATCATGTGACCGATCCTGTGCCTTTGGGGAATGGGTCCCCAATTTCGGTCGAGGAGGAAGATGGGGCAGACTGAGAGGTTTGTGTACCGCCTTCGAAAAACGTGCCCGAGATACACTGGATAACAAACCATTGTCCTCACAGCGTCAAAAGAGCTTTAAAAATAAATATCTTTTTTTTTTTAATTTACTTTTTGACAAACGAGGACAATGTTACACTGCACTCAAGTTTTGTAACTTATATTGACAGTGCCACATAAACGGTACAGATAAGGTAGCCTTTAACCTCCACGACCGAAGTCAGGTGCCCATTTTTACACCTGGGTGAAGCGAGGAAGGTCGTGTTAAGTGCCTTTCCCAATGGCACAACGTCGGGGGCACGGCGGGGATCGGACCTATAGATTCCGACCCGAACTACCAGTTACGCCACGCCCGACGGCTATGTCATTAAATTAACTTCCGTCTGTCCTTTCTATGTGGCACTGTTGTGTGCATTGCTACATTTTCCTTGTCTGTCTTAAAGCAAATGATGATAATCTTGATGCAGCTTACATCTGGGCTGACGATATGTGTTATGCCAGTACGGTGCTACATTCCAGGTGGGGAGCGGAAACACCGGGATAGTAAACGGAATATTTTGTGTTCTACTAATAGAGGGCCAAGGAATCCAAACATTCGTAGTTTCTGTCTGTAAATTATCATCAACAATCATGAGCATTATAGTGGCTACCGATGCATTGTCTCAAATCTCTCAGCCACTCTATGTTGCCGAGAATACGGGATAGATAAGCTATCAGTTACCACTTTGTTAGTGTTGATTACTTCGGGCGACTAACAAGGCACAGACGGATCTAAAGTCGACTCACTGACAGTGACAAAACTGTTTGCTGTACCATCCAGCCATCGGGCAATAATCGCCTGTTCTAAGCTCTAATTTTTCAACGAAAATGCCGGAGATTACCCACGGAGATTTAAGCGTAATAGTAACACTGCTTACAAATCTGTACCTGCTACATAAACATTAACATGTAGTGTATTCTTGTGATTATGTGGGTGCGACTGTCAACACAATCATGTAAACATGTATAAACCTCCTCACGCTCACCTACAGAACGCAATGAGATAGTCTGAATGTGATACAGGATTGTATTGTAGTAAGACAAGTGTAACTTCCCCGGTGAGGAGAAGCATAGCGACACGTACCTGAAGGGACATGACAAGGAAGGCGAGCGCGGCCGCGACCCTCCGTCGGCCGCCCGCCATGTCGCCCTGTCAGCTCCCGCTGTTCAGGGGCCAAAAGTTCACCTGAGGATATCGTCGTCCCACCGTCCGCTGGCCCGCTGTGGATCCCGTGATAGAAGCCAGCCCACGCACCGCACGTCAAGCGTTTGGGGGAGGCGCAGGAGTTGTTAGGACAGCAGGGCGTGTCGCGTTACCGTCACCACAAATCTGCCAGCTCGAGCTGGGCTGCACGATAGTCACGGTAGCTGCCAACTGAGTGCGCTGGGAGTCCTAGTGGTCTCACGAAGATGTGGCGATAGTATCCTGGAAAACAATCAAGAAAACCTTTTCATTAATGCAAGTATCTAGCCGAACATTCCTCAGACAACAATGAAGGCTGTGTAAGGGGAAACGGTGTACAGGTTTTCTCGTTATGAAAACACACAATCACCTTATTCACGCGGAGATTATGCCTTCTGATGACCTGAGATAAGGTGCAGATTGCGTCGTTCATTTGCAGTGCATGAGTGCTCTCGCCACGCACTTTCTGCAACCTAACATTGACTGGAGCGCAGCTAGAGCGCCGCGGACTCCGTCATCTCAGCGACTGATTTGAACCGGGGGATCGCTTGTGTTTTAGACATCCCCCTGTGAATTCACCCCCCCCCCGAAACTGCTAGCGATCTAACCCCCTAATAGGGATATCGCTTCATTTAGGGCCTTCTGGGGCTAATGAGTACCTTGTTTGCATTGCTTACTTTGCTGAAGGCTGTCCATCGGTAACGATGACGACGTCATTCATTGCTCCTGTGGGTACGCTGGTGGCTTACCACGCCGATACGGGCCACCAGTACCCGTCCGCAGGTTTCACATACAAACTCGCTCTGTGGCTCCGCTCTCTCCTGGCTTCAGCCTAATTGGTTCAAGTTGGTAGTGAAGAAGGCACTACCTACTGAGAGTTCTGTCTGAGGCAAGTTCTTCCAGATCAGTAGGTTTGATGCCAAACTTCTTCGGATTTGCTTTTACTTGATCCTTGTACGGTTTTTGTTGTCCTCCAACTGTCCGTTTATCCTTAGACTGAGCTTTCTACTCTATACAGTACCTGTCACGGTAGGTGGTTAGGAGGGATACAGATTGTGTGTAGCATTACGGTCTCTATGGGCTCCATGCCAGCTTGGCGACGGATCTCTGCATGGGGAAATTTGTGCCACCACTGGAGTCCTAAAATACGCTGGAGGAAGCGGGTATGAAATTGCTCCAGGGTCCATATGGGTAGTCTGTATAGAGGTTCACTGGCATGCAGCAATATTGAGAGGCAAACGGTCCTATAGACAGCATCCTTGGCCTTGACAGTCAGGCTCCTGTTCAGGAAAACCCTGCCGCAAGTTTGCCACAGGAGATGCTAGTCAGTCCTTGTCGCCTTTGAACCTCCTCTGTTATGTCACAGTTCACACACTGAGTGGAGCCGAGGTAGGTGAAGGAGGGCACATTCTTTTAAGTGTTGTTCCTTATCAAGATGTTCGCTGGAGCTGCTTGGGAGTCCCTTTGACTCATGACCTCTGTCTTCCCAGTGTTAATACTGACCCAAGCCTGTGTGTAGCTGTTGTCCAAGATATTGAGGCATCAGCAGTGCACCCAGCAACAGCCGTGTCGTCTGCATTCTGCGGTTCGAGGATAGCTTCTTGTCGTCCGCGCTCGGAGGTCTTCGTAGGTTAAAATGTTTTCCGTCAGGTCTATACGTTAGAGGGACGTAATCCTCTGTGTGAATGTCTTTCTTTGCTGCCATCATCGCTACAGCAAGAAACAAGATACATGCGCGATCACGCAGCCTAACTCCGGTGCAGGAGAGCAAAGCTTCAGGCTTCTCGCGGCCCCAAGACTATTATCATCATGCAGCGCCTTCAGGACGGCTGAGAACTTGCGAGGATATCGAAAGTGCCTGATTATTCCCCACCAAAGGGGGTCTATTCACCGTGTCAAACGGTTATTAGCATTATTAATGTAAAAGCGTCTACAATTTATGTCTTATGTCGAAACAAGGATATACAACAATATGTAACAAGGAAATACAACAGACCCAAGCCTATATAGTCAACTATATCAACAATATCACTATATCATATCGTTAATACTGATACTATGGTTAAAGTTTTTATCAAAATCGTACTTATTTCATTGTGAAAATGCAGTTTGTGATTTGTAACAAGAAAATCCAAAAAGTCATGTAACCCGGAAATGACCGGGTGGGGGTGGGGTGGGGTGGGCGGGGGGGTTGTAGGGTGTTTACGAGATGGGAAGGCTCGACATCACTAGCGATTTCGCCTCGGGGAGGGCGAGATCACGGGTAATACAGATGTACAAATGAATGATTACATATACATGCTTTTATTCAGAATATCGAGTTGAATTTCTTCAAATGAAAAAAGACATAACGTTGAATTGACAAGACAGAACTCGGAAGAAATGTTCGAAATGTACCTATGTAGTTTACAATGAATCAAACTGACACTTAGGCAACAAGTTTCATTATTTTCTGTTTTTTCTTTAAACTTAGACGAAACAACATTTCATTTTTGTGTTTTTAAGCTGCACATTTGGATTCTTAAAGTCATATTTCGTATAGATCGAAATATGCAGTATTCTGTGATTTACCACAATAACGTGTCAGAATAAAGATTGTAATCGTTTAGTTGTTTTGACAACTTCAATATAGATAAGCGTGGCAATAAAAACTATTGCCATGGCGATGGTTTTATTTTTTATAAGTATTAATGATTGTTGTTGTAGATATCAGACGAATTGCTGTGGAATTTCGGTAATTTTTGTCAATCGAGTATATCCTTAACAGTAAGCCAAATATTTCTCTCTTTTCGAGTTACATATGGCATATTTTGAGCATTCTAGCATGAAATGCAGTGTATTTTTAAACTGTACTCACTAATTATGCAAATTTGCTCCTGATTTGCACGATTAGCATTTAACTATCTATATTCCAAATTATGTATATTCCGAATTTCACCCATGCCCGAGTTATTTCAGATAATGCAACTACACATGTCTGGGGAAAATTCCTGACATGCCTGTGGAATTTTGAGAACCTCTGTCAAACGGACTATCTCTATACTATCAGGCTAGCCTCTGAGGCGTCGCCAAAAAAAGCAAGCCTAAAGTATATATGCCTTACATTAGTTGAGTGTTCTGGAAAATCTTTAGTCGCTCATAAAAGTTACAAGATAGTGACACGGAAATCATTTTTATCGCTGCCTATCATATTGTCATTTTAAACCAAGATATAACATTCCATTAACTATTAAGATAACGTTCCATTAACTATTATAAAAAAAACACATGGCTACCAAGCCGAATAAGACTCGTCTTCATTGAAATGTACAAAATGCTGCCGCCAGTCCTTAGGATTTTGTAATGAACAAGATTACAGACAACATCAATGCTTTCATTATTTTCCAACAAAACATTTGCGAAATACGAACCACAAGTATAGCAATTGATGGCTTGGGAATATTATATCCACGGTCGGGATTCAGTTCTCCGAATGATTGTTTGGCAGTTGGAGCCAGCTAGACAGACCGTCTGACAGATCACTACCGTCACTGATCTTACAGGCAGGCATCTGTTTATGCCTGTCGCCAAACCAATTAAGAGGGTCGTAACATTTAGACTAGCCAAATGTAAGACTTTAAAAGCTATGGTTTGGGCGTAGAGCTAAGTACCATTTAATGTTCAGTTTATTAGAAACGTGCTTGGTTGCAAAATTCTCGACAGAGCCAAATGTGTACCCAATGCATGAGACGAAATATCAGGTAGAGAACAATGCGTGTCTGTAACCTTCCTCTGCTTCTTCGTTGTCCACCTGAGTCATGGACCCTCTATTGTTCTACTTCAAGAACATAGATCAGAGAAAATGCACAAACCCGTCATAATTAGTGACCAGCAGCTTGTCCAACTTGTCCAGCTGTTTGGATGGTGGATTGAGCCCCAAACCAAATAACAGTTAAACTCATAAACATCCTAGACTGTCTCCCAGCCAGGAACATTTGCGAGGGACAGATTAGCATAATAACTGTCACAAGATTCAAATAATCTGTACTGGTTTTACCGGAAACACAATCAAACTATGCAGACTGACCCAAATAACTGTTAATGTAATTCAAGATATTTTAATAATCAGAAAAGATACCTTTCATACTCAAGACTAACTATATGAAACTTTTTGTTTGGAAATCATTTTTCTTAACTTTCAACTTTTAAATTGGCCCTGTCATAATTTTATCAAAGTATCCAAAAGTAATCTAAATTTCCAAGTTGAAAATGTTGAATACTGATGAATCAGCTTTCAGCTGGTATCTAAATTTAGAAACAATGACTTGTAATGTTGGTGTCTAACAGCCATGTATAGACTGGGGCTCAATAGAACTTTACATACAACTTTCAACAATGTCTTTCAACAATGGGATAGGTTTAATCATATTCCAGCTAATTTCTTAGTGTGTATCCAAACTCCAATTTCTCATCCGTTGTCTATAGATGTCAAATAAGGCCAGAAGAGTAACGTACTTAGTAACCTTTCTAAGCCAAGTTACCACTGAACTGCACGGGTGCTTGAAGCATACTGTCCATTGTTTACGTTATTGGATTTATACCGGTAGGGTGTGGTCATTATATAGGAGTCTTAAGTACCATCGAGGGGGAAAAAAGATGGAAATGTTTTATCTGACAAAACCTAGGTTCATTTAACTTCAGTTGGTTGTAGCCTTCATGATAAACAGCGGGGTCGAAGTAAGAGTGTGAATCAACCTGAATAATAACGGCTTGACTTTTGGGAAATCAAATCTTAAACACAAGAACTGTTTCCTTCATCATCCAGCCGAGCGGAAATGCCATCATGCGGCGCTCTTATCGCATTAACACTCTAGCCTGCAGGCACAGGCGGGGATTTCCGTTGACAAGACACATGTGCGCGCCAAAGGGATATATCTAGTTTATAAAGTGACAGACTCCATACTACGTGCTGACGGAGTAGGCTTGGTGTGACGTCTGATTTAAAACCTTCACCCAGTGCGTTACCTGCAGAATGCATAGATATTGATACAACATTCCTGGAAAGACATGTCCATTTCAGACTATGACTTAATAGGCCGCCGCCAACCATCACGTTTTTCGGTGAAGAGCCACTCTAGAGAATGCACCTGAACTGTGTATCAGTTCACATGGAAGTTTCTAACAATTCAAATCATGTCACAGTTCTGCATGATTTGAACTGCACTAGAATGATCGGCCGGTCAGTTCACTCATGGGCCAGATAACCCCTACTAGGCTTTTATTCCTAACTTTGCTTATACCCCCTTTCTCGCGGCGCTCTCTCTGCGACCTCAAATTGGGAAGAGCGCGGTGAGAGCGCGGTGGGATCGCCAAGATCGCCATGGGAGCGCGGAGAGAGCGCGGTGGGAGCGCCATGGTCGCCATGGTCGCCATCACCACCGCGACTGTTTTGAACCTGCTCAAAACAGTCGCCGTGAGAGCGCCGTGGACGGCGATCCAACGATGAGCGCAGAGAGAGCGCCAAGAGAGCGCGCAACGAGCGCCGTGAGCGCCAACAGAGCGCACAGCGAGCGCCGTGAGCGCAATAGGTCTCAACAGTGGTTTATGATGCCAATTTAGCTAGGACGGCGCTCTCACCGCGCTCTCTCTGCGCTCTCAACTGCGGTTTGTGAAGAAGTATATTTGACATATAGACAGAACCAGGAGAAATGTCCAAAATGTACCGGTGAAGACCAATTAAACAAACTGAGATGGAATAAGCAAAGTTTAAAAACAAAGGTTTATCATTTCTCAACTAATTTTTGAATTTCAACATGATGACATTAGGTTTTCTTGTTCTCCATCTGTACATTTAGATTATTGAAGTCCCATTTTCAATTAGATTGAAGTGTTTCGGTGTTGTATGATTTACACCAATAACGTGGCATGATAAAGATATTTATCGTGAACAAGCTAAATGGCAGATTTAAGAAAAAACAGCAAGAGAAACGTGTATATTTCAGTCTGAGTGACTGTACAGTGACCAAAATTGGACTTGTTTACAGCCTTGATTTTATACTTTGAATGTTATGTAAGACGTAAAAGGATGACTTCAAAATACCAACATACACTATACGTCAAAAGATTCGTTCTCTATCTCTGAAATTCGTTGAGTAATCTTTCGAATCTTTGCTAACTCATAAAAAGATGCTGACATTTGAGTTTTTCGTCGCGGTGAGAGCGCGCTGGGGTCGCCGGAGATATTCCACTAGAGCAGCTTTTTCTTGCGTCGCGGCGCTCTCACCGCGCTCTGGCCAATTTTCCATCGCAGCGAGAGCGCCGTGAGAGCGCCGTCAAGTGGAAAGGGGGCCTTAAGCCCCCTATCATCATTTACAATTCGGCCAGGCCGGAGTCGGTTAGATACTACATGATTTTGACGAAGCACTATGAAAGTTGCGCTGAAAAGTACCACAACAGTGTACATAATTCTATTGTTACCTTCGCCAAGAAGGTTAGGATGTCACTTCGTTCGTGGGTTTGTGGGGAACATACGTCTATGCTATCTTTTATTTAGAGAAACGTTTTGGCGCTATGCTTCATTAAAGTTGGCTTTACCCCCCTCCGTCTGAATAGGGCTAAAATGCAAGCATAACCCAAAACTCAAGGTGTAAAGTCTTTCAAAGTCATATCACAGCATGTCCAGGGCCAAAGGTACTAAAGCAGGAACTCCAACTGCAGTCTCAACACCAAGACGCACAAATTAAACCTTATCGTGAGATCAACACCAGCACATTTACGAAATTTCGTTGCAATTGTACGTAAAGTTTCTGAAATATACTGCCAGAAATGCAATAAAACAAAACGCTGATCAAACATTTCATGGAAGTTTTGCAATGAATTTTACAGCTTTAATCCATCTGGGACGATTTAAGATGCTATCCACCGTACATTCTTAGGCAGTGATTTCCTTTTATCAAAGATTTGCAGGTCTATTCAAACATTTTGTTTGTAGCAATTTTCAGCTTTATTATTTATTGCATCATTGCTGAAATAACGTGCCTACGGCTTCCGTGTACACTCCGTACCCACGTCGGGCCAGCCCGTCACGCTATATCAATTTGCACTAACGGGGACGTCAATCAATTAGAAATAAATACCAAGCAGATCAAGCTTGAGTGTGACAAGATTAACGATGTTCAACGCCCTGTATTTTAAGAAAAAGGAACCAAACTCTAATCTGGCGGATGCCCAAAGCTATCTGGTCCCTTAAAGCTCCGCTCCCTTTTTTGCTTAGAAAGGATTTTGAAGAAAAGGGAACATTATCTAAATATATCAGTTGCAACTGCAGTGAGAATCATATAGAGGCCTATGCTGAGAATATCTTGGTTAGAGGCAAACACGGACAGTGTGTACTTGGGAAAGTCAACTAGCTTCGGTTAGGGCCGTCCCTCGGAGAAGTCCCGGTTTTAGGAGAGTCACATACCGGGCAAATTAAAGAACCCATCACAGTTATAAAAAAAGACTGGGTCCATCCCGGCATTAGTGGTTCAAAACCTACAGCTCTATGGCCGCAGTTTTTGCAATTTCTGCCGCATTGTGATCACCGCAATAATCATCAATTGCAGTAAACAAATTTAGTGTTTGATAGAAAAATATCTTTGGACAGAAAGCGCAGTTTGATTCTTGTCAACATTCCTCCTGAATCCAAATGTGATTTAGGGTACCGCATACTCCTCGACACGGGCGTGTATTGTTCTCTATGTGGCCGCTGTTGTACCTTAAAGAATGAACAAAATCTGACACATGTACGGTGTTGCCGACCACTATGAATGGATAACCAGCTGCACAAACGTACAAATTTAATATAAAAGGATTAATTCCAGCTTTGGGACAAAGCAGCTCTGCACACCACGAAGTGAATAAAATCCTGTAGAGGATATAAGAAGTCGTGCGTGGTTCTCAAGGGTTTGTGATAAGAAACAGGTGCACTGCACACACGGTTAATCATCTGGCCACAATGTGGTGGCTAGGTAGGTAAACATCGCGCTTTACAGTCTGGAGTCCGTAATGCAAATTAACATGAGCTTCATTATGAACCACCGCTGGGCTGAAGACTCAAGGCACATTGACAGGTCACATTGACTGCGAAGTGGCACAGGTGTCTTAGGGCTGCAAACACATTAATTAAAACATGCTATACAGGTACAATAGTAGTGAATAAGTCCTCATACATTAAAATCTTTATGTACTTGTGATTCCAATGCAGTTTGTCGACATGTCGTACGTCAGGAACAATATGAAAATGCGCCTATGACGGGGGCAGCTTTCGTCGGTTTAGGGTCAGTTTACAATGACTTAGGACCCACCTACGGTTTACTGCGATCATCGTGCAGCATACAGCTTATGCTATCGCAGTAGTGGAACTGGTACTATCCCAGAATTCCAGAATACACATTCAAAAATACACATTCAAATGGCTAACCTTGACCCACAAGCATAAGGATTTGCCATGTTGCATTGGAAAATACTGCAACAACATAATCAGTAAACTTTTTAAACTTTGGGGTAAACACTCATGTCTACTTATGTTTTCAGTCATATTATGATAATATTGCAATTTTGATGTACTTGTATCGTAGAAAGAAACTATTTTACTTCTTATTTTATTTGATATGTATGTATATGTATGTCTGGGGTTACCCTCCAGGATACATTTGAAAAGCGCCTAGAAAAGGCGATATGTTACCCCTGGTAAAATAAATAAAACAACAACAAGCAACAAGCAACAACAAAGACACTGCTGGACCATTCATGCAAATATGCACACCAACAAGGTGCCCAAACTTCAAAAACTGCTGAAAATACTATTGATTAATGATATTATGCTACTTGTACATCAGAAAAACCCAAATGCACCCTAAAAGCACCCAAGGGAAAGTAAACATGATATTTAATATCATTTTCATAACAATCGTTGACAAATATAATTTTCTTTACTTTATGACTAGGCCTCGAAACCAGCGGTAAAAATGTTTATGACCGGAACTTCCAGTGAATTCTCAGTTTGAGTTTTATGTCACCACTATTTATAGACCATCGTCGCCATGCCAATATCATTTTCATTGCCAGGCTTGTTAATGTAGCCATCTTGTTTTTACTCATCTTTTTTGCGCTATCCCACTATTCGTTAGTCTTCAGGCGATGTCATCCATAAAAGTTTACTTTCTGTAGCATAACATACAATATTTACAAGTTCCTAGGTATCGTATTATACCGCTCTTTGTCAACAGGTCTTGTTGAACGCATTATCGACGCCAGGCAAAAGCGAGCTGCAGAAGGTCCGTATACTTAGCGTACGGTGAACCCAAAGATTTAAGACCACTCCTTCTAAAAATAGAAGCTGTCCAATGAAGTGTATACATTCCGTCATCGCGCTGTTTGTGTAAAAATGTGAGTCATTGTCCCGGCAGGACATGACCACACCGACCATAACCACTAAGTACATTTGGTTACCCAGCTGTTTCATCAGGCTTCTTCGAGATCTGATCTGATCATGAACCCACGTTTGTGTAGTCATCAAACAAATGTATACATCAGGTCCTGAAAGTACCAAGTGGAATACCTAGCCTTGGAGCAGGCTCTTCTACGGGCGCGCTGTTCTTTGGTTGCTACTGTGAACAGTTGATACTGATGGTTTGATTCCCTTTTCATCAACAATATCAGGGAAAGCTGAAGCCAGAACAACATCGTTAAAATTTATGAATATTTCACGTCATCAGTAGAAAGATGGCCGTATTGTAGCTTGGTACAAGCGTGGTATGTGGATGATAACAACCGTACGACCATTGAGACGTTTTTAACATGTTTAAATTCATTTTAGATTTATTTTTGTCGTTTTAGGACGCCCCACGCTGGCTAGCGATTGACTTGCGTTCACCTACAGTTGACGTATGTCGGATGTCCATCGTCCTACGACAGTTGCGCCCGATTTTCTCAACGTACGATGTATGCCACTAATACCCTGCATGAAACCCCAATCGCGGTAAATCGTGCGAGCTTTATAACCGGGGCTAAAGAAGATATTCGGCAGAAATCCGCAAGAATTAAGATTGACTTGCTGTAGCCTTAGATAGCGTAGAAAACGAAGAACGTTTTATTTCGAACTGTTTGTTCTACGATCACGACAGAAAACAGGTAGCTCAAGGGGCCACAATGTCATCCTAATTTCTCCGCGTTTACAGAAAACTACTCTCCTCCTAACATCACAAACAAACCCAACTCAGTACAGAAAAACCTGCGGTTCTTAGACTGGACATGCTACATTCTTCTTCGTTATTTGTCCATCACCTTTCGTGTTATCTGCAATTAGCGTTCGGACAAGAATTTGCAATAAAGTAGTATTATCAAGCATAGCCTGTGAATGTGCGTAGCCTCCAACGTTGATTAATACTTACATAGCGGCTTGACAGTGGCAGTTAATGATCCATGTCAACCAAACATCTTTTTTTTTTGGTCACGAGCGCCTAGCGATGTATAAATGATTCAACAAGTCAGTGATTTTGGTTCTCCATCGATATTGTGCTTCAGTTAGATCTCCCTACGATATGCTAACGTGGAAGTTACAATCAAACACAGATGACATAGTATCATTAGCACGATAGTTTAACAATTAGTATATAAGTGAGACTTACCTGGTTATCTGGACCACTTCACTTGTGTTGCCTCCTGTATGTCTCCTGTTGAATATAATCCGTACCTGCCCAGCTTTCCACACGAGTTCTGCTGCAGATATGAGCACACGACTACAGCTGCCAGGCCAGTGCCTGCAAGGAAACCGTTGGTTCGAAGGTCATGTTCTGACAAGAATAGCGAGCAATATTGACTTGGTGCCGTGCAATGACAGACACTAAGACCCCTCAGCCTTTATGTTGACAGCTACCGCTACAAGGGAACAGTTTCTTAATAATAAGACAATTGTCTCCTAAAATAACCTTCGTTTATCTGTACCTAATATAGTTTGACAGTTGACGTATACGTCAGCCAGCTGGATATGCACATAAGGTGTGTGCTGTGACATGTTAACATGAATGACATTGTTGACTAATCAGAATTATTTACTCTTTGTCATTTACGAATAGGGAACTTTGTACCTACATTGACACACTCTATCAACAAAAATTGACAATGGCATGGTGCGCCATCAATCTTAATTCCCTGTCACAAGACCGACCATGGCCTCCCGTACGTCCAAACCCTAGTTGATGTTTGGTTGGGAGCAAGTTTGACAGTGGTTGATTATTGGTCTACGACGTTTGCTTCGGCAGCCGACTGTTTCAAAACGTTCAAAAAAGAAATGAGAATTGTTTCGAGTGGATGGATTTCAGAATGATTAGTAACTGATTGGGATCACATCGGCAGTTCCCCAGTAATCTAGGCGTAGTTGTGAGCCTAATTTGACGTCCAATTGCGCAACAGGCAACCCTAGCTCATTTAAACAAAGGCGACTAATGTCAGAACGTATTTCAACCGCCTTGACACTCGTTCTCATTGAAATGTCGAAAATGGCATTTTTTTGGTCGAAAAATAGATCGGCTTTATTTTCACTGAAAACTACCTGGTTGTTTAGGAAAATTCCTCTTTTAACCATACTCAAAAAATTGCAACTTATTATTTTCGGTCCCATTGATAATGCATTACAGGGCATGTAACAAACGTTACCGGTAACGTTTGTTACAACAGTAGACTTGACCCTGTTTTCTTCGAAAGGACTTACCTTATTGACTACATCATTTAGGTATAAGTGGATGTCCCTAGGGACATTTGGAAAGTGGGCAGCTTTTTTACACCAGGTCAAATGGGAAGCTTAGACAGCATCGAACAATGGTAACGTTTGTTACAGTCATTTCTGTACAACATTTTGTTAAGCAAGGTGGGATACAAATGACAGTCAACAACCCTTTCTTGTTTCTTTAGAAAGCCAGAAAAACTGTACAGCGTCACAAAAACGGCTATTTCTAGTCTTATACGTGCATAATATAACCGTGGCAACCATCATACTAGTGGTGGTAACGTTTGTTACAGAATCTGGCGACAGGCATAAACCACCTCACACAGCCTCCAAGATCAGTGACAGGAGCGATCTGACGTGATCGGGCAGAGGGCCTTGTCAGCTGGTTTCACCTGTCGAACAATCATTCTGGGAACTGAATTGTTACCATTGTGGCTACTATTTGAATTCTTCGTTTCTTCTCAGGCGACAGCCATTTTTTAGGGTTTGAAATCCCACCAGTGGCTATAATAATCTTCTAAACCATCAAACTATACGAATGTTGTGGTGCATCTTTTGTAAAACATTACTGGGGTTGTGGAAAAATGAAGGAACCAGTGATATTGTCTATAATTTGCTCCATATCAAGGCGTAAAGTCAGGCGACAGCATTTCGACATTTAAATGAGAACGAGCCTTGAACCATTACACAACCGGCATGCAACATAGCACAACCACAGAAGACTTGTTGAGGCCGTATTTCGAACTTTGCCGTAATCGAACTTTGCCCCCAATCTGATCTCTTGGTGATAGAGAAAAATAGGTGATAGAAAATCATCCTAGATAAGAAAATGTATGACTCCTCTTTTAATATTACTGGTTATATCAATTTCATTAGGAGAGAGTTTGGCTGGCCGCCCAATTAGCCGTGGCTATTTTAATTGAATGACTGGCCTTTAGGAAAGAAATTCAAAATACATTCAATAACATTTTGAGTGTAACAATACATAAAATTTACGAATTTTTAGAATTGTAAATATATCAAAATACAATAAGTCTATTCTCCTACGTACACATGGGCTATCAGGACGTGACAACTATACAAACATTGTGGAAAAAAACTAAACTTTACGTAGCCAACACCAAGTTAGATTGGGACTTACCCCAAATGTTCAGCCGACTCCGTCAGCCTTGTTCAAGGAATGGACCCGTCTGCTGTAGCTTCCGGACACACGACTGCAGCAGAGGGTCGTAATTGCCAGATAACCTGTGTCGCCCCCCGTCTCTGTTCAGCGATGGACGGTGGGCGCGGATGTACACATCCCCCTTCACTCCTCTTGCAAAGAATTTCGGCTCTGAATCAAGGATTTTGACGTTTTCAAGAGAAACTGAGAACTTTCATGCTAAAACTATACAAACCAATATTTGCCGCACTTGAAACCTACATTTCCTTCACAAACCGGTTCTTCCAGTTAAACCAATCTATACTTAATTGTCCAATCTGTTACGTAATAGTTCCCTGTATGTAGACTAGACCTCTGACTCTAAGTTCCAACCTATATATATATCAAGTTTATCAATGTTCTATTCCAAAACGTGTGTCTTTAGGCTTAATCTTGTTGTTTCATTTAAGTAAGTACATGTAAACCATTTGATTAATCATGTGGATTCTATGAGAACTGTCAATGTATGTATGTGTTGTCACCCAAGATCAGTTAAGCTGCCTGGGTTTGCTATGTATTGCATTGTCTGCAATCTCAATAAATAGATAAATAATTAAATACAGGCTTTGGCTTTGGATTCATTAAATGGGTTTTTGTACTATATAATAATATTTCAAGTAAGATGGATTTATCTCCACTACGTTCTAACTTAAACGCGGCGTCCGTCAAGCTTGCCCACTTTCACCGTATTTGTTTATTCTCTGTGTTAAATTGCTTGCACAAAAAATCCGGTATAATGATAGCATTGAGGGTCTAATTGTAAATAACGTAGAAACCAAGAAGCACAATATGCTGACGATTCCAGTTTCCCTATTCAACCAGAACTGACTTCCTTCCTGGCATTAATTGTTAAATTACAAAAACATTAATTGATTTCAGAATTATTCCCTAACTTCAACAAATGCAAAGTTTTACGCAAAGGTTTCCTAGTAAAAGATACGGACTTCCTGTTGACTAGTTCTTTCCCTCTACAATGGACCAGTGGTCTAGTGAACATGTTGGGTATAGGTTTAACTGGTTATACAACGAGATTAGAGCAGAATTACTGGACAAGGCTATCTAAGATAGACAGGACCTTGCTCTATTGGAAAGGACATTCCTTGTCATTTTATGGAAAAATTGCTTTAGTTAACTCCCTATTAGTGTCACATTTTACATATCTATTCATGGCATTACGCATACCCTCTCCAAGCGTCGAGTTCTTAAACAAAATAATGAGAAAAAGATATTCAGTTTCGTTTAGAATGGGCGCCAGGAAAGGGTTGAGCGCAAGATTATATACAACACCTATGACTGTGGTGATCTGAATTTAATGCACTTACCCACTTTTGATCTCACTCATAAAGCGTCGTGGATACCTAGACTTTGTCTAGCCAAAAGCCCCTTTAGTAAATACTTGACAGATTTCCCCGATCCTGTATGTAAACTTTACCCTTTCTTGCAATTATCTAACAATCATATAGAGTGTATTCTTACTAAGTTTTCTCGGTCTCTTAGTTCGTTCTATATTGATTCAAATATTATTATATACAGCAAGCCTATTTATTTTAGAAATCAAACTACACATCAAATATTTTTTTTATAAATGGTATTTTACATACAGACGGAAACGCGTTGTCCTATGAGGAATTATCGCTGAAATTTGGAAGTATTCTTTTCAATTTAAGATGTTACATAAATGTCTGCCTACCAGAAAAATATTGTATATTTGGAAACTCTCGAGCAGCCCTGTTTGCATACACTGTGGAATTGAGAAAGAAGATACTAGTACTAAAAGTACACTACATCTATTGTGGGAATGTCCAAGAGTTTCCAAATTTTGGAGGGATGCTAAGAAATGGTACGAACAAGTATCAAGTAAACCATTACACATAGAATGTAATCTCTTTGATCTAACATTAAATTCACCAAGGCTAAACAATTCTCCAATATTACCTATCATTATTATCGTTTTTTCTCAGATCTTCAGTCTTACCACAAATAGGAATTCATAATAACTTCCAGGAAGAACAAATTGGCAGCTCACTACAGTAAATGGGGAGAAATAATTCATACCATTTCTTAAACCCCTCTATTTCCTTTTCGTCTTTTTGTTATTCCTGCGATTTTGCCTTATTGGATTATTTTCACTTGTATTTAAAACGAAGTGTCACGTGTTTTGTTTTTCTTTTTGTCTGTATATCTTTATTTGAGATTATTCCTGTTTACAAATTCACCATTGATTTACACTGACTTTCCTTTCCTTATGTAAACGATACTACCTTATAATGTTGTTCTAGTTTATTTGGTTGATAGTTTTTCCCCGCTGTAGTATTGTTATTTATTTTTGAATCCGTAGTTTATGTTCCGTTTTAGCTATTGTCTTCATCTCTATTGTCATTATGTAATCATCTCTGTCTCCATGTTTGAGTTATTTCTGATTATTTGAAATGCAAGTCATATTTAGAAAACTAAATACAAGGTATATACATAAGGTTATTGAATGCTAAGCTAAACGGGTAGTGAAGTACCTAACTTTACATTGGTCCTTATTGGCCCAGGGATTCGCGAACTTAAAGTAAACAAGAAAGCCTCTCTGGATGATCTCACTTCTGCGCACTGCAGGCCTATTACCGCACCCTTCCGCCAACTCCAGTCTCCGTCAAATTGGACATCAGACACGGAAACTTCTCAGTTACATGTCACACGTTTGATAGAATGTGGTGGATGTATAAAGTTTCGTCATCAATTATGCAAATCAGGTATTAATTTCCATAATCTGTGTTTTATGTGGGTCACAACTTCGGATATCTACATCCTGAAAATAATAACAAACCGTCAAGAAGTTCCTGTAAATATTTGGCAGGTGGTAGACCAAGAAAAACCCGGAGGGAGTGTGTTGGGAGGGACTTGAAGGTGTGCGGTCTAACAGGGGTCGACTCACTGGACGGAGCCGCATGGAAGCGTGGTGTGAAGACTGGCCGACTGCTGCCTACCCCTGCGTCAGGGATCCCAGCAGCAGTATAATCTAACTATGGATAGGAAGGAATAGGGGTCTTTAAATGAATTGTCAAGTTGTATAATTGCCCCTAACCATTTTCATTAGGTCCTACAGCACAAATTCCATTTATTTTTATTTTCTGTTTATTTTCTGTTTATTTTCTGTTTTCCTTACATGTACATATAAGGAACCGCCACGATAGCCTTTTTTGCGAGGTTTTCATACATTGAACAATTTGTGCTATTTGGGTAGACAGAGACTAAGACAATATATCCAAATGTGACTTAAAGTACATAAAAAATGGAAAATACGTATAATACTCTCGAAAAGGTTGATATCATTTGAAGAAGGAACTCAATTAGACTATACGTTTCAAAGACTTTGATTCCCAACATACCTCAATGCAGTAGAAGATGTGTACACAAGACAAAGTAAACGCAAACGTCAAGCCAAGTTTAAATAGGATACCGCTCTGAATCAGATATGGGCTACTTAGATTAAATCTATCGTATGAATCAGACTATTGGTCCTCACGTAACTGCATACTTTGCGCATGAACCAACTTAAAATTGAACAGTTTCAATTACTTTCGGATGTTCCCGCCAGCCTTTGCTATGAAAGTAACCTTTGTGTCTGTGACTTTCCAGCATATTTTACACATAAATAGTCTTTTTCCTATACAAGACCTTTGACCTCCTTGAACAAACTATTTTATGCGTATAAAATTAACTACAATATAATTGTAATTACTCAACTCAAATAGATGCATATTATATTCTGTTTGATAATGTCTTCGTTGACAATTCTTATGTATTTGTCTGTCCATTTCTGATGACTCTCCAACATCAGCAACGCTGTCCGAGAGTCATTGTAGTTTATTTGTCCCATTTACTAGCAGATGAATAATGTATCCACACAAAAACGAGCCGTTCAGATAATAACTGATGCAGATGTTCCCGGGAAACAATAAACGCAACAGTGCCGTCACATTTACCCCCCTCTTCGTACGACTTAAGGAAAATCCGAACCGCCATTTTTAGCTGCATAAGGTTAATGTATGTATTATCTCAAATGAAATCGAAGACCATATAAAGCGTTATACAATGTAGATGTACCCCATCCGGCTCGCCTTGTACCTAATGAGGCGACAAATTGAGAGAGAATTGCCTGGTGATCCTGGTTAAAGGCAGCCCTGATGACTATCCTTACGTACAAGGTTGGAGGAATAAGTGTAATATATCTTCATCAACACCCCAGACTGATAGCTTATTACTCCAACGTAACAAGTTTTCAGAAGGTTATGTTGCTTTCATTTAAATTCGTTCCTTCGAGGCAGGCAGTGACATGGTGTGTCATATTTAGTTGAACTACAGTGACCCTACAGTTAAAGAATCGTAATCGTGAGTTATTAGAAACGAGACGTTAGCTTTATTTCTCAAGATCTGATCTCCTTTTACTATTTTCTATTCTATATTCAGTTACCTTGTGAAAGGGTTTCCAGCTCGTGCATATTACGGGAGTTGAAAGAACCCCGTTTTCTAGAGTGGCCTTTATTGATTTCTGTAACCTTTGATGCATGCAATAGAGAAACATGCACTGACCTGTACATACACGCATTTATTTCGAAGGTCGCATCTCTGATATTTTATTACAGCACCCAACTTTACCTATGGTCGGGTTCACATGTACGTATACATTTAAGTCTGCATGAGCAGAATTCTTAGTCTCTACCAGGCTCCATGGGGCACTGGAAAACTCTGTGTGGAGAAATGGTAGACATTGCACAAATATAGACACATAACATGCTGGAGAAGTTAGCAGTGTTTGCCACCAGCTAACTCCACTGGTATGTTATTTGGCTATATTTCTCTGCCATTTTCTCCAGCTTTATGTGGAGCTTGGTAGACGCTAAGGTACAGGAGTACACTAAGCACGTTGCTCTTTTAAAGTTAAGATCTACAAGAGCAGCTTGCTTAGTGTACTCCTGTACGGAGCAGAGTGCTGGAAGGAGACGCGGCACACATCAAACACAAGCTCAATGTTTTTCAAAACAATTGTTTGCGCAGAATCTTGAGGACTTTTGGCCTAACACCATATCAAATAAAAGATTACATGCCAAAACAGGACTAATACCAGTCAATGAAGAAATAGCGGCACGTAGATGGTGGTGGTTAGGACACATCTGCCGCATGAAACCAGGCAGTTTACCAAGAACTGCACTGCGGTGGACCCCACAGGGGAAGAGAGCGAGAGGAAGGCCGAAAGAGACATGGAGGCGCAGCATAGAGAAGGAGGTGTAGAAGAGGGGTTTCTCTTTGGATGAGGCACCAAGAGTTGCTGCCGACAGACAACGATGGAACAACTTCCTGAAGCCTTACGTACCACTGGGTGAGTGAGTGAGTGGTAGACGCTAAGACGTTATTCCATATGGACCGCAGACGGACCTGAATATATATACGCAAGTGTGAACCCAAAGGTCAAAGTACCATAACGCGTTTAGCTGATAGACGTTATAAATAGCATGTCTCGTCCATTCACATTGTTCACTGCTCATGTTGTAGGTCATCTCATTTAGTGTCAAGATATGGTCATAATTTCCCTGGAACACGGAATCGTAACATCATCACGGCTAACTCGATTTGCAGCCGCCATTTTCTGTCAGGACAGACTGGCGCCGCTCTAAAAAGACGAAGAAAATCCCAGAAATCCCGTCAATGAACAGATGAGCTCCAAACAATCCGAAAGTAGAAAAGCAAAGCCATAAGATATCTGACATAAAGACATCTGAATCCACATATTGAGAGCACATCAAATCGATTGAACGCACGGCTCTTTTCATAATTCCATCACTTTGACAGTCTGTCGTGATACCTTGACACCATGCATTGGCTAGCATTGAAATTTTTTGGGGAAAGTCTAAAGTATCTAACTGTTATGAACTATTTATGCATGTCTTTTCTGTCGTAAGACTGGTATTATTATCTACCTACTCTTGATTCTGATCACCACGATGCTTGGGCCTACATCAGACGTTGAAACCTTATAGAACTAGACCTGTATTCAGTTTGCCGATAAAGCTTATCTCCAGGGAAAAAACCATCGTGTAGACTCAAGAACTATATAGGACAAGATAAACCATACATTATGTGACAAACTTTTCTCCCTTCAGTGTGAGAAGGACTGCCGAAACATCTGGCACTCTTCAGTCAGTTCAAATAGGATGTCTTCGAATTATTGGGCTTCCCACTGACTCACTACCCTCACTGGTAAGTACACGTGAGATCTCCACCCTTAAAACACATAAAAACATTAACCCTATTCAGGCATGGCTTTTTTTGTCAATCTTAATGATAGGAAGGGGGGGGGGGCGCTTTTGAGGCCCGCCCTTCTAACTTCTGTGACTCTTAAACGACTTATCATAAGATCACCAAAATTTCAGAGAATGATGTAGACATAATATTTTAAGGTTTTTAATCCTAAGATTTTTAAATATATTGATGACGTCATCATATTATTATATTGGCCTGAACCATGAAAAGGGGTATTCCCTGAAAACTTCCAGGTACGCTACAAAACTGTAACAGCAAGTGCAGATAACAGAATGATAATTTACATTACGAGCTGTGTTGCCAATAGCAACATAAATGACGTCAGGATGAAAAATGACGTCATGCATATCTAAGATACCGGTTGGGCTCCACTATCGTATATCAACCATCTTCAATTTTCAAAAATAATTTTTTTTCTAAGCAAGTAATAGCAAAAGACGATAGAAACAGACTAAAAGCGTTTGACATTTAAACGTTTTGGATTACAAACCAGGTAGTTGCACATTATAAGGGATGATAAGTCTAAGCTAGTTATTCTTTATCTGATTAGATGGTCAGTCATCTTGGATTTTGGCCGATGAAGTCATCAAATTAGCATAATTCGTGCATATCTAATTATGAAAGATATTTTTGATAACATAAGATTTTATTCATGTAAGAAAACAGTAACAAGTGACCGTGTTGTTTTCTGTGGTGTATAACATGGTGCTTCTATCGCATAGAGACTTATTGACTTATACCAAAAACTTACTTAAAAGCTAATGTACCTAGTACCAGTTACTGCCAAATTTAAAACACAATCCTGTACGCATCGACAGCAAAATCAGCGTCTCAAAAGAAAGACCCCAAATAACAAGAACCACACAGTTTCACAATGCATACCTTAGACGCACACCTTTGTAAAACGTTGCTCCAAACAGCCACAGCAGTGATAGCTGTGAACAGCTGACAACACGAAGTGCACATAACGGTTCCTCTGTTCTGACAGATGTTCTACATTAGAGAACACATAACCCCATATCTGCTTGGAGATAAGCTAATTTCCAAACTTCATGGCCTGCCCCTGGGATATAGGGGTGGTTTCTAGAATTATTACATAGATATTAAAAACAGCTACCGCGAAAAAAGTGTATCATCGCGCAGGTCCGTGCAGAGGACATGCCAAACTACATACCCACGCGGCAAAGGGAAAGAGATACAGATGCGAACGCGCTTTACGTCGTCAAAAATAATAATCTGTCGCCGGAGGTTACCCTCCAGTCACAGAGCAAATAGCAAATGAACGTAAGAAATACATTAAAATCGAACTTAGCTATTTTTGATCAAAATGCCTGTCAACAAATAGTTGCCATGGCAACAAGAATTTTTTTTTAACTTCGTGAATTTGTTTCCAACGAAATTTGGTGGCTCCAGCGCAAGCCGTTCTGGAGTTATGCGACATGGAAGTTGGCGCCCCCTGGTTTGAATAGGATGAGGATTTAAGAAACAGCATGGCCGAAAAGCAAAGGAAGTGATGTGTTTTGGCCTAAATTGTGTTCGGGCCCGAGCGTCACTTACCAAAATATTGTTGTTTGTATTGCATTTTTTTTATCCTGAGAATTTCATGATATCACATGTTAAAAACACATAGCTTTTTTTTGCAATAAGCATAACAGATGTGAGCTATGTCTTGGTTTGGCCGCTTTATTTAAGGTTTTCTATGAGCTATTGCAGTATTAGTAAATAAACCATCATAACAAACGGTTGGGGTAAAGTTTCCGAGTCAATTATCTATACAGTAGTCAAATTTTCAGTCGGACAATATTCCGGCTCATTCTTGCTCTCGTGTGAAGAGGCCTTACGCAACGATACCTAGTGCTGCAGTACCAATCAGGATTGCCCTTAAGGTGCACTCTCACCGGACGTGGGGCACGCTTGCGGCATTGTGGGGGTCGAAAAATACTCAACGAATTTTAGAGATTAAGAACAAATTTTCTAACTTGTTGTGTATTTTGTCGTCTTCTATGTCATACTTTTGCTTATTATGCAATATCTGGATTGCAAAATAATCGGAAAAAGTAACAAAACAGTGACGCAGTGAATGAACCCCGCAATGCCGCAAGCGTGCCCACGTCCCGTGAGAGTGCACCTTTAGGAAGGCGACACACGGCCGAAACGCCGGTGCGAAATAAACAATGGTTGTGCAAAATGATAGCGTCAGTGACAATCAAACCTGATGAAACTATCCACAGATACCAGTCCATCCAAAGTCTAACTTTAACATCGCCTTCTGTTTTAAGAGCGTGGTAGAAATATAACGTTACGACTTTTCCTAGAAGCAAGTCCTACAAATTCAGGACGTGTACGCTGAATACACGTGTCATGGAAACAGAAAGATGGCCATGTGAAGAACGAGCAAATTTCCTATTTTCTGCACGTCAGAGGCTTGTCACAACTGCATGACTTTCTCCACAATGACGCAAACCTACCACGACGTTAGTGGAAAACACCATCATTCATCTGACGCCGACGTTACTTTCAACTGTTCAGTTCATACATCACGGTTTGCGGGATGGCTCCGAAGTGCCAAAGAGTATCCGTTGAAAGATTGAAATATAATCTTGTCGGATATCCTTTTTTTTACGTTTATGAATCTAACTTAAAAGTATGAAATTTGTAGTTACTGTAAAATGGAAATAGACACGAATGTGAAAAATGTTCCTCAGCGAATGATTACATATAATGCCCCATAAGTAAAACTCCATGAATAGTATGCGGTATTGTAATGACTGTGATGGTATGATGATGATAATCATAAGTGTCAAGGTTTTTATTAAAAGAAGACCGGGTTCTGTTCATCAATTTTCACGTGTTGCCACCAATATATTTCGGTCAATTAAGAATCTGACCTTCTTGTTATGTTTCACACAAATGCGTCGCAAATCACGTATTTGGAATATTTCCAAACAGTATTTGGTTTAGCTGGACATTCCATAAAACAACGACTAATGATGATAATATAGATTCGAAACGAATTACTGCCTGTCTGTAGTTATTTGTGTTTAGTAAGGCCATGTAAATTTGACTAAAGTTTGTTCCATAAGAAAGATAAATAATTTGTCGATACAATAAGTTTCAGTGTTTTCGAGGTATGGTCAAAGCATGTTCACTCAGATCCATACATAAGGATAGGTTTTACAATTTTTTTTTCAAAAAGATCTTTACCTTGCGTTATTAAAATATTTTCCGATGATAATAGTGAATTTGAAGATATTTCTCATAGCTTTGGTCTTTCGAAATTTTCTGGCTGCTTTAAATTTACCTGAGGACGTAAGAGGGATTCCAAGGTAGGTGTAACTGTCCGTAACTTCAATTTTTTTGCTATAGATGAAGAATTCTTTTGACATTTTCTTTGTAGTGCCCTTTGAGAAGATAAGAACTTTCGTATTCGGTGGTGCGGCACTTCTTTCTAAAACCGACTGTGTGTCGGATAACAAATTATCATTTTCTGCAAAGTTTTGCAGCCTAGTATTCAAGAGACGTGTAAACAATTTAGACA
Source organism: Branchiostoma floridae x Branchiostoma belcheri (assembly GCA_019207045.1). Taxonomy (NCBI): domain Eukaryota; kingdom Metazoa; phylum Chordata; class Leptocardii; order Amphioxiformes; family Branchiostomatidae; genus Branchiostoma; species Branchiostoma floridae x Branchiostoma belcheri. Next base: position 22,326,602 of record CM033034.1, on the reverse strand, counting down.
GATAGCTGGAGAGAGCGACCCCCCTGTAGTTGTCAACGTTGGATTTGTCACATGACTTGAAGATTGGGGTTAGAATGCTTGCGTTTCAATTAGGTGGGAATGTGCAGTAAAAGGAAAATCTAATAATTTGATGAATTAGTGTTAAACTGTTCTGACCGTTTAGCGATAGCATTTTCGAAATCGAAGTTAAAATGTTTGTTTCTCATTAGATTATTCAATCCTTACAAGTGCTCTGTCCACTCTGAGTTTGTAATATTAGGGTCAACAGTTATAAGACACGATAATACGATAATCTGTAATCCGACAGGAAATCTCTAGAAGGTGGTGCATGGGAGATCACTGTGACACTGGAAACCCCGGCACCTTTACAGGCAGCCAGTCGGAAACCACCTACTAGCGATTTGGCAAATGACAGAACACTTACAGGTGTTGTGACGTAATCACTTGACATTGATGTAACCATATCTATCCCCGGATATGCAGTATTTCGTGATGAATTATTATGTAGTAAGTGTTCAATGATCTGGTTTGTGTTTGTATACCGCATTTATACAGATATTGCATTTGTAAATGGTGTAGGTGGTGAAACGGGGAGAACAGTCACAGCGACAATGGTGAGCATAAAACCACCGCGAACATATCTGCATTTGCAGTACGTGAGAAGTTATGACGTTAACCTTCAGCCACACATCACACAGTAGCCAGTATTCACGGAAAGTGGGAAATATATGGAGTGACTTACAATACTGAAATAAAATCAATACCACAAGTGGTCGTGGCGCCGTGCGGACAGTCCTGTTAGAGTACGTTACTAGTATCTGAACATGTTAGGGAAGGTAAATGTCTGCCATATTTTAGAAAGGAGCATACGAATGGATCTGCGTAAGACTTGTCCATACATTATATATCTTTGACATTTACCGTGGACAAAGCCTGAACGTTTTCTAAATATTTAAAAAAAGAGCTCTGTTCATTTCAGAGATCGTATAGGTTGTCAAAAACTACATATAACAAGAGTACGTTGACCTCAGACCTGCATAAAATACATTGCCATTGGGTGTCTTTAGACCTATTGTGAAATTTCCTCTTTTTTAACCCTATTTAGAGGGGGGAGGGGCTTTTTAGGTTAGCGCCAACTTTCATGTCGCATAACACCAGAACGGCTTACCCTAGAGCCACAAAATTTGATGAGCTGGTAACAATTTCACGACGTATGAAATTTTTCCAGTTTTAGCGACGCCTCAGAGTTCGTCCGTTTGGCAAGAATTTCCCAAATTCGATAGGTATTTCGGGACATTTCCGTGTGTACCCTTTGAAGTGGAATAACTCAAGAAGGGCTAGACAGATGCAAATCTTGCAAATCAGGGGCTAGTTTGCATAATTAAGCATTGATCGGCGAAAATTCCCGGAAAAATCATCACTTTGGAGGGAAATAAGTTGGGAAGAAATTGACGGATCGTCGTAATGTTTGATGCAAACCAAAGGCTAATTTGCATGATTAATGACAATTTATTAATCCACAGCATTTCATAATAGGCAATTTACACTTACAAAATTTGCTAAATGAGAGAAAAAAAGGCCTCAGAGAGCCTGCTATGGAGGCAATGTACCAAGTACAATCGCAGTCGCGCGTTGCGTTCTGGAGACACAACGCAGGAAATGCCCCACTCACACACAAAGAGAACCAAATCAAACCTGAGTATCAGGTAATCACCATCAACCCATGTACAGAAAACATTGCTAAGGCGTGTTTCGATCTGGTGATACATCGCCGGAAACGCCGCTTCCGCACACTTAAAAGGCCACCTGCAGTGTGCAGTTTAATTACCAGGAGGCTTCAAATCAAACCTGACTGCCAGGGTACCACCAATAACCCATGCATTAAATTTCACTGCGCTCGCATCTTTCGTTCTGGAGATATATCATCGGTACCCCCCCCCCCCCCTTACACACACACACTCACATGCTACTAGAAACTATATTCATGCACGTAATGAAGAAAACATCTAAGCAATGCAATCTGATGGAAGAATGCAATTACAAGACTAAGGATTAGCTTCATATCGAAACTGAAATACCCTACAGGAACATTATATAGAAAAATGTATTGTAATTTGATTCATTAGAATAGAGGACGAATACCAGTTTCTAATAAAATTTAAATTAAAATTGTACAGTAAAGAAAGAAATGAAATGTAAAGGCTTGTAAATTTCCTCGTTCCACACACTCCAATACTGTATAAAAATCATTTAAATTTAGTACGGATCATTCTAAAATTGTTAAGAAACCATTGCTCTTTTTCCTATGATACTTTAAAGGTGGAAACAGTTGATGCAGCTAATAACAATCCATATACACCTTCATTATAAGACATTTATGTATAAACCAAGTACATAGACCAGCGCATGTTAGGTGCAGGTAGACACCAGAAATACCTGCACAGCTCTAATTTTGCCTGAGCTGACCTGCATATGCAGGTGTTATGTCGAGCCCTGCTAATGCTCAAAATACCCAGAGCTGCTCGTAATAAAACAGAGCATAGGCTACCCAGACCCGAGACTATGCTGTTTCATTCATACATGAATGCCGTGTACTGTCGGAACTCGTCCCGTCGGACCGGTACAGTACACGACATTCATTAAACAGTACCCTGATGGAATTACTTGTAATTACTCCGGAATTTCCTGATTTGCACAATCACAACGCAATCACGTATCAGTTACTTCAGCCGTGCAAAGGAAGATTTGATGTTGTTAATTGTTTGCTGTTTTTGTTTAGGAATAAATGTTGGCCGATATGATTTTTTCTTGACGGAAAACGGATTTTTTCTTGACGGAAAAAACGGACCTGAAAACATAAGTAGACCGATTGGAAAATTAAAAGATGATACCGGCAGGCGTTTACGTGTTCGGGGGCTGACAGGTCCAAGAAAATAAGAAGAGCGAGTGGTTAGTGATTTTTACCAAGTTTCTACAGTCCAACTTAATCCAAAACAGAAGCAGTAATTAGTGTTGCTTACACGAAGTGAGGATTTTAGAACTCCAGTGGGCATCGGATAATCAACCAATCAGAATCCTTTGTAGCGAAACGGACTATGGTTTTTGAGTATGGCCCATTCGCAAGTTTTGAAAGATAATTAGGTCCAGGTCCAGGGTCCTCTTGACCATGACCGTACCTGTACCTGACTTTTCTGTACCGCCCACCCCTACTCGCCGCATATCAGTTTCTGTTGAGGCGGGCCGTCATTGTTCTCCACACTTTTCTGTCTGCTGCTGCCCGTGCACACCCTCTCAAGTACATTCAATCTCAGGTCTTGCTCCACAGTTCTCCTATATTTCAAGGCTCCCTCCTCTGTCTTCAGTACCATCCTGGGATGTCTCAGTCTCGGCATTCGGACAACATGTCCTAGCTTAAGGCCCCCTCTCACTTGACGTGCGGCACGCTTGCGGCATTGCTGCGTTCGTTCACTGCGGTACTGTTTTGTTATTTTCTCCGATTTGTTATAATTCAGATATTGCGCAATACGTAAAAGTGTGACATAGAAGACCACAAAATACACAACAAGTAAGAAAATTCGTTCTTTATCTCTGAAATTCGTTGAGCATCTTCCGAACGCAGCAATGCCGCAAGCGTGCCGCACGTCAAGTGAGAGGGGGCCTTTAGGTTGGCCGGTGCGGTTTCTGACTGTCAATACTAATGTGAGTTTCGGCACATGGTCTATGCTTTGTCAAAGTCGGAAATCGCTACCCCACGTTAGTAGTGGGCCACCAGTTCTTTAGTGATACAGTGACTACGTCTTTTGATCTTTCACGGTACCAGTGTAATAGTCCGTGGCCTAGCTACGTGTGTGCCGCTATTGTTGCCTTCACGTAGTCCAGGGTAAGGATGGGTTCCACGACTACGTATATCAAGTCCGTATTAGTGTAGTCGTTCGTAAAATGCGCACCTTTTACACATTTCAATTCTTTGTAAATTTTAGATACGCAGGCATACTCAGAGTACTGCCTAGTGCGTTTGGTTTCACAAGTTCGTAAATATTCAGGTCCGTATGAGGTCGTTGGATGGTCGGATCAGAAGCAGGACGGTCAGGTCAGAAGCAGGACGGTCGGAACAGAAGCAGGACGGTCAGGTCAGAAGCAGGACGGTCGAATCAGAAGCAGGACGGTCGGATCAAAAGCAGGACGGTCGGGTCAGAAGCAGGACGGTCGGATCAGAAGCAGGACGGTCAGGTCAGAAGCAGGACGGTCGGAACAGAAGAAGGACGGTCAGGTCAGAAGCAGGACGGTCGAATCAGAAGCAGGACGGTCGGGTCAGAAGCAGGACGGTCGGGTCAGAAGCAGGGCAGTCGGGTCAGAAGCAGGGCAGTCGGGTCAGAAGCAGGACGGTCGAATCAGAAGCAGGACGGTCGGGTCAGAAGCAGGACGGTCGGGTCAGAAGCAGGACGGTCGGGTCAGAAGCAGGACGGTCGAATCAGAAGCAGGACGGTCGGGTCAGAAGCAGGACGGTCGAATCAGAAGCAGGACGGTCGGGTCAGAAGCAGGACGGTCGAATCAGAAGCAGGACGGTCGGGTCAGAAGCAGGACGTGACCACACATGTTCGCACATGTACACACGACGGGGTTATACCGCCCCTTACTGGATGACATACCCTTTCGTATGCGCCAGGTCTCCCGTCCAGTGGTTGATACGGTATGGAGGTTCGCCAGGCCTCCAACCGGGTGGTTTGAAGTGAATCACCAACTCCAGACAGAAGGGTTTTTCTCCATCTCTCACACCGCACCATCGCACGTGTGGGGGTTCTTTAACGTGCATAGGGTGTGACTCTCCCCATACACGGTACCTCTATTTAACTTCCTATCAGAGGGACCGCTCTAACCAAAGCTAGGTACTCATTTTCACCTGCGTATAGTGAGGAAAGCCGTGTAAAGTGCCTTTCCCAGGGGCACAAGATCGGTAACACGGCAGCCGAATTCGAACCCGCAACCTCTCGGTCACGAGGCGTCTACCCTGCCACTTCGCTAAACGGTCCCGCTTAACTCTCCACTGGCCACCGCGGCAGAGGATCACCAAAGAGATTCAAAGACGCTATGAAGAAATCTCTGTCTTCTTGCCATATCGACCATCACCATAACCAGTCCCCACCGATGAACGAGAGTCATGGCGACACATTGAGCACCAGTAACGTAACGTAACGTAACGTGCATAAGTAACGTAAGGCAAATGTGTGGAAATACACTTAACGTTTAGCATAGATATGATGACCGATCCACGCTTCGGGCGGCCCGTGAATACAACGTTTGATGTTTACGCTATGGAATCTGCACTGGTCATAAAACAGCGAGAAGCAGCCATCTTTTAACGATTCTGGACATCACTCTGAATACATTTGGCAAGTACGTCGGTCGTCAAAAGGTCTGTACGTCTGCAATGCGACCAGCTGCATGTGCTTTATTCGCAGCGAGAAAATTCTCAATGGATGCACTTAACTCTTTATTTGTACCCCAGATGTGCGTTATACATACGTCAATGTCATAAAAAAGTCATGTTAGAATTTTGCGTGAAAGGCTGCGTATTGACGGGATTTCATAGGAAAGTCATATGGGCTTTAATATTCGCACTCTTGTGACTTCCAAGTAATTGTAAGATCCGTTTGAACTTCTGGTAATACGCAGCCGTACGCCCAACATTTGGAATGTTTCGGAATTATACGTCATTCCAATCTGGCTGATGAATTTCGACTTCATCATATCCATTCCAGAGGGGCGTATACAGTGCGCAACACTTTTTTTCTTGTCTCGATTAGATGCGTAGGCATCGCGCTTTCCGACCGTATTCCTGACGCTGATCGCATGCCTAACGGATTTCCGACGAATGCCAAGCGTATTTCAAGCTTAATTTTGATTTACAAAGAAATTTGAAAAAAAGAAACGCTGCCTCTCGCTGTTTCTATTACTAGTGCCGATTCCATAGCGTCACTTGCAAACTTTTGTAATCATTGGCCGCCCGAATGTGAATTAACCATTAATCACCAAGCACATGTAGGGAATCTTCTCTGGATAGTTTTAAAGAACGCTTGCAGATAAATGTGCAAAAGTTAGATGTGACAGGTCGTTCAGTGTAATATAACCAGCTGCTGCCGCGCCGCGTGCCTGCGAAGCTGGTGTGTTAAGCCGAAGGGCGGTTATACCGGCTATATAGATACAGATATAGTATATTCTAATAGCTAGAAAAAGACTTTCACATATGCAAACCTTGGCAAAATGCCAGCTTTTTTAAAAGCACTTATTTCACAATCGGTTGTTTTGTACCAGTACCGTACTGTGTAGAGCTGTGGGGATGTCCGCGAATTAAAACAGCGGGCGATACGGCTATTAGTCTGATAAATTTTGTCCTTATTTTCTTTGTTTGACAAAGATATTTTCACCACTAATTTGCTGCTTACTGAGAAATACGAAAATCAGAGGTAGCAAATCTGATGTATTTCTCTATGGATGATTGTGAAAGATTGATGATTTAGCGGGGAAAACTATAGTGCAGCTACAGGTGTGAGCTGGGAACAGCATGACATTACAGTTTAATTAGTAGGCAGAAGAAATATAAAATGATCTAAAATTGCAGCCTAGGAATACAAAGATGAAATCATTATATGCCTTGTAATTATCTTTTCTGTAAAATGACAGAGATTAGGACCCAGTCCTCGGCATGTGGCCGTGCCAGTAGCTAGAAATTAGGTGGAACCATTACAAATTAGGCACGGTCATTTCGGCAAATCAAATTCTATTTACCTTGATCAGACAGCAGAAATCGGTTTCAAACACAAGATGTAAAGATGGACGATGCTTGATTTGAAGGTACACCACAATAGCTGGTAGGCTTTGATGATGAAATGGGACAAGCTGTGGTGGGATCAAAGACCCGTGGTGACGATTCGGGCTATTGGTGTGGAAATGTTATTAACGAGGTAGCTGCATCACAGTTTTTTTTATTTGTTTGAAACGAGGATAATGTGGTACTGCGCTCAAGTTAGTAACTTACCTTCACAGTGCCACATACAAAGGACAGAAAGAGTTAATCTGATGGCATTTTTCTTTTGTTTTTTCCAAGGGCACTATCCTTTACACGACAGGATTGGAACCAGGGAGCACTTGGTTCTGAGCCGAATGCTCTGTCATTACTCCACATGACCTCACGGTACGGGTAGGCAATTTCTGTTCGAAGCGGGGCCGGGTGAAACTTTTTTCATGGCAAACTCTCTTCCACAGAAATATATAGACATATTGTTGTTTTACCATACACAAATAAGCTATCTGCCTAAAACAATTGAATAAAGGGGCCATGCTGGGCTTTTTTTAAAACTTTCGGGCGCGACCCCTGCGTGGTCCTGTGGGACACCTCGCAGCAGCCGTTTTTTGGGGGGAGAGGGGGGGGGGAGTCGAGCCATTTTTAAAAGAAAAATCACGGGGTGCCCGCCGGAACACTCCGGGACCCCCCTCGACATTGCAATACCGCGCGCCGTGGTTGATTAAGAAGAAAATGGAGTATTAGAATTTTCTTTTCAATTGGCTACATTAAGCACCATTGTTCTCTCTTTCAAACAACCTCGGTCGTTTTTGCCGAAATATAATACTTCAAGTATGCTTCAAAATAATACCCTGCAAGACAAGGTCTCTAGACTTTAGGGTGTACAGCCACCAATGGAAACTTCAAAACTGGGGTGCTCCCCTCAACATCAGGAGAAACTTGCACCTGCTACAATCAATGTACAAGGCAGCAACCAATGAACTTTCATAGTTCATCAATAGCTTTCACAGGGCCTCCGACTTTTACAGCTGCCACACACGACACAGTCGGAATGTATCCCTGAAATTTCCGCTTTGAATGTTGTCATATAGATGTGCTATTACATGGAATCGTTTGCTGCAATCTCTAAAGACTTGCACGTCTATGTCTCCGAATGAAAGCTCATCTGTGTTGGTAAATCCCACAGTGAAAAAGTTTAATCTTTGTTCCAACACAATAAGACGTTTTCGGTCGAGGACCCCGACCTTCGTCGGATAGATGACTCGCTGCACTAATGTTCCGGAAGTCGTCGGATGACGTCAGGCAACAATGAATCATAAATGGCGGGAGGCGGAACATCAGAACAGCTATATCTGTTTTTAAACAAAATCTAAAACCTCACCTGACCTCTGACCCCTCAATGAAGTCCTGGAACGGACTGGCCTATGATTTGGACTATAATTTGTATTTGTTATCATAGATCTTATTTATTTTGTTATCATTATTGGTATTGCTTTACTATTTTGATAAGCTGGTGGTCATTTATTGTATGTTAATTTTCTTTTAATATGCCACTGTTATGTACGTTACTTGTTTTGTTTACACAGTGTAATTGCAACGCCGTATAAATCACTGAGCTGGGCAGAAAAAAACATTAAATGAGCGCCTGACCAGTTCTGTGTTTACTTGTACGTCTGGGCACTTGTATATTGCATATGTATGATTGTGTAGGTATCTAGTTTCACCCCAAGCATCTCCATTCAATACCGAACAAATTAAATGCTGTTTGTTACTGCTGTAGAGGCAGTATTTGTGTCGACAAGATGGAATAATAAAAACTACTTTTGCTGATTTACATAATGACTTTCATTACACGTTAAGTCATCTTAAATCTGAAACAAAATTAGTCTTCACTTAGTTATTTTGTTTCAAAGAAATGGCGAGTCATTTATGTAATTCGCAGAGTACGTAATGGTAGCTAATTTGTGTGGGCATATGAAAGAAGTCATAGAACCACACAGAAAAGACTGCATCTAACTGCCTCTTGACGATTGGCTGTTCGTTCAGCCAAACAGAGTTTACCTTATGTTCTGCGTAGTACGGTATAAGTGACTGGTTGTGGTGAAATGATTGAGCGCCTGAGAACAGCGGAAGATTGTAAGTACATCTCTTTATTTACTACAATATGTTTGTACACGTATGGCCTGGCGTCAGTCACGTCTACGATACTAGCAGCAAGTGGATTGTTTACTGCTCCGGTGAGCGATATCACCAGCGCATGATTTATCTAATCCGGGTTTCATTAGAAATTCCCCTTGCAAATATACAGCCCACTGCTTTTATACTGTAACTCAATACTCTATCGTATTCAATCATCTTTCGTCTGAATCAGGAGGAACTCACAGTACACGCCGACACAAAGAAGGTAAGAAAAATAGCCCCTAGTGAACGATGAGGACGGTCACAAGTATGGCGAGTAGTGTCTCTTGTACTGTTTGCCAGTTCACAGACACATACCGTATGGATTGTATTATTCTAAGGTCCAACATAAACCATCATTTCTTCTTAGACTTCAACTATAGCCGTGGAAAATCTCATGTAAGGCTTTAGTGTGCATTACATCTCCGTCTTTTGTTCGAATCACTATTCTAAAAGGGAATAAAACTGTCGATATGATGGAAAAAAACATTCGTCACAAAGCAACAGGGACCGCCCTATTTCAGCTTCATCAGTCCTTAACTTAATTATTGGCCGATCACATTATTTGATTTTTATATTGAATCTATCCGTAAGTAGGTCGAGTGCTAGTCATGTTGTATACCGTATGGACATGTGGCGGTACTGAGGCCTGGGTGTTGGTGATAATCATTGTAGTACTCTTCCTTTTTATAATGAAAAGTATAAGTTTTTGATGGATACATTGACTCATTGTATATTAATGTACGTGATGGAGAGAGATTGAGTTCTTACATGAATGCTGATTGCTCATACTAGATCACATTTGCTCATTTTAAAACAGCGCCCATTCGGGATTACTGTCTTAGGATTTTTCTGCATGTTTTTTTCTGTTACTTTTGATATGAATTTATTTATGTTCTTACAATGGTTCAAGTAACAAGAACAACATACCTGAGTGAGCCTGTTTCCAATATGTCACGGCAGCAGCTTATGTCTTCTTCAGTACGATCACGTAGAGGTTACTGAAGCTATAACCTTCACGTATGTGTTACAAGCATTCCCTTTTGTACAGCAAATACCATTACAAGCACCCAGACCCTTACATTTCCCATAGGCCATCTCAATACGTGGAACCAGTCACGCATGGTGGTAGGATCAGTCGCAGGATTCCAACATTAATGATGAGCCTGCAAAGTCTCTTCGTAAATATCATACTTTACTCTTATAATTGTGTTGAACAGCAGTGATTGACTTCCTCTTCACAACTAACCAACCAACCAACTACCAAAAAACGAAGAAGCAAGCATACAGCACAAATTACTAATTCCTATTTATGGTTGCTTGACTAGTTGGTTGACCAGGTGGTTGACTAGTAGTTCGATCGGCAGGTCGTCATGTATATTGTGAGGAATATGGTGTCCTGCCAACATAGATAGTTCAGATACGCGTATTACCCATGGAGATCCCTGCCAGTCCCGTGGCTGTACAGCCTGTAGGCCCCTGGTGCACATCTTTGTCTGATGGTCGGGACACTTTTCCTCTACCCTGACACCTGTTGAAAATCGCATGTAATTGGGTACCATAGGTTTGACCATGAATTCCCCTTGGTCTACATGATATCAAAAACCCACGTTTGAGGCTAAAGCACAGAGAAATGAAGAACCTGAATCTTTTCAATGGCACAGTGGGGACCCATAGGAACATATGAGTGTAGGTATGATGGGTTGGTGTGGTAACAGTCACCATCAATCAACTTCAGGTTTTGCACACAGAGGAAGGGAGACCGACTGATCATGACTTTGTACCTGACCTGAGGAGAGAAGAGGGAGTTGGACTCGGCACTGCAGAACACATGACGTACAGTCGTGCTGTTAGGAACTGGCAGCTCCGCTAGAGGTCAGACAACTTAGGAATTCAGCGCATTTATCACTCCGACTCGGAAGTAACTTAACGTTGGAAAGAATTCATAACCATTTTCATCCTTTTCTGTCTTTTATGTAAAAGTATTTCGAATAATTCGTTTGAGGCAAGTGTGAGTCTATTTATTTATTTATTTATTTATTTATTTATTCATTTAAGCTTTATTTCACCTCAGTACTAATCACTACTTCGCATGGAGAACCCACAAATACAACATATTCACAAACGTCAAATCACAACATCTAACCCTGATCTACACATAGTCCTTATCTGTGACAAGTCGTAACGGTTGGATGTCAGGGGTACGTAACACAATTTTCTTCCACAGTGTTTTGAATGTTTGAGTGGATGAAACGGTTTTAAAAACTATTAGGAGTGAGTCTAGGGGGAGATAAACTCAAGATTATCTTAAACCAAACAGATACTAAGGCTAACGCAGTAACTTATTATGGCAGTGATACGGATATTGTTTAAGTTTGGTATCCCAGGACAAAGATTTAAATTTGATTCCTCGAGCTAGCGATAAGCCTCTGTCGACTTCCACAAGTCTTTCGCTAAGTATTAATTAACTATGTATGCATGTTCCAGCCTGTCTATCTTTATACTCTTTTTACTCTGTGACGGAGGGTAAGCTGCAACGACAGAGTATTGTTGTTGTCCAACGTGATGAGTGTTCGTATCTATATTTCTATGTTCTCTTTGCCGCATTCGCGAGTAGTTTGTTTTGCCGTTTGCGCACAGTTGCGCGGTGATGCACAGTAACTGTTTTAATAGTCGATGTAATAATTTCAGAAATCACCCCTTTATTCCAGGTATTGTGGAACAGGCCATGTGGTTTTGTGGTTTGGTAATTAGCTTATCTCCAAGCAGATATAGGGGATTATGTGTTGTCTGATGTACTGAAAAGCTGACGCGGTAGAGGAATCTCTAAACAGTTGTTACTTAATAGACTCTTGCTTCCTAGCACATTGCATTAGTCAGTGCCAGTGTTATAAAAAAAGTAAATACTTTGTCCTGGTAAGCTATCAGTAATATAAGGGCTTTGTTCTCTTTACTGTTTGTCGTTATTTGTCTGCCTGGGACTGTCAACTTTCATCGGCATAACATATAATGTTGCAACTGACGCTGCAGAGACCATGAATATGTGACGGAGTATGTTACCCTCGGTCACTTGTTTTTTTTTGTTCAATTTGGTTTTGGACAGACGAGGACAAAGTGGCACTGCACTCAAGTTAGTGACTTAAATTAACAATGCCTCATACACAGCACAGACAGAAGGTAAAGGTAGTCTTTTACCTCCACGACCGAAGTCATGTACCCATCTTTACACCTGAGTGAAGTAAGGAAGGTCGTTTCTTTTCCCAAGGGCACAACGTCGGAGCACGGATAGTATCGAACTCGGGGCCTCTAGATTCCGAGCCGAACGCTCTACCAGTTACGCCACACACGACGCCACAGTGGAGTATCTTTATACAACAAGAAGCATGTGTTACGTCAGGCAATTAAACAATAAAAGTACGACGGGGTTAAAACCATATGCACGAAATAATATTGGTGAATGCAATACAGCGTAAGAAAAATGTTATCAAATTTATTTGTTCCGTTATCTTAAGAGAGCAGTACATTTCTGGTCATCCCCAAATTTGAGAAAATTTGGGAATATCATTGTGACCTCTTTAAACAATGTGGCTCTCAGCATGCGGTGAAATAAAAGCTGGAGATAAAATATATTTCCACCTTCCACTGGTATAGATGTATAGTATTTAAACATTTTTGTCACATACTAGCCTGTCTTGTGTGAATATGGACAACATGGAAACATACAGAGAAGATCGAAATTCAAAAGCTCACAACCAATCGAACGGAGCAAATGACAGCCTAGAGCTCGCAGACTCGTCGTCCGATCGATTTTTGCTATATGTGACAGGAGTAATACTAGACGCTTTGTATGCCTGTCATGTGTTCAGCTCAATTTGACTTATGGAGAGACCGACCGTCAGGTGTGAAGTTACGTGGATAGGTTTAGGTTTAGATCTGTTCCACCAGCCCTAGTGACGGTATCCACTTGTCACGTGGAGCGCCGTGGCGCAGTGATGTTGGTACCTCTTTCGTACAGGTGAAGACGAAGTCGAAGGCATGTACTAAATGTACAGGCATACCTAGCATCTTCACAATTGCTTATATTTGTATTTCAATTGTGAAGGCCAAAGGAGAACTTGGGTATAGAGCAATGGAAACATTTTGGTTTTCTTCAACAATATGTTTTCAAATGTTAAAAATCCGTCATCCAATATATGTGGGTAAATCGCCCCCCTCCCCACTACAGTTCTGTTGAGTCGCATCGTGCTGATGTTTTTGAAAATATGTAAATTCATATCTGTAAGATAATTTCAACATAGTGTCCGGCAAGCCGCTCAAGACCCAGGAGCTTGCAATGCGTTTTCTGTAGCGACAGGGCCCTACATAGAGCTTTTAAAAGTTTAATTTGATTTTGATTTTTTTAATCAACTGCTAGTAAAATTTTGACATACGTCCTGCCTGGTATACGCTCCAAACAGTTGCCAAAAATTCTGACACCAAAAACTGAAATGACTCAGCACACTGGAGGTGATCCATATGTTTCTAGTCAATCTATGTAAAGTCCAGACATTTTTTGAACGGCCTGATCTTTTTATCAGAGCCCCCATGCATATTTCATAAATTCCTTCTTTTGTTTCGGGCAAGCAAGTTAGATTTACCTTGAATGTACGTAGTTTGTGGATGTGCCCTCAGATTTACTATCAATACGTGCCTTACCATGCGCACTTTAACACCTTTTCGCCTATCAATCATACAAACTTTGAGGGATTAGATTTCTGCTACACCAACCGTTCGCGTTGATTTGTGCTGTGTATCATGTGCAGCCGGCCACGAACTTATCAAACACTCCCAACAGCCCATGGAAACCTTTACCTTAGGTACCTTTACCTTAGTACCTTCGCCAAGAAGGTTATGTGTGATGATTATAAACCTCGAGTCAGATCAATGTATCCCAGAACTTGACATCATTGACATGAGTTTCCTGAAGTGTCTGTTAGGCATTCATGCCAAAGCCTCAAACGACGGTGTCAGGGAAGAATTGGGAGCTTTCCCAGCTATCATTAATGCAGAAATACAAGTTGTAAAATATTGGCATCGTTTAGTTAATTTGCCCCAAGATGCCCTTCGTCGCGAGGCATACAATACTGTTTTACTCGGAAAACATCATTGTACTGCAGTCCACGTAAAAGTATCCTAAACTAACATGGTTTTGGATATATATGGCTACACCCGAACTCATAAAATATAGATGCAATCAGCACTAAGTTACAGCAACGTTTACGAGACATATGTGTACAAAATTGGCATTGTGCTATTTGAAATATATATATTGAACATATAGTATAACCAGCTGCTGCCGCACAGCGTGCCTGCGAAGCTGGTGTGTTACGCCGAAGGGCGGTTATACCGGCTATATAGATACGGACACAGAAATAATTCCCAACTTTCCTTCTGTCTATATGGAACAAGCGTTATAAAAAAAATACCTTTCAAACATAAAGAGCATTGCCATACGTTAGGCAATCACAAAAACTCAGAATTACCTGTCACAAATTAAGCATAGAAACCGGTAGACCTAAAACACTCCTATCGACCACAGGGATTGTCCATTCTGTCCAGAGCTAATTGAAGACGAATATCACTTTTTGATGGAATGCCTCAAATATTCTGTTATACGTAATGTACTGAACACAATGCTTTTATCTTGAATTATAGGAATTAACCTCAATTGACTTAGATGGCAAATTTCAATACATTATGACATGTGACAACCCCTACATGGTGTACATAGGAAAATATATTAAAGAATGTCTTGATGCTAGAAATCCCTCCAACGATTCCAATGATTGGAAAGTAACATTTTTGTCCCGTACTGTACACCCTTGTATTAAGTAGATTAACCTCGTAGAACTGTAGTTATGTATCAGTAGATCCCGTGCTTTGTTCCTTGTACAACTGTTGCGTAAAAGTTATTATTAGATTAACTGTATTCCGTAGTTTTTGCATGTGTGTATGTGGGGGGGGGGGTAGTAGAAGACCAGAATGGACTGAGCTAATATTCCGCAGAAACATGTAGCTAATTGATACAATGGTGTCGACATAGATCATGTTGAAATGACCTACCATTGTAGGAGACTGAAACCGTAGATCTAACAAAATATACATCTCTATAAGCTAAAAATTCAATTTGCCTCAAATCTCGCACCTCACTTCATCCTACCAAACATAAAAATAGAAGTTGGGAATTAAGGGACTACTGGCACGTAATCTGCAAACAAATTTATGATCATAAAGGCGTGATTTAAGCTTTTCAGTTATTGTTGGTGGAATCTGTAGGAACTTATTGCCTGACCAGCTTCCAGGGTGTGGTCATCTTGAAATCAATTCACAGTCTTTTTTAAAACCTGAACAAAAAATTGAGATATTTGGATCTCACGAACATATGTCCCCTTATCTTTGTGCCAAAGTTAAACTCATTTGATGAAAAAATGATGAACCACAACTATGGAACCACAAAACGTTTGACAAAGTAATTATACAGATGTTATCCTTCACTCATTGCGTTCATGTTGCTAGACCGCACTTCAAGAGGGCATTCTCATGTCACCTATTTTAAGTTAATGATGACAGTTAATTGAAAAACCATATGTTGTGTACAAACTTAGGTTCTTTAATAGAATAATTCTTGAATCAGAGACAAGTAAAACATCTTCAAATTTTCGGTGTCTTTTCAGTACATCTTGATCACGGAATGGCTAGTCTCGCGAGATCACGAGACTAAGCCCGAGACTTGCGTGGCTAATGAACCCCTTCCATGACAAACATAGGTTCAATTGCAAAGTGATTCTTATTCTTTTGTCTTTTGACCAACTTTGTCATAGTGTGAATAAGTATTCCATCGCAATGTTGATTCAATAGTACTATTTTTCTTGCATGGGCCTCAAAAAATCAATATCATTTGCACCGTTTGCCGGGTATCTGAGTGGTTCAGCTAGTACGTATACCATTCGAAAAGTTCAACTTGATTATCAGTCAACAGCAATCTCTGAGCTACGCTTACAGTCTAATTGCTTGGGGCATTTCCAAAACTGGATTTCTCCAATTTTGAATTAACTTTTAATCAAGCAAAGGTCCCGTTGGGGAGAACCTGGTAAGCCGGGTTCATCTCATCCTCAGGTATTGTTTCAGTACGAGTAATTAGTTAACATCTTCAGTCAACCAGTAGCACAGTCTTCGTTCCTATGCTAATCCTACATCTGGATGCAGCTTTTCTCGCAATCTCACCCAGGACTTAGATGTATTTTACTTTCAGCTTACTGTCACTCACGTCATTTCAGGACCTGTTTTCCACTATAATTTCCTCGCACATATTGACTGAAAGATGTATTATCAAAGATCAACATGGGGTGAGTATGTGCGTAGTGCAGACCTTCTTAAGTCACACTCACTTCTACTGAAAGCTGTTGTAGCTTTTAGAGCATTTCTATTTCATCTTTGTTGGGCGCCCTTTCCAGACGTAGTCAGCTCACTGTCTGCTTGGTGCAGGAAGTATTTCAGCAGGTGGAACACCGTCACCATTAGCCAAACACCTCTCCCACCCACCCAGCCCCACCCCCATCTTATCCAAAATCAAAATGCCTCCGACAACTCCAGATGTTGGTCTGGACGTTTGTCAAAAACTGATAGCATTTTATTGGTTGAAATAAGATTTTATGCATCCGTGAATATTTTTATCCGGTTGGTACGTCACTGAATAAACAAACTCTTTTTACACAAGCGTTTTTTTACACAAGCGTTCTTTTACTTGCACCGATGTTTGACTCGGTGAACGTCTGTCCCCTGTGCTCCTTCAAATCTGTCAGCAGTACAATGTGAACAAGTTCACATTATACGCATGTCACAAGTATAAAATTCCCATCATAAGTCATCAAGCGGATTTGCAATTTTGTATATATTATGCAAATAAGTTCCTCATTTGCATATCTCGTATCTGCTTATGTTTCACCTATCATAACTTACATGTGTTACATCTACTGAATTCCAGTCATTGAAAACCATGGAATTATACAATTTCCTCATTAATTATGCAAATTAAGTCCTCATTTGCATAAAATGTATATAATTTTGAACATCTTTGCCTAAGCTACCTGCATGCCTAAAATGATGTCAGTCCGTCGTTCCTTTCTGCAGTTATCCTCTTTGGAGTGTCTTGACATTAACGCCCCTGCAGTTCCAAACTTAAATGTTAGGGGCTGAAACTTGCCCCACTTTGTCATGACGCTAAAGGCTATTTACCACCTAAATGTCACGGCCATATTATGTTCGGGACAAGAGATACATTGGCTATCGGCTATGATAGAATATTCTCATTAATTATGCAAATGTACTCCAATTCTGCAAAATTATCCTGTACAACATTGTCCGAGGTACCTACATACCAAAAGTCATGAAAATCCGTTGTTCTCTTCTTCAGTTACCCCCTTCAGAAATTTTAGACAAAATGCCCCTGCTATCTTAAACCTAGCCACTAGGGAGCCCAAACTTATGTTGCTTCTTCCTGAGCACAAGAGCTATCTAACGCCCCAAAATCTGGACCATAGCTTGTTCAGAACACGAGATAGCAAAACCGGAAGTTGTGCTACAGTACCAAGGAAAGCCGCTAGGAAGCCCCAAAATCTAATCATTTTCAGCATTCATCACACCCGGCAAACACACCAAGTATGAAACCAATCCATCCAGCCGTTCTTGAGTTATCTTGTACACAGACATAAAGAGAGACAGACAAACACTACTGAAAATATAACCTCAGTGACATTTCATGGAGGTAATTAATTACTCGATACTTGATAAGGTCTCCTCAGGGTTGTACTGCATCAAGGCGAAGTCTCTTCTGGACCGTTCGACGCCATTCTGGGCGGTCCTGGACCATCATTTCTATCTTACGCATCCTCAGGTTGTTGTTTCCTGTAGTCATCTTTAAGTCGTCTGTGACACTGTTGAGCAAAGTCTGTCTGGGGCTACCCCTTGACCTTTTGCCATGGCTTTGGGTCCATTCCAGCAAGAATCTCGGTAGTCTTCCCCTTGGCATTCCACTTGAATGTGGCCCAACATTCTAAGCCTACTGGCCGCCACAACTGAAGTAGAAGTAAACCAAAAAGAATTACAAGTTGTTAAAATTTTACAACCTTTTTCCGAACCAGTCGCCAATGGGATGTGTGTTTGCCTTGTCTAACTGTTATTAATGTCAGGAAGATGCCTGTCCTCAACAACACAGAACACCTGATGGAGTCTCTTGTTTCTCTTGTTGAATGGAAGTGTTTTTATTTTCTATCTCAGTGAATGTGAATAGATCAAACTAAATTTATATGATTATGAAAGCTCAAGTCAACGTCGCTAGTAGCCAATGTAGTTTAAGTGATGCTTCATATAGTGAAATATTAATATCAAGCAAATCAGAATCTAATTTGCATAATAAATGAGGAAATTGTCTTAAACTGCTTTGTTACATTGTAGGACTATTGCGACATGTGTTTTTTGTACCTGAGAAAGAGAAGAATATTGATAGATAAATGTAATATAAATGAGAAACTAATTTGCATACCTAATGTTTAAAAAAAATGAGTGAGATGCTATAATATTTAGGCATCCTAAAGATATGCTTGTATATATTGTGTTATGAGAAACAACTAACGGGACATGGAGAGAAACAAAGATACAAATAATGCGAATCAGAAGCAAGCAAGGAAATTTAATTACTGCAATTTATGATAGGACTCAAAAACATGTGACATAGCCAACTGATATTAGGACCTAGTTAAGATCTAACTTTCATGATTGATAAGAAGATTCTAGTGTAGTGGTAAACGATTGATATTTCATTCGTGCGGCATTTTGAAGTTAGGTAAAATTAATCATTATCGTATACAAATCATGCAAATTAGGTCAGCATTTACACGTTATGAACACGAAAACATTTCCACTGGAATCCATTTTGTCTCTGGTGGTTTGATATATATGAATTATATTATGTGATATAAATATTGATTGTTAAACTAGATACTAATACTATATTATGTTTTAATACAGCACGTCATATACCCGTACTGGCTGTCAACAAACAATGATTGATGTTTGCTATGTGCATGTAAGCTTTCTCGGAGATGTCAAAATTTCCCTGGGGTTAGTTGTTGTTGGATGAATTCAGTATTGATTTAAACCCGATTTACAAATCTGATTCTACAGTCTGATTATTTCAAATTCATAATGTCAATTTTGCACAATCACATCTCCATTATAACCTTTATTTGAAAAGGCAGTTTTAATCATTTTTGCGGCTTTCATGAGCTTTCTAAACCCTGGATGTACCCTGACTTCCTAGTAAGTCATTGGAAATACAGAGATGTATAAAAATAGAGTGACAACGCCCTGCCATGATGATGATGATGTATGAAACATGTATTCAATTGTGGAAAACACTTACAATTCAATAATCTCGCCTTTTTCATAAAAATGTATTTTTAGGTTCATGAACTATGAAACTATCAAGCTCAACAACAAGGTCAGACTGGTCACCTCCGTATTCCTGTATATGAACACATATGAGTCCTGAACTCTATATGTGAACACGTGTGAGTCCTAAACTCTGTGTGTGAACACCTGTGAGTCCTGAACTCTGTATGTGAACACGTGTGAGTCCTGAACTCTGTATGTGAACACGTGTGAGTCCTGAACTCTGTATGTGAACACGTGTGAGTCCTGAACTCTGTATGTGAACACGTGAGAGGCCTAAACTCCATATGAACACATGTGAGTCGTGATTTCTGGCAGGAAATTCGGGAAAAAATATATAACAATCTCATATGCGGTTGTACAGAATAGAGTCAAGCAATTTATAAATCCATACCCAAAAAAAACCCTAACCACAGTAAAGAAATGGTAACAAAAGTGGTACGTGCACGTGTCACGGCCATTGGGACTAGCCAAAGTTTTAATGCAGGGGACATTCCAGGGAGACAGAAACATTGGTAGGTAGCGGAATATAGATGCCTCGATGGCTTAATAATACCAGAGAACGGGGCGGCATGACACGAAGTGAAACACTAAGGAATGAAGGAAACCAAGAAGGGTGGAGAAAACTGGTTACCTGTTCTGTGGTGTCCCTATGGTCAAATAAACTTAGTTTGGACAAGGTATGCATGAGATGATGAAATCTAAAAACAATAACACGCCTGCTAGCGAAGGTAATATGAGTCCAAAGGTTCTGTTACTGACCGATAAAAAGAATTTTGCCGCTAAATTTAACTCGGCCTAAGACGCCATTCTAATCAATTGGAAGGTGAGACAGTTTGTGTCTTATGGCGCCAAGATAATCCTGGCTACGTTAGAAATAATTTACGAGGAAAGTTGGATACTTTATTTTGACATTGATGGATGGGTTCACATTACTCTTGTTAGAGCGTTTTCCATCGGAAATAACACGCGGTATATGCCAGTTATGAAACTATATCCCTCCAGATGGCACACTTACTAAGAATGCGTCCGGCATAATTTCTTACAATTGTGAATACATTTCGTACCTTTGGAAAATGATTATGATATCAAGAAGAACTGTAGAACATTACCTTTCCTTTAATGAATCGATTCCATGGTAAATCTTCATAACGAACTGATAGAGTAAGATTGATTGAATGAATAAATGCTTGTGATAGAAAGAGTGCTAGTGTGTGTGTGTGTGTGTGTGTGTGTGTGTGTGTGTGTGTGTGTGTGTGTGTGTGTGTGTGTGTGTGTGTGTGTGTGTGCGTGTGTGTGCGTGTGTGCGTGAGTATGTAAATGTGCTGCATATGTGTACTTGTGTGTGTACTCGCGTGGTGGTACGTATGCATGAGTGAGCGTGCTTGTGTGTGTGTTTGTGTATGTTTGAGTTTGTGTATGTGTGTGTGTGTGTGTATGTTTGAGTATGTGTGCGTGTGTGCATATGTTCGAGCATGTGTGTGTGTGTGTGTGCTTGAGTATGTGTGTATGTGTGTGTGAATGTTTGTGTATTTGTGTGTGTGTTTGCATGTTTAAGCATATAACGTTACATGGGGTTTGGGAAAACCCTGTCTAGTCCAGACAGGGAAAAGGGAAATAGGGCGGAAAACCCCGTCCAGTCTGAAAAAAAAGGGTCTGCATAGGGGTTCCTGATAATGCCTAAAACTATTATTTCAGATAGCACTTACACTAAACTGATGCACATTACTATAGAATCGGCATCATAATGAGCGACCCAAATGTGCAATATGCACACGAAGTCAGTTCTGTCACATGCAAAGTACCCATCTGGTGGGACATGAGGGGGAGAGGATTAACGTGCCCATTGTCCGTCAATTTCTAGTTGTTAAATAGTGGTAATACATTAAAAGACAGGCTTTGAAGTTGTTGTTTTTTTAATTATTACCTTGTGGCATTTATTTTGTGAGCTGGTCTATTTAAATCCTGGTTTATGTAGAATTGAATGACGATGACTTTAGTACACAATGTTATAACATTACACATATTATACAACTCACTACAGTAACTCAGAGACTGCATTTATCAAACACTAGTACAAGTTGTGAGCTATATAGAACTACGTATCTTTTTTAAATAATGTGTTTTATATGCAAAATCATGCCATAAGGCTCATTGCATGTTCACTAGAAGTTTTTTTTTTAATTTGATGCACAGAATGATGGGTAATGTATGTAAGTTTGTATATACCATTGTGTCACGCTATAAGTTGTTGTTTCTGTGCATAGCCTAATAAAAAGGTTTGAGTGTGTGTGTATGTATGTTTGAGTATGTCTGTGTGTGTGTGTTTGTGAGTGTGTGCGCGCACGTGTGTGTGTGTGTTTGTGTGTGTGTGTGCGTGTGTGCGTGTGTGTGTGCGCCTACGTGTGTGTGTGTGTGTGTGTGTGTGTGTGTGTGTGTGTGTGTTTGAGTATGTGTGTGTGCTTTGAGATGCGTAAAAATACCGAGTCAGTTGCTGTGTCTCTCATGGACACAATTAAATTCCGATGTTCATAACAAATTATAAAAGTTCAATGTACTTTATAAACAAACAATAACCAGTTAGATTTTCACCCTGGGGAAAGTGGTGCTTTAGCCAACTTACGTACTTACGATTACTACGACGTAGCTCACAGAACTGGATCCGATACGGCTTAACTTCCTGAAGTGATAATCGTACTGACCTGAGGTACACTGAAACACTGAAACTGGAATTTGAATGCTGTCCCCAAGCAGATGTTAGGGTGAGAGATTTTAATGTTTTTTTAGTGACGCTCAGGCTTCAAACCTGTTGGAAGAGCCATAGGTGTAACTTCAATGTCCATTGAATAAAAACATTGTATACATACTCTAAATGTTAAGAACCTCATCCTGAGATTTATCAAAGTTATGTTCTTCAAGCAGATTTTCAATGATCCGAGGACGCACTAATTATAGGGCAGGGACGAGATAATTACATGTAGAATTCCATATCTTTTGTCTCTTGTAGGGGGTAGCTATTATGGAAGGAGTGCCTTTTGTGATTTCCCCCTTAACAGGACATAGGAGCGGGGACTAAGGCTACTTTATTTGTGGTTGGACGAGTCGTGGTACATTGTGTTAGTATCCACCCTGAGGCTCGAGTGTGAATGTATCTCATTTCAAGGAGGTTCTAAACCTCCTTGTTCATTTCAATCCAGACTTCTATATGGCTTGTGTGGTTTGATTCTTTAACACGTCCACGTAAAAGCGTATGTGAATTTTTCTTGAATATACAGTCGTATGTAAAACACACAAGAATTCAGAAGAATTGCGTGGATCTGCGCTTGCTTTTGGTAAGTAGCTTATATAATCTGGGTCATTCATTTTACATGTTTACCTTCGCCAAGAAGCGTATGTTTTCGGTTATTGCCTTCGCCAAGAAGGGTATGGAAACGGTTGAGCTAGGACTTTTTGGGTCGAAGTTTATCCTGTTCTCAGTGTAGCCCGTTGTGTGGACTACGCCGAAGTTCACCAAAGTACGTCATGCCTTGTCAAACCACGCCGTAGTTGGGTGAAATACTTCGTATTTAAGTTTTGACCGGGATAGAAAACCACGCACTCAGTTTCCCTAGTACGGCTTTCACCTGGTCCTTCCACTTAAGCTGACAGTCGATCACAACGCCAAGTTATTATTGTTGATGTTTACCAGTCTCGTGGATGTTCCAATGCACATGCTTTTACACTTGCTACCATTTATTGATAAAGAGTTTGCAGCAAACCATTTCGACAGCCGTAGAAAGTCATTTTGAAGTTTATTCTCAATGTTCGTGAAGTCTTTGCTACTGTAGTGGATTACCGTATCATCAGCATACATGGAGATATCACAAGCAGTCGAGCATATCGTTGACAAATGATGAACAGGAGGGGTCCTAGTATAGATCATTGGTTTATTCAGCTTTCATCAAACAGTATGCAAAACCAATCACGCTCTAGTTGGCATAATGACCAAAATACATGATTGTAATTTGTTTTAAAACAAGTTAATCTATATAAACAAAACCTTGCTGGAGATACAAAGAAAATCATGGACAATATCAGAAAACTCTTGATAGTGTCTCATCAACTCAATAGTGTAGCGGTGCAAGTGTCCACGCGAACAGCATGACCAAATCTGTGGTACGTGTTTATATTATATTGTCACAGATGTGATTGACGTAGACACAGCTTTCAACAAACCGAACTTACCGGATACCGAACATGTTCGACCTACTTTGGACAAGACGTTTTGTTATGGAAACAGTGATGCGTGGCTGCGTCTTAAAATCACAATGTAAGACGACACCGGGTTTAGTACTTGTCATCTTAACTGTCTCGAGACAGCTCTATGGGACGTTATCTCAAGCTAACTATTGGGGTCATGTGGTATGACGGTAGATTATTCAGAACCAAGCGGTCCCGGGTTTGAATCCTTTCATGTTGATAGAAGGTTCGTTCAGAAGTAAGAATTCAGCACACCAGATATATCATTTTCCACGTTTTATTCACGTCCTGGCCTCACAGCAGTTCCTGACAGACTCCCCCTGTCCAGCTCCCCTCTATCTCCCGCTTTGGGCCCTACCATGTCACAAACTTGTAGGGGGGTGTGTGACTCACACACAACACATGTCACCGATATTATGCCATTGTGAAAGCCTTTTTGCACGACCTTCCAACTTTACCATGTTAAACTAATGGAAAGCTTTCTTGCCGATGGAGTGTCTTGGAAGCTGGTAACAGCAAAGGCAAGGACATATTCACAGACGTGAGCCAAGGTCAGAAGACACCATGCCCTTTCAAATTCTGGCAGGCGTGCTACAGGGTGTAACATTGGCGCCTTTCCTGTTCATATGTGCACTCAACTATGCACTCAGATAGTGATGCCATCGAAGAAAGGGAGAACAGTTGGGGTTCACCCTCAAGAAAAGAGCAAGTGCTCAAAGCAGCAAAAATAATGACGGACTTTGACCTCGCGAATCACTTAGCACTGATCTCCGATACAGTGGAAAAGGTCCGTATTTTTCTTCATGAGTTTGAGCGACAATGCCAAAGGAGACAACAAGACCGATGTCATGGCTTTCAACTCAGACGACAAGAGTGTTGCTACTTTAGTTCCGGACCGTTTAAGTACCTTGGTGGCTGGGTTGCCTGCACAGCGCGTGACACGGGTCATAAGTTTTAGTGTATATAAACCTCTGACCGCACTCATGACTTAGACTGTATGTATGTTGTATGTTATTGCATCTGTTTATGTATTTGTATATATTGTATGCCTTCTTATTTGTATGAGCCCTGGAAGATTAACTCAATCTGAGCTAAAGGGTATCTCAATAAACTCAACTCAATAAACACAATGAAAGTGAGGCGAGCACTTGCTTGTGCGCCCTGCACAGCATGAGAGTATGACAGTCGAGAATGACCGACGACCTCGAGCTGTAGATCTTGAGGTCAGGGGTAAGTGGTATACGTTTTGGCCCTCTAGCGGATTACTTTAGAACTGCAGGGATGTGTTTAGGATCAGACTTTGAAAGTGAATAACAAGAGGGGGTTGACGGATTGCCATGATTTTTGGTAATGTAGATATATAGCTTAGGTGATGCTTCATGTGAATTTACTTCAATGTTTATTATGCAGATTGGAATACAATTTGCAAATTCAATGAGATAATTGTCGAAACCTGTTCTGTTCCATTATAGGACTATTGCAACATGTGATATGTGTAAATGAGACAGAGAAGAATGTTGATAGAAGAATATATTTGCATCATTAATGAGAAAATATTATAGTCTCACTGTGGTTAATGACCGGAATTTCTTACTTGTGGCATTTCGAAATTATGTACAGGTATACATCATTGAACATTCATTACGCAAATGACCTCATTTGCATAAAGTATCAGAAAATGTGATTGAAGCCTTATTTCTGAACGTTAACATAGATTTTGTACGTCAATTATTTGAGTGGAAATGATGATCAACTATAAGTATAATTTATGAAAATGAGGAACTTATTTGCATAATGATGACAAACATATATTAGTTATCGGTTATTGGGTGGGCCGACTACTCACTCTTTGCAGCCAGCTAGGGGCTGAATTTCGAGGAGCTAAATCGCAAGGGTCGCAAATAGAATAGGCGCGGCTAAATCGCAAAGGTCTGGAACTCCATTTAACGTCCTATCCGATGGACGGCCCTAGCCAAAGCTAGATACTCATTTTCACCGGAGTAAAGTGAGGAAAGTCGTGTAAATTGCCTTTCCCATGGCCAAGGGCACACGATCAGTAACACTGCAGCCGGATAAGTAGACGTAGGCGACGTACCGACTGATAAGTATCAGCTCAAAAACGAACTAGAAACAGTCATGCCTTCAAGTACCAGAGTTACCAACCTAGGATTGATATTTTCAAATTCGCATTTTCCCGGAACTATCGTAGAGTGGACTATACACAGTAGGGGATAGTTTTAAAGAACATGTACACTTGCAGATAGATGTGCAAAAGTTAGGTGTGACGGGTCGTTCAGTGTAATACAACCAGTTGCTGCCGCGCCGCGTGCCTGGGAAGCTGGTGTGTTACGCCGAAGGGCGGCTATACCGGCTATATAGATACAGAAACAGACACATTTCTGGCATATTATGTTTTTTGGGGCTTGTAATTGCTCACTCACACACCCCGCCGAGCTCACTAGGAATCATCCCATGGCGATGTACTACCTGCCGCCCATCGCTGCAGGTAGTTGATATAGGTTCATCCCGCTGCCAGCTTCACGCTGGTTAATGTATGTCTTGTGCGGTCTTCCACGACTTGTGCTTCCATGACTGGGGTTCCACAGTAAGAGTTTATCTACTACTTCGTCCGTATTTCTACAGCAGTGATCATTGAAACGTAGTCTTCTTTGCCGTATTACTTTGGCAATCGGCAGTATATGTTGACCTTAGCCAAGAGAGTCATATTTTGGGTCCGCTTATCTGTGTCTTTGCTTTTTCGAAGCCTTTGATGGACCCAGGTGATATTAGGTAGGAGGGTTGGGGTCAGGAAAAGTTCAATAATATAAATATTATAAAAGAGAAAAATATCTCGATGTAACAAACTTTCGAACGAAAGCTCTTCTGTGTTTGTAAAATCCACAGTTTTAAAGTTTAAGCTTTGTTCCAACACAAAGAAAGAAACTCACCGTATTTTTTTTAAATTTCTTGATGATCATTCTGTGGTTATTTGTTCATGTATTAGGACACGCCGACTTAATTTGCTGTTTCTCGGATTTCCGACCCATTCTTTTCCGATTTGGAAAAAGAAATTAGTTCCAAGAAAAATAATATAGATTTTGCTGTTGCAGACCTATAACAAAACATTCCAGGGGCACCTACTGCTGATAAACCAATCAGAGAGCTTCTTTGTAGTCACATGATAGTAAACAAGCCCCTTGCATTTCAACACACATAATTTCCGTGTAAAAACAATTCTCTTTATTCAGAACAGTGGTATCAAAGAAAAGGACGAGATTCATTTGATAAATCATGACACGAAAAACTTGACTACTAACCTAGTTTTTGTGTAATATAAGCATCATGTGTTCATCCCAGACTTTTTACAAAATTCTATTTTGTTATTTTTTAGACCGACCACCCCAATATTTTTCTAACAAAATCCGAGAAGCAACAAATTAAATTGGAGTGGCCTTAAGTAGTCTTTTTAAATAGCTTTAGTGTTCCTTTAAAATGTCAAAATCTCTGTGTACCCTCGAGCTCCTTAACTTACTATTTGATATACGACATAGTACATTAGCGGATCTGCATGGGGTACTTGGGTCTAGAAAAGGTTTATTTCCGAAATGACAAATAAGATAATTTAGCCAAAAGTCGGGTGAATTTACATACCGAAAAATATCACCTATCTCAAAATAATGTTCGCTCCTGGAGTGGAATTCATTCCCAGCGCTGTATGGTAGTCAGATACTGTCATGGAAAACCCGACGCCTCTGCGAACTGCCTGTAGGAAACCATTTACTGGTTATTTATTTATTTATTTCATTTTATACTCAGTAAGGGTAACAGATTAGTCCACTTTTGACTTTGACAGTGGTAGTTTGATCACTAACTAACCGTATCTACCATCTAGATATGTAATCAAAGTTGAAAATCAATTTAATAGCAATTTTTTTAACTGATCGACTCCTGTCTTTGTCATGGAATTAGCAATCTACTACTTAAGATTTGATTCAGAATAACGTCTACCAACACAATGAACATCTAAGCTGGCGACCACTATTGTTACTTCTACATTACTTTTGTACATCTTTGAATATACCTGTAGGAAGAGTTGTTAAGGCGCTTTTGTCTAGACATTCAGTGAATGTGTTAAACAAAGCTACATTTTACCGGTTCGCAGATACAAACATAAATCGAAGTGTGGCTCAGGTATTATTAGTTTGTTTGGTCTTAGAAATGCTAATATTATTGAGTGACTGTAGTGTTGACTCCGCCGTCATTTCTTGAATACTTGACTAAAATAC
The DNA here is from genome assembly GCA_019207045.1 of Branchiostoma floridae x Branchiostoma belcheri. Classification (NCBI taxonomy): domain Eukaryota; kingdom Metazoa; phylum Chordata; class Leptocardii; order Amphioxiformes; family Branchiostomatidae; genus Branchiostoma; species Branchiostoma floridae x Branchiostoma belcheri. Next base: position 22,298,609 of record CM033034.1, on the reverse strand, counting down.
GTCAGCAGAGGAAGTCATCCATAAATTAACGTGCGGTGGCCTAAACTAGACTTAACTAGTTACGTAACTATTTCAGGTAAAAATGTGTTCTTTCCGCAGATGTGTCGACATTGAGATATCTTAACGCTTTGCTTAAGTACTGCATAAAGGACATCGTACAGATTTATTCTTTTATGGACGTCAAACAGATAACTTCATAATGGATTATTCGACCTACGAAGAAGACCGTCAAAAGTAATCTATTGTATGTAAGTCCGATACAGTTATAGCAAATGACAAGACAGAGATATTCGATATCTTATTATCATGTCCTGTTTATATATCTACCTACGTTGGTCCTTTCATTTACAACCCCTTGCAAAGAACGCGACAATACTATATTGATATAATATTCCGAAGTATTGCTTGTAACATCAACTAGAGTGCCTAAATTGTTACATTACATTACATCATATTATCTATATAGATTATACTAGATTACTTGTTAGATTCTTGCAATGCTATACATAGTTCAATTGCCATATTGTACCTTTTACTATTGAGCGCAATAAAGTTATATTGTTATTTATGAGTCTCAGGCGATGCATTGCAATAATGCATAATTAAATTGACCCACGTAAGCGGATATATGTTATCCGTGCATGGAAAACATTGTTTTGTATACCGGATAGGGAGAAGTTCATTTTAGTTCTAAAATCATGAAACATTGCTTTTACACCTCTTTACTGTTAGCAGGACAAGATTGATGTTTGCTTGTGTTCTTTTGTCTCCCCCATAAATGTGTCTCTTAGACGTCCTTTACGTATGTTTCCAAAATGATGAACATTAACGGCTGGGTTACGCCAAACATTTTGGAACCCATGTCTACATTATACAGCCTGAACGTGATAAATTCAGGCGAGGAAGCATGGCACCTCTCACCTTTCTCGTTTAGCGCTTTCCGTAAAAACATACTGGTTTCCTCTGAGATATGAACGATTCTTTTCCTTTTCCCTACGGTATTACCCTTTTCATTTCACGCAGTGATAAGAGTACGGGCTACGTGGGCACGTCAGCACATAAGCAAGGGTGGGTTAGTGTATGGGGTGTGCATGTGGAACTGTGTGGGTGGGGGCGCGTGTGTGGGTAGTATCGGTGGGTGGCTAGGTACGTTTGAAAATTGAGCGAGTGTGGGTACATGTCATAGAGTGGATTGACGGTGTACATTGTCTGTAAAAACGCCCAGTACACTTTCAATGACTGTACAACGGTCAGGAGTTCCACACGTGCATTAATACGGTTAAAAGATAAAGGGACTCTACCGTCCACCAAAAACATTCCTGTGGCTAATGATCTGTTCACTCCAGCGAGATTATGATTCCCGTTCTCATAAGACAGATAAGGTTATCAACCAGCAAAAATGACGCGACGATATCATCTTCGCCAAGCTTGCCCTTTATTACATCCATTCTCACCCCAATTTTATACAACCTGATATTGAGGTAAGAACTTAATTATCCAACGCACCTGGATACCTTGTACATAGTAAACATTGTAACCATGACCTCATTGTTCAGCGTTAAATTGGTAACTCTAGCCATTCATGACAAACAATATGTTAGGACACACCGCCCTTGTCAGCATATATTTTGACGTTCATCCATCAATCTGAAAACAATTCTTACGGGATTTGGCGTGTCCATTTCCTACAATAATTATTACATGATAGAGCTACATGGTAAAACCGGTCTGCGTGACAGGCGAAAAAAGTTCTAAACTGGAACTATTTGCGGCTCCAGATGTCTTACTGAGGGGAAACTGCGATGTAAAATATGTCGGTTACATGAGGTATGAATCCACTCTCCTTCACAGTTATTACATAGATGTTGGCAAATTCAATACTTCTTCTTTCGAGTCATGATTGATTGAATGCTTACAAAAGACGTTATGATTTGACTTTGACTTTATTGAGTTTGCAACATGGACTATACAAAGTGGGCACGCAGGCTGATAGCGGTATTCAAACAAACTGACGGAATGTTTTTGGCACAATAAAGTTAGCCAAGTACGATGTAATTTACATTTCTGATTAGTTGAATTCTATTCAACCTGACCTGTATGTTCCATCTCACCTGTCATGCATGTCACGTCTTTGCGCAATCCTGTGTCAAATTTCTCTTCAATGATCTCAAATATCTTTTACCCTTTGTGATCGTGGGCAGAGATAGTCGAGTGCATCGGGTAACTTACACTATGACCCGCTTATGAAATACACTACTTTTATCAAAATACCTAAAACACGTTAACTTCTTACACACTTACGCTAGTGTCACATTGCCAACTAATACAATCGTCCTGACATCGGTATGGGAACAGGGACAATTGTTGACTATCTAGTGGTAGTACCTTGCTGTGTTTGTTTTATCCAACCAAACATCGCGATAAATCAGCCCCAATACAAACATTGATGGCACGACGTGTCAGCACATCTGATTGGCCATCTATTGAGCGGGAGTCACTTGTTTGGCTGCCCAGCAAACACCTTTGTTGTTGTACAAGTCAGAGAAGAAGTGTGGCCCCCGTCTTTAATTAAGACCTGTGGTAGTTTTACAACTGCTCAGTATCTCACCGCTGTTCCCGTCCATCCACATCCAACTACGGTAAGTACTGTGTTGCTATCATACTTGCTAAGATTCGTAGCAACTGAACCTTTGGACGGACTCCCTGCTTGGGCGTGCTCGCCGCGTTTATTATAGACTAGAAGGAGTGTCAAGACGGGCAAACACGCAGGTACCCTGGGGTCAGGGGGAGGTAAGGCGCCTAGTGGCTTATGAAAACGCTATACAAGTTACACATAGAGAGACTCAAAAGGACAGACTTTTGCCATCGGTGATCAAAGATATCTCCTGGCGGCAGCGTTGTTTGTCAGCATTTGTTTACCTGATGCTGTGTAAACGGAAGAGTTTAATGTACCTCCCTAATGGGTCAGAAGTCTATCCTGCCACACATGTGGGTGGTGTAGAGCACTGGCGACAATTGTTTGACACCTTTCACTTGGGCCAATTTAGAGAGCGTTTAATGCTCTTTCTATAGAACTTATCTTATAGCGTAATTGGGCCCTTATGATGAGTGGTTAAACGTGCTTCTTACCTGTATGTTCTACATACCGTTCAATGTTTACCCGAGTAATTCATGTACTTACGCACACTTATTGATAGCAATTTAATCTGGATTGTTAAGGTTCTATTGCCTTAATGACCCTGTGAGCTGGGAGGAGACGAAGTGTTACGGAAACCAGCTGCATCTGTCGCACATTTCCCCCCTGTTCGGCACGAGGCGTGACGTGCACGCTCTGGTTCGTCACGTAGCGGGTGGTCCGGGCCGTATAACGTACGGAACAGTCAGATTCCTGGGCGGTTATCTCCAGCAAGCATAAACTCTGTCAGTTAGATGTAACAAGGACGCTGTAGCATTCACAACCTTGTCAATGAAGACGACACAGCACTCACTTGTAAGTTCATTTGTATTGATACCCTTTGTGTCGGTAGCTAACTTACCTGGAATATTTGTATGTACGTTGTCATTTTTGTTCAGCATCAACACCCAAATCTCCCATTTACGAGCGTCACTTTATTTTTACCAAACAACGCAATGGTTATATGGTGCAGATTTCATTACCTTTATACTAAATTATGTTAATGTAGAAATAACTATAATGTCTAGGCTTCTGTACCTTACTCAGGAATGATATCTTTCTACATTTTCATCGTTTTCACACTCAAAGGCGTATCTTACCAACTCGCAATAAAATAACTAGAATTGTAACGTAACGTAACTACGTATATTACTACCTTCTAGTGATTCTGAATAGCCATTAAACGCTTGAGTTGATATGGATACAGAGGCTGATTCTACCCATACGAGAGCTAGAAGGTCTCTACTTAAACTAAGTTTTGGTCCGCCCTCTCCAACCGACTGTTGCCGTACTTATCAATACAGATGTCTACAAATTAACTTTCAATAACATACAAGTGGCCAGAAGTTTGCCATTTTGAAAAGACCATAAGTTTCCTTTCTTCTTGCTGTCATGGAAGGCTAGTTTACCTTGTCATTAATTCATAGATGACACGGCAAACAGCCTGACAGACATAGCAAACGAAGGGGTTATTTTCAGGCTTGCTGTCACAGCTACATCAATGGAAAGCTGTTATTTCTTCTGTGTCTAACTGAGCGTTAACTACGTAACAGTTTGCAGTTCAGACCCCTGTGCAATGAGAATCTAGGCCGGTTAGATATAACAAGCTTAATAGGACACGAGAAGGAATGAGCCAAAATGCCGTCAGAATGAAAAGTCTTTTCTATTCCCATTAAATTATAAAGCCGTGGCCACAAAGGTCGCAGGACATCGTACGATGGGGTAATAAGAGTGTAGCTACGTCAATTGCAGGTGAACGCAGGTAAATCGTTTGCCAGTGTAGAGCGTCCTAAGACGCAGAAAATATAACTAAAATGGATTTTGAACATGTTCAAAATGTTTCAATCATCGTACAATTTTATTGCCCCCATGACAAGCTTTGATGAGAGCATTTTTCAACATGTTATGGTGGCCTCAGCTTTCCCTGATATTGTCGATGTTGATGAAAGGGTATAAAACCATCAGTAACAACTGTTCACAGTAGCAACCAGAGAACAGTTCGCCGTAGAAGAGCCTGCTCCAAGGCTATGTTCTCAGCGGGCGTGGCGACAACTCGAATAGATCTGCAGGCTCTAGTCAAGTCAACTCAAGTCAAGTCAAACTTCATTGCACAAAAATTGCAACAGGTACAATGTGTCTGGTTTTCGGGACGGGGGGTGAGGTAATGGTATGAATTTTTCTTCTGATTACATTTTTCGTGATGGCATATCATATCATAAGAAAATAAGCACATTGTGATTTCTAAAACAGCCTGACTCAAAGAGCCGGCAAAAAGAAATGATAATACCAGTGCTTCTGCTTTACTTGAACCTTTGTCAGACTCAAGTTTTTCTGTTTTCTTTTGACTTTGACTTTATTGAGTTTGCAACATGGGCAATACAAAGTGGGCACGTAGGCAGCAAATCTAATAGGTGTGACCACATACATAAATATACAATACAAAATAGAATTAGATTTCTTTACGGTGAAAGACATTATAGACTGGTGTTCAACAGCTAGGTCCACATTCGGTTGGTTAAAGAAGCAGAAAACCGTTCAGGCGGCTATTTATTCAGAAGAGGCACGAATGAAAAGAAGTATGACGCTGGAAAAAAACTTTGAACAACGCCCGATGCGCTGCCATAGCTGATTTCAATTAGGATTAACCTGTACTGCAATCATCGTGTAATCTTGATTACCTAATTTCCAAGTAGGTTGTGTTTTTGGTAGCGTTTGTATGTTTGTATGTATGTAGAAGACCAGCATAACTGAAGAACGCCTAAATGGATTGTATTGATATTCGGTATATGAGTAGGTCTTGGTGAGACCTGAAAACGATTAGATTTTGGGCCCTTAGCAGCTTGTTACAGTACTGCAGCGGAACTTCCTGATTTGATATCTCGAGTTCTGAACATGCTGCGGCTATGATTTTTGAGTGGTAGACAACTCTAGATACCGAGAGTATATGGCATAGGTTTAGGCCCCCAAGCGGCTGGTATTGGAAGATATACATAAAGACCTAATTTGCATAGTTAATGAGAAAATGCTATAATTTCATATAGTAAGGTTCTTTAGGCACAACCAGGGAGTACATACTTCCAACGTTTCGATGTCTATCAGACACCATCATCAGGGTAGAAAGGCTGGATACTACTTCTTGCTGCTACTTATAGCCGATGTAGGTGGTGCTGCAGCAGCAAGAATGCCGTCCCAAACATGGCTCAGCTTGTATCCCCCCTCGTCTCTGTTCATGACTGGAGCCGATTTTCTGCTTTCTTGCTGCTGCAGCGCCACCTACATCGGCTATAAGTAGCAGCAAGAATTAATTCCCAGTCATTCTACCCTGATGATGGTGTCTGATAGACATCGAAACGTTGGAAGTAAGTACTGCTACGTTGCGCCTAAAGAACCTTACTATATGAATAATTGCCAACCTGATGAAGTTATTTACGGATGTCAATATAAACACTTGTCACATCGCAAACACCATAATTACTTCACGAAGACTTGTGTTCTACGGACTCATGGTTGATATTAGGGTTGACAGACTTAGAGAGACGTTATTTCAAAGGAATATCCTCCCAATAGTACCTACAAAACTCTTCTGCATAGTCAGAAACATTCTGTCAATCGCCTCGACCTTCTGTTAATGCCACTTTACATTATACAATTAATTACCCACGTGCCACAAAAAGTATTCAGTATTGTACATAAGCCCCACCCCCATCTCCCGAGTCCTGTACTCTCTGATTAAATGAATTGATCTCAGCCTGTCACTAAATACAGTGTGCCTGACAACGCCAGAAAAAAGAAGAAAAAAAAACTCGTCGTTATGTATTCTTTGATATCTTATGAAATCAATTGGTGATTCTTGGTGTGCTCATCACATGTCATTAAAATGTAGAAGATGAATTCCATTTTGATATGAAATTTTCTACCTACAGTAAAGAGAGAGAAACATTGTTTAAGAATATTAAAACCAAAACACAAATCTCTCTTACTCGTACAGAACGATATCTTACATATCCTGCTCTCATGTTCAACTCATATCTCCGTCTACGTAGGTCAGTTTCTTCATAATGTATTCCAAATGCGAGACCAGATTACTCATACATAACTATACTGTTATCGATAATATTTGTTTGTTTTGCATGAAGCCTTTTTGTACTATTGTCTATATAACTATTAGTTGTTATTGGTTGCCATACATTGTACCTTGTACGATGGTTGAGCAATAAATTCAGTGAGTGCCGTCAGTGAGTTCAGTGAGTGCCAGATTGTTTTACAAACAAACCTTTCGTAATTCACGACAAATGAAATTCTGCAACATCTGTTTTGATTATTTATTTATAGGAACATAATCTATTGGGAAATGACACCCTTTTGTGGAAGTACCCTTAGCTATCTTCTCGCCCACGTGCGTTGACAATGGGGATAATCCATTTGCCGGATACACGTAACGCTAGTTCACCTTTATCCGCGGGGTAATATATATTCGTTGCTTTTAAAAACAGGGTATATAATAGGTATATTAAGAGACAGTGTTGTCAAATGGCAATATACTTAATGTTTTTTTTTATGTATTGAAAATATTGCAATTTGAAACTATTATTCGTCTACTCGATATCCCTGAATATTTTAAAGGAAGTTTTAAAGACAATGGATAAAGACCATCCTACTGATAAAGGTAAACTAGCGTTATATTCCATTTCTCAGCGTATATCACTGCAATCTATTGGTTCTTGCCACTGGAGATACATCGTATAGTAAGCACAGCATGAACGCCACATATTCAAGCTACTCATCATATTTTCCTAGCAAAATACTCGTACTTGCTGACCTGCTGGGTTTCTTCCAAGACTGTCTAAAATGGGGAACATGTACAGTTGCGGGTGTACACTCTCATCTCTGTAGAGTGAATCCCTTGAGTCAACACATCAAAAGTCTTTTCAAAGCTACAACCTTCGCAAGTTGTTTAGTTAGATACGCCTCGGACTTAACAAAGCCCCGGCCCCGGCCCAATTGATCCGTACGGATTGCAGGTACTGACGGCCAGGCTGCGTGTTTGTCAGCTGCCTTAGTGAAGCAGTGGTCGGTGAGTGACAGCGAACTCACCCGTGAGTCAGGTCTCAAGCGCACAGTCGTCAGGCCTAAGAAAAAAATGTTGTGCTTCTTGGTACCCGATACTCTTCAAGCAGAGGTTAGGCTCCAGCTGTTTTTATAACGTTTTTTTAGTCGTTATTATCGGGCTTTTTATTTGTATCGTATTTCATGTTTTGACAATACAATAAACAATACAAAATAGAAAACCCGATAAAAACGACTAAAAAACGCTATAAAAACAGTTGGAGCCTAACCTCTGCTTGGAGAGTAAGTACCCGAACAATCCTAGCAAAACCCGACCGCCCGTAGATTTTTTGTCGGCAGCTGACAAAGGGTATGAAAGCTGTGACCTGGCGTCTAAATCCCTGCACTTCACACAGGTTTTTTTTTTATCTTTGAACATTTCTTGTAAGAATGACTAGTAAACGTCGCACTCCTTTGTCCAGTTTTAAACATAAATAATTGCGAAAATACCAGTGTCTGATGCACTTCAAGTTACATTGCATTTGTTGAATCACTTCGGCTTTAATGGAAAAATAAAAGAAGAGATCCGCTACCTACCCAAAATATTTGTTAAGACCAGAACCGGAAACACAGTATTTTAGTTCCTTGGCCTTGGCATCTGGTCTGTGACGTCACTAGCGTTACAGGTTTCGCCATTGTAACGCGGGTCTTGGTACAACAACCCCAAATGATCTTGACTTTTTTCTCATACATCAATTGGTTGTTTTGTGTGCCGATTCTTCTATGCTGGGCAAATAAAGGCTTGAGTACATGTAAGTATAACATTACATACAACATAGTTTATATTGTTATGAAGTTCTCCTGTGCTAGACTTGAAATTTCCAGGTGTGTCGTGCCATTTAATTTTGCAATCAAGCACTACTCCCTGCAGAGTCTCCATCAGTCGGTGCCTCGGTGCTGTGTGGATGACCCAGAACTAGTCGTTCCCAGGCTCGGCTTAATTGCCCCTAAGCAATGCTATGTTATCACAAGGTTAGTGACTTATCAACCCTGTACTTCAACTCTTACTCTGGTTGACGTTTCAGCATTGTTTTCTGCGTGATCCGTTTGCAAAAAAAAGGGTTCCTCCCGGCCTATCCGACAATCTATTCCTACCTGAGAACGCCTAAAGCTGGGTTTGCACGACTCAAGAGTGTTCTGTTTATAAACAGGGCCGCGAAGTGACACTGTTAACATCAGTAACAAACTTAAGCGCGGTACAAGATTGTCATAGTCTGCCTTAAAGCAAAATTAATCAACAAGTAAAATAAAAACCAATCCAATCATAACCTACGGCAAGAACTTTGTTGTGCAGCTACTTAAAGAAAGTTCATGTCCAATGGCCCTTGCTGCGATGACAGGACATTTTCAGAATACCAATTGCAACTAACCCGTTGATTTAAATGCGATATTGCTATCCGTGACAACCCTCTGCTTACTTAACCCAAATGACGAGCTCAGAGGTCAACCGTCGGTCAGGCAGCGTTAGACGGACCAGATAACTGAGGGGGTTTCGCCTGGCTCAGAGCAGACTTTCTTGATATGTACTGACATGACAAAGCCCCCAGTCTGTTCTATGCTGCTTGTATATGATCAGGAATTACAGTTTAATGGCGGCTTTCCCCGCACTGCTGTCTGCCGGAATCCCCGGCAAGTCGGCTTGTTTCCCGTACTGTACGTTCATTACTGTTTGAAGTGGTAAGTTTAAGACCAGATCAATAAAAAGCTTTCATCGAGGCATCAGAAGTTCTTTGAGGATATGACTTCCGTGATGGGGGACGATAATCACAAAGTCTGCATGACCGTTAAGAGCGCGGTGGGAGACCAGCGGTAATGGCCTGCTGTGCCGACTACAGTGCACCTGTACATACCAATATGTGAGGGGGGAGGGGGGCATACAGAACTGGAGTTATGAAGTTGGCGTAGAGGACGTTCTGTCTCCTTTGCCAAGGACAAATTCATGGTGTAAGTAAAAATCATAAACACGTACATTTTTTTTCTGAAATACAAATAATTCAGTGCTTTATGTTTTATCAATTCCAACCTCCCATAGAAGCTCTCACCCGTGACAGTGCTGTCTTGTTTCACGGTCAGGACCGCCATCCTCCATTGCGCCATGGTGATCATTGTGGAAGAAAGTTGATCCTCTGATAGTGTCTGATGGCCCTATGGCGTAGTCTGTGCCCACGATGATTACGGACTTGGGCCATTGAAGCTCGTTACGGTCACCATACTGTACTTTCTTCTGATGAAATGATTGGATTTATTCAGGGCTGAGTTTAACTTTTTTTACGTGTTCTTGTTTACCTATTCCATACTCCGCTATCTTTGTGACAGCTTTTTCCTTCTCTTGCAGAGACAGAAATGTTCCGAAGGCATCATAATTTCAGCAAATGTTTAAAGGAAAAACAAAAAAGAATTGAATGTGGTAAAAATGCATTCAGACGGTCTTTGCTTGTATGAGTGAAGAGAATTTTAGGGCCAAGTCCAATGCTATAGTCCCGCCTGGCAGGCAGAGCGTACTGCAGTGATAACAGTGATCATCCCAACCCACAGTGGATTATCATTAGAGGAACACCAGTAAAATCCAACTGAACAGGAAATGGCGTGATTATCAGCGGTGCTTGTCTTATGGAATGAAATTGACAGGTTGTTTTCTCTCCGACTAGTTCAAGCCTAATGTTACCTCCTGTGGACTCTGACGTGTAGTTGTCAAATATTCGTAGGGCGTCTTCCCCGGGCCCGGCGGCATGCCTTGTAATTCAGTATTCGCCTTGGTAATCTAATGGCAGGGTTGGCATGAGTAAATCTACATGACTTCATGACTACATGACAGAAATACACATTCCTCTCTTTCTATTCCACAGCCAACTGACGGGCTGCCTGATCCGTGAGTGGCTGAGAGAGAGAGGGAGAGGTAGAGAGAGAGAGGGAGAGAGCAAGAGAGAGAGAGATAGCTGGCTTTAGCACGGAACAGTTACTGTGAACCTAAACACTCGGCCTGCTGTGCAAACGACCAGGGAGGACAAATTGTGGTGGAGCGGTAATACGACACCTCCTGCCTGGGCCTGCTGCCGGCAGAGTTCCCCGGAAAGAAACTCTCACAGGCCTCTCAGCCGGCTCTACACCACTTTAGCTGGCTCTTAACTTCTCTTCTGGTGACAGGTCATAAACAACAAGAGACTTAGCGGGACGTAGGTGTGGACGCACAGTGACTGCTGGAGTAAGTTGGACCAGACTATTCTGACCTGAACAGTGCTGGCTACCGACAATATGCCGGGAGGACGGCTTGCTCTGGCGACCCTTCTAGTTTTTACGGTCCTCTCAATACAGGTACGTGTCAATCTGTACTCTAACTAAGGGCACGGCTCGTCCCCTTTATTAAAAAAGTTCATCAGCTCCTATCAATGTAATACGGTGTTGTTTAGGGTTGGCAGGTTTATACTTAGCACCAGTGTTGTTTTACTAAACTGTTTGTATGTAAACGTAGTGTTGGGCTACATCTAGGTTAATAGGTTGGAAAGCAACGGCTGATCAGGCCTAGGAGAAAATGTACTGTTTCCGCGTGCAGAAATAAAGAAATAGGGTCGATAAGGATTTTTTCTTTTCTTCTAGATTAAAGTGATTCAACAAATATTAAAAAAACAATGTGATGAAATGTAACAGGACACTGACATTTTCAACATCATATTGTAATAATAAGTTTACAGGTATGCACTGTACAAGCACAATATTCTATCACAACAAACATGAGATGAACTTGGAGAACGATTTCATCAAATGTCAGATTGTAAAATGTATGTCCCTTGCTAGCGCTAGCGGTCGACACCAATAGGCTCGGGTCGTCAGGTTTTTCCTGGGGTCGGTCGTGTGACCGGGGACATAGCATTTTATCTTAGGCCTTAGGATAACAAAAGGGTAAATCAGTATACGAATAGTCAGTTTAAATACGTTTCAACTTCTCATATTCTGCTGTTTTCTTTTCTGGTGTGTTAATTGGTGCTGTTGTAGTTGTTGTTGTTGTTGTTATAGTAGTTGTTGTTGTTGTTTTCGCTTCGTAAACATTTCCACTAGCTGGATGTGTAGTGGATGCTAGTACCAACGCACAGCCACACAGTAAAAACTATTTTCTAACAACTGAATACAATGGATTTTTGACAGCTACGACTGACTAACAACATATTTAATTTAGCAGTAGGCCGTACGTGTTATAAGCTTGATAAATGGCTGGAGTAAGAAATCAACTTATCTTTTCCGGATATGCCAAAAGAATATCAATCTTCTGACTACATTATGCATAAGAGATGAAATATGACTCCCATGCCAGGGCTCGAAATACATTTTTCTGCACACCCGCACTGGTGTGAAAATTACCTGCACCAGACAAATTTTACCTGCACCACTATGAATTTAAGAAAATGATGGATTTTACTAAAGTTGTTCAGGAATCATTTGCTATATTTCCTTTATAGGCGGTAACAGTCAATGCAGCTAATAACAATCCACATATACATACACACATCATATGACATTTATGTATAAAACCCAGTACATGGACCAGTGCAGGTTAGGTGCAGGTAGACACCAGAAATACCTGCACAGCTCCAATCTTACCTTCACTAACCTGCATATGCAGGTGGTATTTCGAGCCCTGCATGCAGAGGTAAGAACTGCGCAGCGCAGCTCATGTGAAAGAGAGATTTTCAAGATATTTCGGCGCCAGGCGCCCGTGGAAAGCCGTGAATGGGGCTATCGTGCTGCCTCTTACATGCCCATAGCGAGGGGACTTGATATTATATGCGCTATTTGTTCTCTTAACTTCAATAGCTGACTCTTTTCCTCTAGATACTCCGTCCCTACAATAGGTTGGGTTACTTCTGAATCTATAAATAGACTGGAAACCAGACACGAACATGCGGATGTCAAACAAGAGCGATGAGGACACTGGCAGCGGTGGTGTTGCTATGTTTTGGTTGTCACTCATCGGCCGTTAGAATGCTGAATCTGAGGCTGTCTACATTCTTCAAGCAGGGGTTCTACTTCGGTTGCTTTTTGACCACAAAAACGCCTAAAACACGTCAAATACAACCTCCGCTTGGAAAATAACTCTCTGTGGCTGTCTCCGTATGAGCAGAGCCTTGAAAGCTGTGGGGAAGTCTTCCGGCGATAAACATGTCATTAGAGGTTCTGTGTATGCTCTGTATGAGCAGGCATGTTTTTGAGAAGGGGTTAGTCGAGTCACGTTACCTTTACGCGACTCCGCAGCTGTGCGTGGAGTTTGTCATCATTCTGAGGTCAAGTGGTCTCGGTTTGCTACCATCGTATACAGTAGGCCAACACAAGGAAGGGGGTTCTGTGAGACATTGTACATTTTACATTACAGTTTCGTGTTAAGTTTATTGCAAATTCTTGCCCGTGCCGTGGGCTAATTGCAGGTAACATAAGATTCAAACAGTGTAAAAACAATATCACAAGTGTCTACTCTAGACTAAAGCTAGTACTTTGAAGCTTACAGTAGATCCTGGGTTATTGGGTTCGACTCCTTTTTTTAAGACAGTGAAAGACTGTCTTAAATATCCCACCTTTTCTATTATGTGTGGGTTTTGTGATGTAAGAAGGAAAACTGTTTTCTTTTTGTCAGTGAATGTGAGGAACTTCGGTCTGGGTGGAATTTGGTGGCCTCTTCAAACAGCTCTTTTTCTTTCTTGATCGTAGAAAGAGCTGTTTGACATAATATGTGTTTACATGTGGTTCAACGTTGCTTATGTGTATTTGTGGGTGGCGTATGTATTCATGTCTCTGTGTGTCTGTGTGTGTATGCCGTGTGCATGTTCCGTTGTACTGTGTTGTTTTTGACGTGTTTTGCAGCTTAATTTCGCCAACCCCACGAACGTTCCACAAAGAAACAAGTGACTGTAGGTAACGTACTCTGTGACGTAATTATGGTTTCTCTGTCGGTTGTGTTGTTTTCTGTGGTGTGTGACATTGTGTTTATATCGCATACAGAACACATCACATCGCCTTATAAAATCCGTACTTAAAACTAGCTAACGTACCCATTACTGTCAAAGGTAAAACACAATTCTGAACGCTTCAACAGCAAAATCAGCGTCTCAAAAGAATATTTGGCTGAACCCTAACATTAGCGCTAACTATTTTGGAAACATGTTCAAAGACCACCTTAAAGACAAGTTCCTGTCCGGCTGGCGGCAAAAAACCAAATGTTTTAATAAACTCAAAACATGTCAAAAAATAAAGACCGAATTTCACATCGAGAAATAACTTTTGTCAGTCCAAAACAAAATCTTTGTATCCACAACAAAACTCAGAATCTATGCACACAATATTATTCCAGACAGACAAACTTAACTCGAATGCGGCAAACGGAACATAGAGATATAGGTGCGAACACTGAAGACATTACCGATTGCAATACTCTGTAGACGGAGGTTACCCTCCAGTCACAGAGTAACAAAACACCAAAAGAAGGCAATTAAGTACCACAATGGAATGATCAAGATTACCAATTAAGTTAACGAGCGTAATGTTTAGCTGTGCTATTTAGACGGGGGAGGGCGGGGGACGTCTTTTGAGGCGTCTTGTTATGTCGCATATTGCCTGAACGACGTAGAGCCACCAAGTTTTGTGACTTTTCCTGAAATGTAGTTGTCAACAATTTTGGACAGATTTCCATTGTTTCGTGTTGCCATGGCACCCGGTTGTTGACAAAAATTTACTCAATATATTTTTCAGGTTTTCTTGCTACATTACTGTTATTTTTATTACATGAATAAATCTAATATAGTTAAGTTTATTTTTCATACTCAAAGATGCATACATTATGCTTATCGTCATCGGCCAACATTCAAGATAGTGAATCATTTCACTAGATAAAGTACATCTTATTATCCCTTAAAATTAGTAACTACCTGTTATTTCTTCACCAAACAACGTTTAAATGAACGTTTTTAGTCTATTGTCTTCTGCGATTGTTTGCTAAAAATAATGTAATTTTGAAAATTCAAGTTGGCAGACCTAAATTGGCGGACGCAAACTGGTATCTTAAATATGTATGACGTTACTTTATGTCATTGATGTTGCTATTGACCACAAAAGTCATAATAGGCACTATTATTCTGTTATGTCCATTTGCTGTTACATATATGTTGCAAACCTTGAAGTTTTCTGGGAATACCCTTTAAAATGGTTCCAGCCAATACCGTGAATCACCTCGATGACATCATAATGAATTCATTTTACGTCAAATTTATTACAATCCTCATGTTTGGCGTTTACATCATTCTTGTGAGATTTAGTGGTCATATAATACGCGGTTTAGGAGTTTCAAACACTGGCCTCAAAAGCCGTCCCATCCCCGTCTCAGATTGATACCAAAAATGCTAGGTCTGAATAGGGTTAATGTACTGAAATCGTTTGATACACACAGGCACACATACACATACACATATGTGCACACATACACATACACACACACACACACACATACACATACACAAACAAGCACACATACACATACACATACACATACACACACACACACACACACACATACACATACACAAACACATACACATACACATACAAATACACATACACATACACATACACATACACATACACATACACATACACATACACATACACATACACATACACATACACATACACATACACATACACATACACATACACATACACATACACACACATACACATACACAAACAAGCACACATATACATACACATACACAACACAAATGATACACACATACGCAACACAAACACAAAGTCGACAACAAATACACACGCGTACACATACACACATACGATTGCGCACATGCATACACACGCACACGCATACACCAGCACTCAGACACACATACAGCATATACGACACGTAGAACACATAAATGTCTAAATAGATTATTTAAACCAGTTGAGGTACGTTTTGGCGCCTGCTAACATGTCAAACGTACTGTTCAATATGTCCCCAAGCTGGCAGGGTGCGAGATAAGTGCTAAACAGACAGTCTGTGGTATAGTATGTTTTGTAAACTGAGAAGGAACGCTACTTACAAGATGAACAGTATGTCTTTAAACTAGAAAGGGTACCGGTTAAACAAACTTTCACATTGTAGGATGCGACCAATCAAAAGGCGCCTTACATTTAACTGATAATATAGATACGCTTGCGACCTACATTACCCTCCAAATTTTGACCTTGCTTGTGACTTTGCTTGTGACCTACATTAATGAGTACGCTAGGGTTCAAATGTAACACACAAAACGGGACACATCCAAATTTGAAATACGGACTTATTTTCGGACGAACTCCGTCGACCTTTTTCACAGAATGAATGGCCCCTCTATCTCCAGCAGTGACGTTAAAAGCGCACTACTTTTGCGGGAGGGGGGTCATAAGTGTTAGAAAGTCTATGTTGCCCCCCACCCCCAAGGTGGGACGGTGGGCTCTGATTTACACTGCTTCGTTCACTTCTCGCGCATAGAAATCCTGATCTGAGTGAAGGAGACATTGTACACCAGAAACCACCCCCACCCCCTCAATGAAAGATGTCACTCTATTTTATAAATCTAGAATGTCTTTGAAGGGGCATTCCACTCCAGAAGCGAGATATATTTCTTTTAAACATGGTACAACTGCCCCGACTTTTCGCAAAGTTACCTCATTTGTCTTTTCGACAATAATGCTTTTCTAAATCCAAGTACCCCCATACGGACCGGCTTCTAATGTACTTCGCTTTATATGATTTTGCCAGCATAGCCGACTTTCGTCATTTTCACGCTAACGGTAGTCGGGATAAGCTTGACAAAGCAGTTAGGTGACTACCACATATTTAGGGAGACAAAAAATTTGAAGACTCCTTTTGGGATATAGACATTTGGCCACTTTAGTATAAGAAAGTAGGTCAACGTCGGGCACAATTTCTCTCTAACGGCAGGGTCTCTAAGCTAACAACAGCAGTTGAGTAACTATCTGACATTTAGGAAGGTACACAAATACTATGAAGACTAGAGACCCTTGGAATACAGGGATTTGGCCACAATTTATGGGCTAGTCTTCTATCTAAAAGGCTTCTTTGTATACATAGACAAAATACTACAGAATGACCAACAAATGACAATTAAAACTTGTTGGCTGGCTGAAGACGTTTGTGCGCACACAGTCAGTCTACTCAAGAAACTTATCCTAAAGCGTCTCCATAGTATCGAAATCTATGCCAGTACCAACAGGTGCTGGTTCCAATTGTAAGAGTCACGTCCTCTATGGCCACCAGTACACAATTGGAAGGGTCTCCAGTGGAATACAAGAACTCGGTCGCTCCAATGTTCACACTAAGGTTTAACTCCAAATGATGGTAAATTTGACCAAACAAACTTGATTCGTGCATAACTATCTATTATCTGAGAAATTTTGATACCTTCTTCTGTATTGGAATACTTCTTTTAACATCGCAAGTCAATGTTACCTATCGATGTCTAACAATAGTTTAGCCGTGAATCGGCATGATAAGTAGATAATTAGCAGCAGAACATCGAACTTTATTGACACAACAAAATTGCAAAGGCTTCGTGAGGTATTACAAAATTCAATAATCACTATGATTCAAGACAGTAACTAGGATTACACGAACCCATACGTTCGCTAAGTAATTTTGTCTTGCTGCAATTATGAATCTATTTCCTTCCTTTTCGTGTTGAGAAAGGAACACAGGTGTGCACAGGTGAATGGTTCAGTTCAGGTCAGTTCACCCTCTGAGAGGTGTCACCAGTATCTCCACATATCCCTGTCTAGCATGAAAACACGCAAATAAATATAACGCTAAACAAAGTCATTATCTTCTTGGCAAAGGTAATTACAAGGTATATTGTGACAAGTAGACGTTAGGTGTAATGCATTAACTGGCATTACATATTAAGTCTTCTTTCAATATTGTATACCCTAAAATATACATGTGCTGTATGAGATTGATTTACTTCATGCCATGTACATCATTCTGGCTTACATTGTACCCGAGGCAACTATTGACTTTGACATTGCTTGACTTTGGTCATCCTACCCTGGCCGTGGGTCTTTGCTGGATCAGACGACATTGTGTTTCACGTCAGTATCACAATACTAAGATTTACTGCAGTGACTTTACATACCGACATCGTGACGTGTGTTACACACGCCATGTGCGCTGGTAATGCCAAAGATTCCAATGATGTGTTTGTACACATCCAAGTCGCCATGCTCGACTGGAGAAGAATGATTTTGACATTTCCCTTGTGTCACGAGGAAATGTTTACATACCTTCAGAGTTCATACCCTTTCAACAAGCACGCAGAGGCGTTGTGTGCGTACTTACCTTACTAAGTCCAGGCCTCCACCAGTCCTTCCTACGGGGATACATGTCGTAAAATTGCGGCATTAGAAGAACATCCTAAAAGGAATGATTGGCCAGGAGAGTGAGGTTAAGGTTATATTTCCCCACCAGGACAATGAAGGAGGCCTTACTCCCCTAGGCTAATCATCCCTACAGCCAGTGTAGTTGGTCTGGTAGAGACTCCGCCCAGAAACGTTCACCATGCCTTGTACAAATAGGAATCAGAATTCACTAATTAAAAGCGTGTCAGCACACAGACAATACGCTGTGTGTGTGTGTGTGTGTGTGTGTGTGTGTGTGTGTGTGTGTGTGTGTGTGTGTGTACGTGTGTGTGTCTGTGTGTGTCTGTGTCTGTGTGTCAAGGTGAGTTACAATTTGAGTTCGTGTGTGTGTGTGCGTGCGTGTGCGTGTGTGCGCGCTCGTGTATCTGCGTATATGTGTGAAAAAAACGCAACAGCATAAAACCTAAAAATGGGATATGCACCTTCCGTTATTGTTGAGTTTTGTTCCGGGTCGCTCCATACATCTTAATGTAAATCAATCAGCCGACGTCCTTCCTTTGAACTGGACTGACCAGTCGGTCTGAGCTGTTCTTTTCATAGGCCCAGGTGGTCATAGGAACAACATAAAAATGCCATATAATGTAAATTGTGTTGAAAGTTATCGGTTTAATTTCCGATCTTACAATCACAAGGAAACTGAATGGTCATCAGCAAAACAGCCATGTGCTTTAAGCTAAGGGCACAACCCTCCGTATGTGCAATTTTTCCGTACATTTTTTGGGAAGGCTAAGTCCGCCAAGTATTTCTGAAAACGTGGGGAACAACTGGCAAGAACAGGGAAGGTGTACGTCAATGCATGGCACACAAAGTTTTGCCTGCACGTAAAGTTCAACGGCGTGTCTGCGTGTTCCAAAATCCGTCGGATTCCCTACGAGTTCGTACGGAGACAGTACGTACCACTTACGGATCCCAAAAGATTGCCCACGTTTTGGCACGTAGACAGCACGTATTTGCACGTACGGCGGGTTGTGCCCTTAGCTATAGAGAATAATGGAGCTGCCATAACATTTACCCGATGGCAGATGTCAGCGATGGTAACCCTGCCAGCCGCACGGCCTGCACTGTTACACGCTGTGACAAGTGCGTGGTACAGGGATAAACATTGGTCAACACTGTCGCCATTGTTTGATGGGACTTGTCAAGAAACTGTTGTGTGAAGAGCTCTGAGACTCTGTCTCTCTCTCTGTCTCTCTCTCTCTCTCTTTCTCTCTCTCTCTCTCTCTCTCTCTCGTCGCTGTCTCTGCGGTGCTGGGAGAGTAGCTAGCCCGCCCGCCCAGTTTAATAGCGTAGGCCGCCAGTTACCTATATTGTCCTCTGGCCGCGAAAAATTTAAAGGACAGCTTAAAGGCTCTGGTGGTGAAATCCCAGAAGACCAGGTAATAAGACAGGCAGACAGGAAAAGACACGAGCCGTGTAAATCACCCCTAAAGCTAAGGGCACAACCCGTACGTGTTAGATGTCCATACGGTTCTTTTTGTTTGGAGGGCACGTCCGCCACGTTTTTCTGAAAACATGGGGAAGGAATGGCAAAAGCAGGGAGGGTGCATGTTTCAATGCACGTCACTCGTACGGTTGCGCAAGGTGTAACTCTCACACACATAGACATAAACGAACGCATATACGCGCATGCATATAACACAAGTACACATTCACAAATATGCTCATCATTCGCACACGCACACCTACACACACACACACACCTGCATACATACACATTCTCTCTATCTCTCTCTCTCTATCTCTCTCTCACACACAAGCACTCACACACGTATTCCTACACACACACCTGCATACATACACATTAGCTCTCTCTCTCTCACACACAAGCACTCACACACGTACTTCTACACACACACACCTGCATACATACACATTAGCTCTCTCTCTCTCACACAAACACTCACACACGCACACACCTGCATACATACACATTAGCTCTCTCTCTCTCACACAAGCACTCACACACGTACTCCTACACACACACACACTTGTATACAGACACATTAGCTCTCTCTCTCTCACACAAGCACTCACACACGTACTCCTACACACACACACACCTGCATACATACACATTAGCTCTCTCTCTCACACACAAGCACTCACACACGTACTTCTACACACACACACCTGCAAACATACACATTAGCTCTCTCTCTCTCTCACACAAGCACTCACACACGTACTCCTACACACACACACCTGTATATATACAAATTAGCTCTCTCACACAAGGTAAAGCCCCGGTCACAAGAATCGTACGATTGACTGCGATGGCGATTTTATGCTTGGTATAAGCGCAGTACGTCGTAAGTCGGGGAAGAATCGGAAGCAATGGTTGTGGTCACAAGAATCGTAATGCATCGTACGATGAGGCCATAAGAGCGTACCTGCGTCAATCGCAGGTGAATCATAGTAAATCGGGGAGCATCCTATGACGAAAATAGGGCTGAAATAGATTTTGAACATGTTCAAAATTTCTCCACCGTCGTACGATTTTTATTGCCCCCATATCAGACTTCATTACGGCTATTTTTTCTACTGATGAAGTTAAAGATTGATAAATTCTTTGCATGTGGTCATGGTTTCAGTTTCCCCTGATATTGTCGTTGTTGACGAAAAAAGAAACTATATCAGTTGCAACTGTTCAGTGTAGCAACCCGAGAACAAAAGCCCGTAGAAGAGCCTGAGTGTGTTCAAGGCAATATTTTCCACGTGGCAGATTCAGTATCACGCACAGGTGATGCATGCATTTGTTTGATAGCTACATACTCGTGGGTTCATAATTAGATCAGATCTCAGCACTCGCCTGTTTCGGGTCAGTTTACCGTAACCACGGAGAAACTTGAACAGAAAGACAGGCTTATGATATAATGTTTATGATATGATTTTTGTCTGATGGTATGTTTTCTTGATAGCATATCATAAAAAAAAAAGCAAAATATGATTTTCGAGAAAGCCTGACTCGTAAAGACGGCAAGTAGGCCGATATAACCATACTAGTACCTGATTTGAATCTATGTTTGTAAGACTCATTTTGTTATGGTTTCTTTTGATTTGTTTTTTAGTAAAAGGCATCATAGGAATGTATTCAACAGCTAGGTTCACATTTGGTTGGTTAAAGAAGCACAAAAGCGGTCAGGCGGCTATTCAGAAGAGACACTAGTGGTAAAATCGTACGACGCTGGAAAAATTTTGAACATCATCCGATGCTCTGCGATGGCTGATTTTGATTACGATTTAGCTGCGATTCACTGCGATTACCGTGCGATATGCGGAATATGCCATCGCAAGGACGTCGTACGATTCTTGTGACCGGGGCTTTAGGGAGAAAAAAACGTTAACAATTGATCTGCGACCAATTGAGCGCGCGTCAATTTGATCTGCTAAAAGTCAGATACACATTTCTTCCTGCTTGAAATAGGAAGAGAATTATTATCAAACATTTTGACGATGTCTTTTGGTAGTGATAAAGAACTTACGGCATGGATGACTTGATCTACATTGTGTCTGATCACAATTCACCCTTGTTTTTCTCGCCACTTACCTACTGATTTTCAAAAATACGTTACCTGGAAAGTAATGTCTGCAATGATTTGAAATTTGGCGGATATTGATAAAAGGCTTCATACTACGAAGATGTGCCTCGAAATTTGAGTTGTGCTTATCATTTCTTGGTGAGGCCGAGGACTTATTGATCTATCCTCATACACATTTCTTTCGCTCGAGTTGTGAAACTTTTCGCATTTTCTACGGTGTGGTTTATTAACAACATACCTTGTTAAAATTGATAAATGTAAAGCAATTTTTGTGTTGCCGTTGGATGTATGTAAGATGATTCGCAGTACAAGCATATGGTCCAACCTCCCCTATTAACACCGCATCACTCCTCTTCTTCTGTGGAAAATGGTTTGACGCAAACAGCAACTCAACTAGATGGAGATGCATTAGTACTTAGCAGTGGGTCCTAATAATCAAGACGTACGTTCGTCAGTGAAAATATAGGCTGCCCAGTCTATAATTCAAGTACGCACGGAACCCAGGGCACAGTGATGATATATCATTCCAATGCATAAATCAAAATATTACGGCAATTCTGTCACGATTTCTTACGAGGTTTGCTACCTAGAATATGTTCTCCTAAAGTTCTGAAAGATAACGTTACTTCTCCGCGTCCCTAAGTGTTCGGGTATACAAAACGCCGCCGTGAGTGGCAAATTGGGCATGTTCCCACTATATATAGATACACAGACTTCTGAAATATTGGGCAAGAGTGAACAGCCTTTCTAATGAAAGAAGCGAGAAAATGCTATTTTCTTATATATTGCTGTTATGTTCCCATATACAAGCAATAGACACATGCTAAGTCTTGGCATTATTTTTATTTCACGTCTTTAGTTCCTGAGATGCGCAGAATGTGGAGTGTTTGTGATCCTTAATTTGGCGGGATTCTCTTAACTTTAGGCCATGTTGATTGAATTATATAGATATCTGCGAGCCCATCCATTTTTAGTCATTTCTAAAAAAAAATTAACCATGCTGTGAATTATAGAAAGCAGCTGCAAAACGAGAAAATATAAGTCGTGGGTTGCATAAAAATATTAAAAACGTATACTGTCAAAGAGTTCCAAGGTCGATTCCAACATATCCTTTTCTTCGCAAGCTCGCATCAGTGTTTTTTGTTGTTCCCAGAGACCGTCATCCATATAATCATATCAACATGACCTGAAATACTAGAAAATAAGGTCCCTTCCATTCGGGTGGTTTTTGAAGTGTTTTCTGTTTCTCCAGCTTTATATTTCTTGTTTGCCTGCATTACCTGAGTGTGTCCTTACACTGTTGTTTGCTATGGCCCAGACGATATCAGGAACATCAGCAGATGTTCCTGGTCATAACCAGTAAAAAGACCGGTCATGTCACCTAGGATCATGTGAAACAAAAACTCTCCTGGGTGGAAGCTAACTTTGATGTGAAAATAATCTACACGATCTATGCTTTAGCAGCCCGGTGAGCAGGCTTTCTTCTTTACGACAAGGTAAAACCCAGGCCTTACTGTCCATATTCTGGTCCCTGATGGTAAGATCCCGGTAATATCTCTCCCTACACAATTAAAATGGCAGTTTGAAGACGTGGACGAAAGATACATCAGCGCTAACAAATCATTGAAAACTAGCCGTGAACACAAACAGGACAACTGTTCTGCTTGAAACAGTCGTAACAAATATCCATGTGCATCTGGAACATCAGGGACGATTATTTGGCAATCTTCTTTACGGTCTGCTTAAGGCAAGGTTAAGCTAAGGGCACATCCCGCCGTACGTGCTGTACGTGTCTACGTGCCGAACGCGAAACGTGGGCAATCTTTTGGGATCCGTAAGTGGTTAGTACCGCCCCCGTACGAACTCGTAGGGAATCCGACGGGTTTTGGAGCACGGAGACCCGCCGTAGAACTTGTGCAGGCAAAACTTTGTGTGCCATCGGGCTGCGGATTCACCCACCGTACGTGCCAGTACGGGCGACTCGCCTGCTCTCTACAGATAAACGTTTTCAGAAATACGTGGCGGACGTGGCCTCCCAAAAAACGTACGGACAAATTGCACGTACGGCGGGCTGTGCCCTTAGCTTTAAGTGAACACCGAGCAAAGTGTGCAGATGGATAGCGGGTTGTTCCGCTGCTATCCTATGCTGCTTTCACTTATTAGTAACGTTACGTTTGATGACTCTGAGTGGTGTGTAAAAGACAGAGGTAGAATGTGTGATAGATGGAAACCTGAGTTGTAATTTTTTCTCAATCTTTCGAAATGTTCATTCGCGAGGTCCACGGTACAATCAAGGTCTTATTCATATATTAGTCCAAAAAGACCCGATCCCCAAACGGCTGGATGGACGTATTTTAGCGGCGAGAAGCTCCCTTGTATCCAAAACACTGGTCTCAAATGCCAAATCATTGAAAGCTTTTTCTGGAAGAGTTAATCTGTGATTTTCTACACGAAAATTGGGCAGTCCACTGCTTCTGTGACGTCATGTTATTTAGGTAGCAAACGTGACTTGGTGACCAGTGGATCATAAGTTGCAGGAAGTCTATGGCGAAGCTCTGTAAAGTAAACTGCTAATTATCGACTTCTGTTTGTCTTATTGAACTCGTTTTAGATCTTTAATGCCCATCGCGTGAAAAAGGTGTATTCTTGCACGGTGTGTATTTTTGAGATTCAATTTTGGACCGGGTCCGAAAAGTCTAGGTGGCAGCTAGCTTACTGTCTCAGTTTAACGAAATTTCTTTATTCAATTTCCGTGGACGGAATTCTTTGCTCTTCTTATTACCTCCGCCAAGGAGATTAACGTTTCGGGTGCAGTTTGTGTGCCTGTTTATTTTATTTGTTACGAAACAGTAACTCTACATATGCTATGTCTCTGGGTCCCGAGTTGATTTCAGCTTCAAGTTTTAAAAATCGGGCCCAATCATAGACATTGCATTTATCATGTTCTAATAGCGCTTGAATGGAAATATTCAATTACCTACAGAGCACACCGAACACCCCAGTGGTTGATACACACTGGTACATTACTCTAAAAGCTGAAGATGACAGACGAGTAGCAGACTCGGTTTCGCGCCGGACTGCGGCTTGTCTGTTGTTCTCATTGGCAGTGACCTTAACGTTGGCTAAAAATAGAACGCATGATATGGCATCCTTTGGTCAATATAGCCTGGAGTCCAGCCTTGGCCCGGTTTACACTAAACAAAAAATAACTTGTCCTAAAAATGTCCTACGACGTTTGACGTGCGGCGCGGCCCCATGTTTGCTTTGTTCTGCTCCTGAAGGTCGCTACTCGTGGGCTACAAGTTTGGCCTTGGGTCACTTCTGATAGAGTACTATTCCGTTTCATGATCAATCAAAATATAAGAAGTGACATATGGTGGATACTAAACAACGAAAATCACACATGGAAGATTAGGGTAAAACAGAAAGTCGCTTTTCCTACCCTTTTCTACATAGTAAGTTAGATCAATCAAGTATATTTTTAATGTTGGGACCAAAATGTTACTGAACAAAAGTCAAAGACCTTTAATACTAAAATATCATTCTTTTTCATCAGAGTTTTTCGTTTTTTTAACATTCAATCCGGAGAAGTCAAGGATGGATCCCCAAGGATAAGATGTCCACACGACCCTCCCGCACAACATGGTGTATAGGGCGGCGCCCATCTCCGTATCAATAGTTCTTTGGCCACATAACTTTGTGCAATCACTACAGCAAGGCCAGTCCACTAGTTTTATCTAACATTAACTTGCATCTCTTACCAGGGTACAAATACAGACGCGGTGTAGCCTATTTACATGCAAGTCTAGTAACAGTGATTTGTACTCCACAGGTAGACAGGACGGCGACAGAGGTTGACCACATGTCGCTGATAGAGATGATACAGCAGGAAACCATGAAATGTCTGAAGAAGATGAATGAAACCTTCCTGCCCAATGGTAAGTGTAGTAACTGATGTACCTTCAAGGGGACGGTTACATTGGATATTATGGGACATAGCGCCTGGGGAGCGAGGGGCCCTAACATGGCCGGTGGTGGTGGTTTCAACAAAATGATGGATTGAAAGCGAAATCATTAAAGGGTGAGAGGGTGTGTTGTGAAATAATATACAATCATATGTTGCGTCGATGTAGGTTAGACATCCAGGTAATGAGATACGCCAAAAATAGTTACTCAAGCAACTGGATATGGTTTTGAAACGGTCAGACGTTTCGGATAGAATCCACTATCCTTCGTCAGTGACACTGAAGAGATCTGGAAGAAACAGGTCTTTTATACTCTAACTATGAATGAAGACAATTTCAGATGTCCAATAGGAAAGGTTGTAAGACAATTCAGACTGAAGACAATTTGGATTGCAAAGAAAACAAAGCTAAGCCAAAGTCAAGCTGAAGACAATTTGGATTTCAAAGGATAGCAAGGCTGAGACACAGTTAATGCAAATGAGTCAATTAGCTCCTGTTGTTTTAGTTACAGGAGCTAAAAGCTAAGGAGGCCATATATGAGAGAATATACAATCCCACCCTCAACAGAAAAGGGGGGCTACGTATGGAACTTGGGACATAGCACTACCTACGCTTGCTATCCTTTGAAATCCAAATTGTCTTCAGCTTGACTTTGGCTTAGCTTTGTTTTCTTTGCAATCCAAATTGTCTTCAGTCTGAATTGTCTTACAACCTTTCCTATTGGACATCTGAAATTGTCTTCATTCATAGTTAGAGTATAAAAGACCTGTTTCTTCCAGATCTCTTCAGTGTCACTGACGAAGGATAGTGGATTCTATCCGAAACGTCTGACCGTTTCAAAACCATATCCAGTTGCTTGAGTAACTATTTTTGGCATATGTTGGCTTGGTAAGGCATGGTGTTCTACAGCTGTGTGTATGTGTGTGTTTGTGTCTGTGTGTGTAGATGTTTAAGTGATTGTGTGTTTGTGTGAGTGTGTGTGTGTGTGTGTGTGTGTGTTTGTGTGTGTCTGTATTTGTGCGCGCGCGTGTGTGTGTGTGTGTATTTGTATGCGTGTGTTAATAAATTCGGAATAACACGTGTGCTTTATCAAGTCCCAATGTTTGATCTTGTTTCTCCAGTTACAGGCTACTGTCCCGGCGGACCTGACTATCTCGGTTCCTGTTGGCCAGATGCTGCACCTGGTCAAGTCGTGACGTTACCTTGTCCCGAGCACATCGCCTTCTTTAACCATTCCAGTAAGACGATACTAACCTTTACCTTCTTTCAATTAAGTAACACTTAAGTAATGTAGTTATGAACTGGTTGATTTGGTACACGGTTGATTTGGTACTACGCGATGTGCATCGTGGTAGCCCTAGGGCTTATTGCAATGTACTAAAACACTTTAGATCACCTCGCTGAAGCACTATATTTGCACTTAAAAGACTTAGATACACATTTTCAAAGCGTTCAGGAGGTTAATAGAGAAAGTGGTGTTCCTGAAGGTAGACATTTGTCTTAAGTAGTCTGAGCTTCTAAGCGCCTGACATCTGCGTGGCGCTAACAAACTTAGCGTCCTAGACTTGAGAAAGGATTGAGCAAACTAAAGCAATGGTTTAAGCTAAGGGCACAACACATCGTACGTGCAATTTGTCCGTACGTTTTTTGGGGAGGCCACGTCCGCCACGTATTTCTGAAAACGTGGGGAACGACTGGCAAGAGCAGGGAGGGAGTACGTCAACGCACGGCACACAAAGTTTTGCCTGCACGTAAAGATTTACGGCGTGTCTGCATGCTCCGAAATCAGTCGATTTCGTACGGAGGCAGTACTCACCACTTACGGATACCAAAAGGTTGCCCACGTTTTGGCACGTAGACAGCACGTATTTGCACGTACAGCGGGCTGTGCCCTTACCTTAATTGTGACCTGTCCGTTCCAGGGGTGGTGCAGCGGTACTGTGGAAACGGAAGCTGGGTCATGAACGATCTGAACCAGACCGAGGACTACAGATCCAGCGGCTGCTACATTCCTGAAGAAAAGCAGGACATGGTAGGTCTTTTATCCTTCAGAATGTTATTTTCTATGTCTTCGAACAAAGAACCACAAAATGCAACCGATACCGTTTTGGGCCATCTGTTAGACATTCTATAAAACAAATAGAGAAACAGTTTAATGGATTTTGGGCACGTGGTTAAATCATACTTTCGGGCAACTCAGTTGCTGATAAAAATCTGGAAAAAAATTTGAGATATTTCCATATCAAGAGGATACATGTCTTTACCTTTGTGCCAAATTTCAACTCATTCGGTGAAAAAATGAACCTGTTATGGAACCAATGACATTACTTTTCGAAGCACCCGCGTCTTATAATGCCACTTTCTCGCGCAGACGGACCTGTACACGGTGCAGATCATCTACACGGTCGGGTACGCCCTGTCCCTGGTGTCCCTCACAGTCGCCGCCGGGATCCTCATCTACTTCAGGTCAGCACGCTTCATCTTCTATGCCCCTGTCACACACATCACACGGTTTATCATAATTACATCAGGTCTCAGCCTTAGGCCTGTCTCTTGGGTCAGTTAACCATGACCGTAACCATGGAGACATCTTAAAGAGAAAGGCAGACTATGAGTCGGGCTTTTAAGCTTTTAGGGGGCTAATGATTTTTTTTCTGATGACATTTTTTCTTCACGGCATATCATCAGAAGCAAGCACATCATGGGCCCGGAAATAGGCCTATAGCAGGCATATGGCAGAATAAAGGCGCTAGTCATTGCGTACCTTTGCTTGTAAAGGTCAAGCTGTAAGCCTGTTACGATTTCTACTATCATTTTTTTTAATACACTGAAAGAAAGACATCATAGCCATTTTTGGAACATCTACGTAGGTCAAAATTTGGCTGGGTTGGTAACCAGGGCTTGTCACGTTCAGATGTAGATTCAATTCATGAACGTTCTATATATGCCTTAAACTGGATCAAGATATACAACAACAAAATAGTCAAAATTTCACAAGATGGTTCTGGCAGCGTAGACTTCCTTAATGGGACACCCGATATAAAACACATTAAAGTCTTCAGAATGCTCCAAAATTGTTAGTTCTTTTAGATTACATTCTATTTCTAAGTCTAGATGTAAATTCGTTACTGTTGTAAACCAAAACTAGAAGTACTGATTTTAAGTCATAAAGTAAACAGCAATGTCATAGTGGAATCGAAATGAGATTGCATTCTGTTGGAAACTCCACTTCACAGGAAACTCCACTGTATCCGGAACTACATCTACCTGAACTTCTTTGTGTCTGCCATCTCTTAATCTCTTCACAGGAAACTCCACTGTATCCGGAACTACATCCACCTGAACTTCTTTGTGTCTGCCATCTCTTAATCTCTTCACAGGAAACTCCACTGTATCCGGAACTACATCCACCTGAACTTCTTTGTTTCTGTCATCTCTTAATCTCTTCACAGGAAACTCCACTGTATCCGGAACTACATCCACCTGAACTTCTTTGTGTCTGTCATCTCTTAATCTCTTCACAGGAAACTCCACTGTATCCGGAACTACATCCACCTGAACTTCTTTGTTTCTGTCATCTCTTAATCTCTTCACAGGAAACTCCACTGTATCCGGAACTACATCCACCTGAACTTCTTTGTTTCTGTCATCTCTTAATCTCTTCACAGGAAACTCCACTGTATCCGGAACTACATCCACCTGAACTTCTTTGTTTCTGTCATCTCTTAATCTCTTCACAGGAAACTGCACTGTATCCGGAACTACATCCATCTGCACCTGTTCGTGTCCTTCATCCTCCGGGCGGTGTTTATCTTTGTCAAAGACGCCGTGCTGTTCGGGGGAATCGGACAGTCGACTTACAATGACTTTAACGGAGACAGTAAGGTGAATCCGGATATTATATTTCTACTTGGTTATCATGTATCAATTTTCAAAACCCCATTCATTAAGGTCTCTTTGGAATGCACCCTTACACACAGATATAACACACACTCACACACACACACATACACTCACACGATTGCTCGCAGAAGCACACACGACCCTACACATGATATTCCATACTCACTGGTTCTTTTTGCGAGACAGACATTCGCTGGCTTAAGGCCTAGGCCCCCTCTCACTTGACGTGCGGCACGCTTGCGGCATTGCTGCGTTCGGAAGATGCTCAACGAATTTCAGAGATAAAGAACGAATTTTCTTACTTGTTGTATATTTTGTCGTCTTTTATGTTACACTTTTACGTATTGCGCAATATGTGAATCATAAAAAATCGAAGAAAATAACAAAACAGTGACGCAGTGAACGAACGCAGCAATGCCGCAAGCGTGCCGCACGTCAAGTGAGAGGGGGCCTTTACATTTCTTATATCGAAATACGGCGCCAGTAAGTCAAGCTTATCGCCCAAAAGAAATGAAAATCTCTAATTGCCGCGACAATTTATTGGTCAACTGACAACAGCCTTTAGTTTGAACCGTGCTGAGACATAAGCTTGTTAGAGTTAATTTTCTACTTATTTTCCGCCATTCTAAAGTAATTTTCGTGTGGGTTTAGAAAAGGGGTTGTATGCAAGAACACACTCCATTACAACAGAACGATGAAACGCCAAGTAGGGAAAAGAAAATTAAAATTAGACAGGAAACATTTTTTCGAAATTACAGGTTGCTTATCTTTCAGAAATTTGCCTTTTACAAAACCAATACAGGTTTTGCTATCGTAAACCTGTAATTGTTCATTCGTGCTGAAGCAGCAAATATTTTGCTCAGATTTGCTGGAACAGCGGATATACTATTTAATAATGTCATCGTCAGCTCTAAGCTATGATATCGTCTGCTCTAAGCTCTGATTGATTAATTGCAGAAAAAGAAGGAAAAGAACACAATATGTTTCTCATCCGGGGGAAACATACCAACAAACACGAAGCAATCAGAGATGGTTATATTGAATTTCCCTCAGAAACACAGCGCCGCCTGGCGTGATATTCGCAAACCGCAGAAGCAGCATCTTGCATCGTCGAAGCAAAGATGGTTAGACACAATGACACTCAGACAAACAAAAACAAACAGATGCTTGAGGGGTGAATTATTTTGAATGAATGAAAATCTTTCTGTACATTTAAGCCTCGACAGGCTAGGTACAGGTCGTAAATAGTATGCCGTAACAAACAACGTTCCAGGAAAGTAGAGACAACAATAATACACGAGTTAACTATACAAAGGTGTTATTCTAAGCTGATATCAAAGTCAACATCGTCGTAAAAATGTAGATAATGTTTTTACACAAGGTTTGCCTAAGCGCAGCAAAATATAAATTTACTCGTTGCATTACGATGTTCAAAGTACGGGAACTCTTCCTTGATACTGTTATAAATCACAATTATTTCCTTATGATACACCTTAGGCCACACTAACGTGACTTTATGGATGACATCCTCGCGGGCATTACTTTCCGACAGTTCTCAGTAAACAGAACTCCTCCGAGGCTCCACGCAAGTCCGGAACATGTTGACTCATATTGTTACAGAAGACCAGCATACGGAGTATTAGGCATACCATGTGACATTCACATAGATGGTAAACGCGCTGAAAAACAAACATCCTCTAAGACATGGTGAAGTGTTAAACAGCGAATTATGCCAAACTCTACTTAACTTACTCCAAGATTGCTTCCATCGCAGATCGGATGTAAGATCGTGGTGACCCTTTACAACTACTTTATCGCTGCCAACTACTTCTGGCTGCTGGTGGAGGGACTCTTCCTACACTCACTCATCGCCGTAGGCTTCTTCTCCGAACGGAAGTACTTCCGGTGGTACATGGTGCTGGGATGGGGTACGTACATCCAGTGAACATGGTACCATGACAGCATTGGTAGTACCTGTGTTAAATGGAACTTGGATGGGGGTATGAATATCCGGTTAATATTGTACTATGATGTGATTTATATTTGCCGGTGGAAAAGAGTACAGGGATTGGGCACAAACGTCCGGTGGGCATTGCTTGGGCTAACTATGAAAGTAATGCTTTCGGTGTTATACTGTACCTGGCTGGGTACTGCCAGTACTTCCAGTGGTGATGATACTGTAGAATAGGGCATGGGATTCCTGCAATACTAGTATATGCATATGGTACTAGAATGTGTGTAGGGAGGTAGTTTCGAACGGGTACTAGAAGGGAGAATGTACTTTCTGTGGTATATGGTACTAGGATGGAGTAGGTACTTTCAAAGGCAGACCTAGATGCACTAAGGATGGGGTGGAGATCAGTGATATCGATGGTTCATGGTACCAGCATAATGTGAAATGAAAATAGAATTCAAATGTACCCATTTCCAATTATTCCTAATTGCAATACACAAAAATACATAAAATACAGGAAAAATATAAGAAAGGAAAGGTAATCCTCTGAGTATAAAATGTTCAAATATGAACAAAATGTTTGTATAACAACGTTCTGAATTCACAGCTAATTGTATCCAAGAGCCGACGTTTCGATGACCGTCATCAGGTTCACTTTGCACTGCAGCCGCTAGGTGTCACTGCTTACAGTACAGTCCCAACTAGAGTCCCACCACCTCATATCTTCGTCAAATGATTTTAGCCTTTAGAACTTGTGTGTCAATTGTGTTTGTCGTTAACCATGCAAAAAGTGTCTTAATTTGCACAAATGAAAATTTTTCATCCAAATGACAGACATACAGAACCTATGTTAAGAAACCACAATGATACGTTAGTCGTAACGGCGAACATCGTTTGACGAAGGTATAAGTTCGTGGGACTCTAGTAGTTATCTATAAAATACGGTTGCACTTCCCAATAGAAACGTGCCATCACGTATGGCAACCTCTTTTCTTCTTCGTATCAGAAGTTTCGACTGCTTATATTTTGAACCTACTAATAATTTAAAAAAAAAACGCTTATATTTTGAACCCAATAATCATTAAAAATGTGGGACTTTTCATCAGCCACTGCCTCCAAAGAAGAAGTCAAATCTCCCGGTGTAGAATCACGCATAAGATAGCTGTATAGAATAGACACACGTTACTTCTTTACTGTCTGTGCCCTTGCAATTAATAATGGCATTGATTTACAAATAAATACATAACAGTTATATGTGTTATTGTGTGCTATTTCAGGGACACCCTGGTTGTTCATGGTCCCGTGGATTTCAGTCCGAGCGACACTCCAGGACACTCGGTGGGTTTCATGCTACAAAACGGTTAAAATAGACCCTTATACATTTCTGTCGTCGTGAATTTCATGAACACAGTGCGATTTCTTTGTTTATTAGGATCAAAGAGTAGCTCATCTATCTGGAATGCTAGAACAACCACTACCCCTCAGCCAATCACATGCCAAATATTGTGCTACCATGAAAAAAGTGTGGTTATCTAAAGTTATTTATAAAAAGAATAGGGTCAAATGTCTTTATAGAACAACAATTTCTTCATAGGGACTCATTTTTTTCGCACCAGTCATCATCTATTTGAAAGTAGTGTCACTGACACTGTGACATTGGTAGGTTAAGACACAAAGACACGTGCCATAAAAGTATGCAGACATTTTATGATTTCTACTGGGAAAGAGAATCACAGAAAATCTTCAGAAAATAAGTCCAATGTCTTGAAAGTAAACAGGGTAACGTACAGTTGAAAAATGGCAGTTAAAAAATTCATCTAGATTTTCAGGCCATTTGACTGAACGATGGAAAGCTGCGACAACCTGACTCTGTGACAGGTTACACTTACTGTAGTCCCTACTGCTACTGTTGCTAGATTTCATTTTACAAAGACTCCGCTGACCCGGACTCTGTCGGAGTGTAGTCCGAGTCGACTGAAAAAAAGCGTGTGTAAACCAGACCATTTTCTTTTATATTATAAGGTTCTTTAGGCACAACCAAGGAGTATTTACTTCCAACTTTTCGGTGTCTATCAGACACGCCCCATCATCAGAGTAGAATGACTGGAAACTACTTGTTGCTGCTACTTATAGCCGATGTAGGTGGCGCTGCAGCAGCAAGAATACCGTCCCAAACGTGGCTTAGCTTGTATCCCCCCTCGTCTCTGTTCATTACTGGACCTGATTTTCTGACCCAGGACGCAGTTTTCAGTCATTCTACCCTGATAATGGTGTCTGATAGACACCGAAACTTTGGAAGTAAGTCTTCCTTGGTTGTGCCTAGAGAACCTTACTATATGAATAATTGCCAACCACATGAGGTTATTTGCAGGTCATTGTCTGTTTTGTAATATCCACAGCTGCTGGGAAATCAAACATCTTCAGTACTGGTGGATCTACCGCGGGCCCATCTTGGTGTCAGTTCTGGTGAGGGGAATTTATTTAGTCTCTAATTACGTCAGAAAAAAATATCCACTTTAGATAACTGGTAGCAAAATGCTTTTTCTTTCCTGTTGTATTTCATGTAATTTCCCCATCACAACATAGTCCAAT
This sequence comes from Branchiostoma floridae x Branchiostoma belcheri, assembly GCA_019207045.1. Classification (NCBI taxonomy): domain Eukaryota; kingdom Metazoa; phylum Chordata; class Leptocardii; order Amphioxiformes; family Branchiostomatidae; genus Branchiostoma; species Branchiostoma floridae x Branchiostoma belcheri. Next base: position 22,264,427 of record CM033034.1, on the reverse strand, counting down.
TGAGTGCTGATGAACTTAACTGGCTACACCATATGCAAATCACAGAATTTGCATATTTTCCACAAAAGCATACCAAGCGATTTCGGTACTGTTACTCTTCAGTCTCATACGATGATCTATTTTTTTCATATTTCAGCCAAACCATAGGTATGGTGAAATATATTGTATTCGTAATGTTTCTTCTTTCTTTCTTCTCCTAACAAATCTTCAAAATACGATATCTTTGTCGTTCCTGGACTGAATGACTTGAAATTTGGCACAAAGGTAGAGTGGCCGAATACCCCTAGGCTTTTTTTTTCTGTTTTGCATACCTGAAAAATGATTTTATGGAGGTTTTTTTTTGGCAATTTTTATGTATATTTTTGGCCCGCTGTACCCTGGTATTACAGCCGAATAACCTGAAATTTGGTACAGAGATGCCTTGATCATATGCCCATATAAATTCACTAACACTTTTGGCATACGTTACAACAAAATGCCTAATTTTGCGATTTTTTTGCCATTTTTCACAAGAAAATGACATTTTTGGCTTCTGTATCCTCTTTGTACAACTAAAAGACCTGAAATTTGGTATAGGAGTGCCCTTCACGTATGCGCACATGGATGCAATAACAATTTTGGCATACAGGACAACAAAATGCTTAATTTTGTGATTTTGGGGGCCATTTTTGGACAAAAATAGGACAATTTTGGTTGCTGTACCCTCGTTTTACAACCAAATGACCTGAAATTTGGTAAAAGGGTGCTCTAGATATTTATTCAAATGACTCATTTGTCTTTCAGTGGGCGTATTTTTGGACTTGCGTATTTTGCAATTTTACATGGGGTGTGCAGGAAGAGTCCATTCTTGCATGGAGGGGCGCATTTATAAAAATCCATTTTTGAACTTTGGTGACTATTTCAAAGTCTTTCAATGGGGTTATTTTTGGACCGGTGTATTATACCTTTTTATTCCCTGGGGACCTTTTTGCTAAATTCAAAATTTTGGATTCGGTTTCTTATTCAAAAGGCCATTCAGTGGGAGTATTTTTTGACTGGTCTATTGTGCAAATTCACATGGGGTGCACTGGAGTCCATTCCTGCACGGGGGGATTTTGTAAGATTCACTTTTGGGTTAAACCGCCAATTGTAAAACGGATTTTTCAAACAGGTGATTTTGGAACAGTCTATTGTTGCATGGGGAGGGAGATGGCTGAAATATGCTGTATTTGCTCTCAAGCAAATGTCGGCCTTTCTATTTTTTTTGCCAACAATTATTTGTTGAGACACAAAATAAATCAGCGATTTTTAGGCCTGTTTTTCTTACTTACAAACCTTCTTTTCACCTCCTTCTACAGATAAACTTCATCCTGTTTCTAAACATAGTCCGGATTCTGGCGGTAAAACTACGACAGGCCAATGGAGCAAGGGAACATTCCCAACAGTACAAGTAAGTTTCTTCACTAAATATGGCCGCTGTTTCTTTTTTTCACATTTACAAGATAAAGTTATTCAGGAACAAAGTCACGTGCACCGCTGTAGTTAGTATGATCATATCAACCAGCCATATCAACCATCAACTATATAGTATGATAATTACAAAGTTTGTATCGGTTGTTATGAAAGGAAGCCTGGATACCCATATCCGTTCAGCTTTTGAAATCACAATGATATCATTATTACGATTATTAAAAGCAAATATTCCTCCAAAACATATATAATACATTCCATTCATCGTGTTAGATTTTAAGAGACATATTAGTTAATAAGCATTCAAGACTTTTAAGGACCATACCATATTTTCTACAACATTAGTTTTGAAGGAAGAAATACCAGACCAGTGTTGAAAATTCAAAATGTTGGCCAGATTTCCTGTCCCTTTGAATTCGGTGTATAAGTACATGTACACTCCTTCCTGCACAATCTTGATCTCTATACCCCATTGCCTGAGTTACTGAATGTCAACATCATTGCTATTTGGTGTCTTCCCTTTCAGAAGCTATTTGGTGTCTTGTTTTCAAATAAGAGATGTTATCATCATTATAGAGAATAAGAGCATTTATTTTTGCAAAGATTAGTCCCTGTCAAATTTTTATTTCTTTTCCTGTAGTTACGAGCTTTCTATTGGCGTGTCTACAAATAGAAATTGTAATCGTGGCACCATCTTTGCAATGTGAGAGACTAGAATTGCTTGCCCAGTCACCACCAGCAACAAGGGTATAATCTCTCAGGGCCTCAATGCTTCCATTCCACGAAGTTCCAGGCTGGGCTTAGTGGGTCTGTGGTCATAAATTCACATGATTTCTATTTAGAGAAAGCTTACAACTTTACTTTTTATGTGCATCCAAACTAAAAATCTTTATCTAGCTGTGACTATTTGAACTCTACAGTGTACGTATTAGCCCTGCTCCAGCACCCATGTTCACTGTATGAGAGCCTGTTGCAGACTGAACCCGATAGTTTACGTTAGCCGAATTTATTGGGTGATTTTATAGTACCACTTTTGGTCTTTAAAACTGCAGGAAGCTGACCCGCTCCACTCTTGTGCTGATCCCACTCTTTGGAGTTCACTACATCGTCTTCATCGGCCTTCCTGAAGACGTCACGGGGCAGGTGAAATATGTCAGCTACTTCTTCGACACTTTCATGAACTCATTCCAGGTAAGAACACTTTTCAACATGAGTAATCATTTACATCTGTTTTTAACGTATTGTGCAAACATTATAATATTATATCAAGAGCAAATGTCTGTAAGGATCAAACAATGGTGGCAAATGTAAAAAATAGATTTGGCTCATATTTTGCACAGTGATAGTACTTGGTCCACAACCCCTCAAAATAGCTTTTTTTTAGATCAAAACTCCTTGTTGCCATGGTAACGGGCAAACAAAGTTTTATGGCCATTTTCCCCAATTTTCGCATCTCAAAAACACAGAAATCAGCATATTTTACGGCACTGTCTCGGCAACACCTGTAAACCTATCATCAAAACACAATTTTCGTCAAAAGCAAAAAATGGCCTACTTTCAGGGACAACCACGTGACTAAACGTCATGACCTGAAACTGTACAAGCATTTATTTGATAGGCAATACATAGATCCACATTTGATAAGAAGTTGATTTAGAAATATAGTTTACTTCGTCATGTAGCGTACTTTAAATATGGCTAAAGTTCACAATTTTCGCCAAACACAAAAAGTGGCCTACTTTAGGGGAAAGTCACGTGACAACCAAACAAGAAGCCAAACTTTGCAACAATGCATTTGATAGATATTCTAATGATCTATATATGGTACAAATTTCAAGCCAAAAAAAGGACCAGAGCGGCACTTATAGCGTTACAAATTTGGGCCAAAAATCAATTTTTTTTAAGCTTGAAACATTGCACTGTTTTCAGGCTGCCCAAGAACAAAAATGTACGACTTTGGAAATTTCACAACAATTTTTAAAAAGCCAAAATGTTGGTTTATTCAGATCTTGTTTTGTTTTGATGATAGGTTTAAAGGTGTTGCCGAGACAGTGCCGTAAAATATGCTGATTTCTGTGTTTTTGAGATGCGAAAATTGGGGAAAATGGCCAGAAAACTTTGTTTGCCCATTACCATGGCAACAAAGAGTTTTGATCTAAAAGAAAGCTATTTTGAGGGGTTGTGGGCCACGTACTATCACTGTGCAAAATATGAGCCAAATCTATTTTTTACCTTTGCCACCATTGTTTGATCCTAAAGGCCCCCTCTCACTTGACGTGCGGCACGCTTGCGGCATTGCTGCGTTCGGAAGATGCTCAACGAATTTCAGAGATAAAGAACGAATTTTCTTACTTGTTGTGTATTTTGTGGTCTTCTATGTCACACTTTTACGTATTGCGCAATATCTGAATTATAACAAATCGGAGAAAATAACAAAACAGTACCGCAGTGAACGAACGCAGCAACGCCGCAAGCGTGCCGCACGTCAAGTGAGAGGGGGCCTTTACAGACATTTGCTCTTAAGTATCGTGCAAACATTATCATAATATATCATAAGCCGATGGTGTCATTTTGTGGCGCAGCGTATCTGTAGTTTCATTAACATTTGAATGCTGGTTGATTAAGGGCACTAACATTACATTGAATCAAAGATGCCAGTATGATCAGTGTCATTCTGCATTAAGTTTCAATGTGGACAATCATCCAAGTTCCTACAGTAAACATTCACCTTTCAATCCGTTGCTGACGGATCCAGATGTCCCCACGTCACATACGTTTAATGCGTTTTTAAACAACTTCTTGCGTTCTTTTTAAATGATGGATCATTAATAGATGTTTTGTTGTTATTAGACATAATTGCATATTCCTGTGTTCTATAGTTGTACAAGCATGTGCCAGACCCCATCTGTCATGAATCTTGATACAGCCTACACTAAGAGGACGCCATATGTGCCCGTATTAAGTACCGCCACTATGACTAGCCCCAGAAACTGCACACTAACGCTAATGGATTTTAATCTGTAATAGAATAGGAATTAAGTAATTGTAAGTAGAGAATTACCCGGGATGATTACTTTGACTGCTTAGGTCAGGACTGTCTCAAATGATATCTAAGCTTGCACACCACGATTTGCCGAATAATCATGTTCGGGACGGATAGTTTATGATATAAAACTCGATATTTGATTTGGTTGTGGATATTGAATACGTGTAAAGTAACCATAAGGCCAATTTTTACAGGCCCCAGGCAACGTGTGAAAATCATGACCATAGCATGTCCAAAAGACGAGCTCTGATGAGTACGATAAAAGCCGCCATAGCAAGGTGGTCCGGAATCTAAGCATTCCAATGCCCACTAACATAGCAAATATCTCGAAGATTCATCAACAACTTCTCCAATTATGCTATTTACAAGTAAACGTGGGTCTATTAACATCAAGCTTGGGGCCGGAGTGGAGGGGGGGGGATTACATCATACATCATATACAAAAAAATAGCATTTTATTCTGCAGATATCCCCTAACGTACCAGTGACGTAATACTTACTATATAACGGTTCTAGTCTTCTAATGGTTTCTCATCTAAGTGCAAACGTAGACAAAGATAATGGGTTGAGTTGATTGCACGTAACCTGATAAACATGGTCATTCGCTAGACTTTCCTACACCTGCCACACAAACGCTATATGGAACTGTGAATTGGGGGAAATTGGGGGTTGATTTTTCACTGTGTAACATTATCATGTAATGATAGACTGCAAGAAAGGATTTGAATAATTTCATGGAGCATTTATCTAACATTATTTAGTAAGATATCTGCCTATCATTAAGAAGGTTTTCTGAAATATTACTGATTCATTTCTCAATTTGTTCATTTATGTATCTCTGATTCTTCTTCTTTGCTTTCAGGGGTTAATCGTGGCCGTCTTGTACTGTTTTCTAAACGGAGAGGTGAGAAATTGTTTCTTCTGTCTAAGGCCCCCTTTCCACTAGACGGCGATCGTGCTGCGCTCTCACTGCGACCTAAATAGTATATGTGTAATCTTTACTTTCACACTTGGTATATCATACAAAATGTAAAAGTGTGACTGAGAAGACAACAAAGCACACAAGGTGTAAAAAGATTCGTTTCTCTTCTATAGAATTCGTTGAACGATCTGTCAAATTTGAGGTCGCAGAGAGAGCACGGTGAGAGCACCGTCCTAGTGGAAAGGGGGTATAACTCATCATCTGTCGGCTGCACCGCAGGTGACTGTAAAGGTGCACTCTCACTGCACTTGCGCCAAGCTTACGTCACTGCGGGGTTCATTCACGTGCACTGCGTCTCTGCTCTGTTTCTGTCACTGTCTCCGATTTTTTCTTTATAATCTAAATATTGCGTAATTCGTAAAAGTATGACGTACAAGACGACAAAATACACAAAAAGTAAGAAAATTCTTTCTTGACCTCTGAAATTCTTTCAGTATCTTTTGAACCCCGCAGTGACGCAAACTTGACGCAAGTGCAATGAAAGTGCTCCTTAAGTTTCTGCCATGCTCTTCTGGCCATTCAAATCTTGAGGTAACTGTAGATAGGTGGTAGCTTGGAGTCCTCGTCTGCGTCTGCCGTGCAAAGAGCATAGATATTGACAGTTTCATCCTCAGGCATGCGCAGGATATGGCCCAGAAAGTGCAACTGCCTCGAGTGCACATGTCCGATCAACGGCAATAGTCAGTTCATAGATCCTGCTGTTAGATACCTGGTTGAGCCTTCAACGAAATCTGCAAACTGTTGCTTACAGGGGGCCCGTTATCTGTTGAAAATCTCAGGGAATTTCTGTTTAATCCGAGTAAAGCCATCCCGGTTCTATTGTCATGTCTAACTCCCTGCACAGGCTGCTCAAGGCAGATAAGCACAGATCTATGCGGGGTCGTGTGGCGCAATCGGCAGCGCGTTGGGCTCCGGTCCTGAGTTCGAATCCTGCCGTGTCAGCGAACTTGTGTAAATGACAAGAGGGTAAGGAATCCTTGCGAGCAGAATTCGTAGCCCCTGCATCGCTTCAGTTATCCGAGCTTGCCTAAGCATGAAGTTTCTAACCTTATTTTGATTAGACCATGTTGATTTAATGATTTATATGGATTACATCCTGAGAGAACTGATGAGGTGTGCGAATAAAAGTTTTGCAAAAAAGGGGCCTTCATTTTAAAACCTAGGACGATTAAACAAATGTATAAACAGAGTATGGTATATATACCGACCCGATTTATTTGTCTTTTACATCTTCTTCTTTGATTTTGGACTCTACTTTGAAATTCTATGACAAGACATCTGTTTGTTTTTATTTTCCAATGTTTTTGTTTCAATTTACGTTATATATATGTGTTCATTGTACAGATAATTTGTACGATTTGCAGTTTCTGAAAACGTTTTTCTTCTTGGGAACATGCAATCAAATCAACATGCAAAATCTAAAACTAAGGGCTGGTATATTTTATATAGTTCATACAGCATATCCACCCCAGGCAGTTGAAATTTCCGGGACACAGTCTTGCATTGTTTGAGGATGGAGCTGTCAATTTCTATGCTCGCGGCATGGCAGACAGATGAGGACGCCAGCTTGCTACTCATCTCATTCTTATTTTTTCATCTGTCCCATAGCCTTTTAATCAGCCGTAGGTCTTTTAATCAGCCGTAGGCTGATTAATTAGCCGTAGGGGCAACACAACAACAACTGTTGTGCTGACTCAAAAGGTTTTTAGGCCCCTGGCGGCGCCTATCTCCTATTGGGCATGGTGTAAATTACCGTGTGGCTGATACGAGACGGAGGTTCGCCAGGCCTCCATCCGGGTGATTTGTAGTGAATCACCAACTCCAGACAGAATGATTTGCTCCATCGCACACCGCACCATCGCACGTGTGGGGGTCCTTTAACGTGCATGGGGTGTGGCTCTGCTCATACACGGGACCTCTATTTAACGTCCTATACGACAGTAATTTCCCCAGGTGCGGCCAAGGTACTTTAGGTTCTGAACCACTAACCGCACCATCGCACGTGTGGCGGGTTTTTTAATGTGCCTGGGGTATGGCTCTCCCCAGACATGGAACCTACATTTAACGTCCTATCCGATGGATGGCCCTAGCCGAAGCTAGGTACTCATTTTCACCTGAGTTAAGTGAGGAAAGTCGTGTAAAGTGCCTTTCTCAAGGGCACAAGATCGGTGACACGACAGGAGTCGAACTCGAGATCTCTCGGTCCCGAGCCAAACACGCTGCCGATGCGCCAGGCGGTCACACTACGGTACAGGGCAATGACCCTAATTGACGCAGCCGCAGAAGGCCCAAAATGAGTCCACAAAATTTTAGCCTATTTTCGACTTCTAGCAGGAAAATGTAAGAGGAATTACATATTGGTAAGACAGTGTATGGTGCAGACGTTCAGATTAGGCAAAAAAAGGTTTTGGTCCATTTTTTAGGCCTGTGCTGACCCCTATTTTGATGTGGTCAGTCCCTAAAATGTCGTCATGAAAATCCAAGATGGCGGTGCATTTGAAGGCTACGACGACCTCCACTGGTCGCAATTTTTAAAAACCAGACTTTTGGACACTTGAGATAGAGGGCTTCTGTGTGGGGTGAGTTCTTATGACCTGGAATGTTCACGGATGAGATTATGGCGCCCTGAACTTGACTACTTTTACATTATCGCCAATACAGATTTCCATTAGTCTTCACTGCCCTACATGAAATAGCCGTAAGACTGTAATGGCCAGATCCGTCATCAGAAGAGGCTGGAAGAAAGTCGCTTGCGTAACAGCCGACCGATGATGATCTTAGTCTGGTTGATTACCATACATCAACTTGTTTGTCCTTGTGCTAAAGCTTTTACTGGGGCATTCGTATTTTCCAATAGACAATGTATCAATGAAAGCATACTCAGCCGACCTTCTGTGGAATTCCACTTTTCGTGCATTATGCCTAGGTTACACATAGCCGACTTTGGCTCCCGAACACTAGCCGACTCTTAGCCGACCCAAGTCGGCAGTAGTTCGGGAGTAGTCTGACCAGTTTAGGCCACGCCTATTTTTTAGCGCCGAACATGTCCCGAACACCTCCCGACCGGTAAATGACTTACTCCCGACTGTGTCCCAAATGCTAACTTACCTATCACCAACCATCCAGACCTCTAGCCACAGACTGCCGAATCACTCCCGACTGATCCCCAACCGATTGCCGACCCTTTTTCGACTTGAAATACACATAATCAGTGATTTTCAAAAGAGTGCTCATTTTCGTTTTTAATCAAGAATGTCCTTTGTTCTATTTGTAAACATCACTAAGAGATCAAATTTAGATCACATATAGCTCCAGTGCGGCATTTATGGGTCTTTTTGTTTTTAGCTGGATGTCGGTCGTGTGAAGTTCGGGAGTGATTCGTCTACGTTCTGGCAATAGTCTTTTTGCTTGGGAATGAGTTAGCAGAGATTTGTCTAAGGTCTTGGGGTAAATCATTGGTAAGTTGGAAACAAGCTGGGAGTAAATCAGCAATGTTTATGGCGTGGTTAAGATTTAATTTGACTGCTGACTTACTCCCGAACACCAACCGAACACTAGCCGACCGTGCCGAACACCAGCCGACCACCAACCGACCCATTCCAGAGTTGCCGTTCAGAGCCGAATGTTTTGAACATTTCAAAACATTCGGATGGAGCAGCCGAACACCAGCCGACTCAGCCGAACGCCAGCCGAACGCCAGCCGACTCAGCCGAACGCCAGCCGACTACAGCCGACTAGCTCCCGAATCACTCCTAAACCATAGTCGGGAGAGAGTCGGGAGCCAAATTCGGCTATGTGTAACCTAGGCATTACGCGATGGGTGTTAATGTCTTGTAAAAAATGCTCTTGTACGCGTAAACACTTCCGTTTCATGTATATTTTCGGTAAATACACTATGGAGTCAATTGCTCATCCTCCAGGTATCAAAGAACAGATAACAAGACAAGATTTGCTTAAAGTAATAAATTTGGTGTACGATATTGTCCATATCTCATATCGAGAACAGAGGCTTCTGTCCGATGTTACATAAACAGTAGTATAAACCGTGCAGAGATTATGATGGCATTGCGCATGCAGCATGATGTAGGAATGTCTGAAATGTATGAAAACTCCCGATGTGGAGTTTTTTTTTTGTTCTTTCACATCGTGTGAATGAGTTTTTTTATCAAATACAGTATAATGATACCTGTTTGGTAGGAGCACATACGTGCGTCCGTATGGGTTGCGTATTGACATTTTTTTTGGTTTAGGCAAAGTTTGAGAGAAATTCTTTACTTTGATCTACCGCTGTTCAGCTTGCTTCTTTTTCGTCCTGAACGTTTACCTGAACATTACGAATCTCAATGCGCAACTCATACGGACTTGGATGTGCGCACTCGTGTACATTACACTGTAACTGATCCCTAATAATGTCCACTTCTTCTGCGCTAGTATTTCTCAATTTTGTTTACCAATGACATTTCTATATTGTTTTAGATGACTTTTATATATATATTTTTTTCTTTCTTAACCTTTAAAACAGGCGAAGCAAGGGTTACCTGACGCTGGTGACTTGATTGTGAGGAGATATTTCCTCCATGTTTGTATGTCCATCTCAGGTGCAGCAAGAAATTAGACGACATTGGTCGCTATGGAGAGACACCAGGGATCCTCGAAACCCAAACATGGGGAGGCCCGGTTACAACAGAAGACAGTTTCCTATGCAAGTACATGTCATGGTATGACGTCACGAACGCGTCATCTAAGGTCTGACGTCACGAGCACGTGTTTTTCGCCTGTTTTCTTGCCCAGGTACAAACAGAGTTGAAGAGAAGATGGCGGCTGTGGAGGGAGAGCCGGGCGCTGGGTGGGCACCAGCATGTTGCAATGCCACACACAACCATGTCAATCATGAGCCGGTGGTCGTCACGTGACAGCCCCGCCAACACGCCCCCGAGAAGTCCGCTGACGCCACGGAACACGCCCCCGAGAAGCCCACTGACGTCACGAACACCTCACGAGTCCCCCCTTCTAATTCACAATGGGAAACACCGGGTGGCCAACACAACACTATGAACATGCATTGAACAACAAGAGCAAAATGTGATCATATTAACAACATCTTCATGCCTGTAATCAAAATCTAGCTTGTGTCACCGGAAATACCATACCATGCAGTACACTTAGATCTTTCGTAAGAGAAAAAAGCGCATTGTTTTAAACCATTGCTACAAAACTGTATTACCGTATCCTAGTGATCTGGTAGAACAAAATCGGAGATGATAAGTTAAAAGTTAAAGTTAAAGTCCTTCCCGCGCCTGATGGCGCATAGGGCGGCGCCCATCTCCGTTTCAGTAGCCCTTGGGCCACACAACGCAATTACTACAGCAGGGGGCTAGTCCACTGGTAGTGGTGTGTGTTCAACTTCCATACTCTTTCCCGAATGCTGAGTGCTAAGCAGAGAAAGAAGCATGTACCATTTTTAAAGTCTTTGGTATGACTCGGCCGGGGATCGAACTCACGACCTACCGAATGCAAGGCGAACACTCTACCCACTAGGCCATTGCACCGGACCGAGATGATAAAGTATGTTGAAATTATCCTACTGCATCTCGATCCTGTTATGCCATTATAGCGTGAAAATACTTCTATTGATATCCATCTATAAATCGTCCCTGCAGGAGCTTTGGCAATGAACTTAGCTGCCAAAACAATTAATTTTACGAACAATTTATGACCCATCTAAATAATCAATACATTGATGGCCGACTTTATTGTTGGTCAAATCCAACTCCTTTCAGCAGTACTCGTGCCAACGAATGAAATGAAAGTATCAAAATCACTGAGTTAAAATATTTCCAAACTTGTGAGTCATAAGTCTGTTTATGTTATCAAATTATATATTTGTGGCAATGAACTTTCATGCAGTGTAAAAATTGAATCATACATTCTGTAGCATACATACGCACACACAAAACACAGATACACGCATACACATACACACATCCATACACATGTGCACACATACATGTTGATGCAGTTGACCTTGTGGGTGTCGCTGAACTTTTGTTGTGTCAATGAAGATACACTCTCGCACACTCACACACCGTGTGTCACACGTGCGCATGTATTTATATCTTCCCGAAGATGATTCAGATGACCTATTACAAGTCTATGTCATCTTTTAGCCAAAGGTAGCGACAAAGACTAACAGAATACGAACCGTTGAGTATGGGAATCAGAAGTTGAAAGTAGTAATGGCATCGTGAAGTTTTGTACATACAGGAAACAGAGTAAATGCATATTTAAAACGTGTCGTAACAATGAATTGTTATGGTGTTGAGAGAAAATGAATCAATATCAATAAGATTGAAGTATATTTTATGTCTGTCTGTCTGTACAGTGTTACCTCAGAACAGCTTTGATGTTTGTGTTTGTTTTGTGAAAAGAGTTTACAATGGTTTACGAGCAAAGTTGTTCAAGGGTTCTCATTAAACACAACTCTAATATAAGTAATTATTTCTGCATATAACTTAAGCTTTTAACATGTCCACACTGTACATTTAGCTTACATTGTCTAGAATTGATGTAACGTTATGATATATGTGATCTACGTCATAGCATTGTGGTTCAGATGCTAGTACGACGATGATAAAGAGGTCCTCTGGTGCATCCATATTTGCAAACATTAGACCAAAACGGGTGGTAAACTTTTCCTTGTTCAAAAATATCTACATGAAGGACCGAATACATTCTTACCCGTTAACGTTATGGGCAAGTGGTTCGCTATCCTGTATTGACAAGATTGTCCCAGTTTGTAGTGTGCTCAGTTTCTGTCTAAACACGTACATGTACAATAGTTGATTACAAGGGTTAGACAGCCTGTCAAACAAAAACTTAAAGCAATTCAATCTTTACAACTGGATAAAAAATACTTCCGGACGTTTCAAGAGACATGATTGTTCTTCTTATGCCACTAGAAAACAGTACCAGAACAAATCAATACTAGTACATTTAGCTGGAAAAACGTTGACTTGTCAAAGTCACTAACTTATAAAAAAAATGTACGTTAAATGCCACTTATATATAATGTAAATCATGACAATAGTAAGATTAAAGAATAGAAGTACCATATTTTCCTTTGTGTTGCACAGCTACATCAAGGACACTTCTTAGAGACAACAGTTATTAGTGATAAAAAAAACAGTGCTATAAACACAGAGTTAAAAAGGCCATCTAAGAGCAAATCTACAACCCACCAACCGGAAGGATTCCGTGCAAAACTTTCCAATACATGGGAACACGTTTTGCAACACAAAGAACAACAGTTCCTATGGTATTGTATTATCATAGGAATCATCCAAGCATAATTCACATGAGTAACATGTCCACATGATCCTCATAAGTTAGTGATTTTGATATGTTAGTTGATATGTTCGACCGTTTTTCCCAGTTAGATGTACTAGTTTTGATTGGTTCTGCCAGTTAGTATTCTAGTGATACTGAAGAGAATGATGTCACTGGAAATATCCGGAAGTGATCTCTTAATTTCATCCACTTGTCTAGATTGAATTAACTTTGAATAAAGATAGACTGTTGTAAATAAATATGCCATGTAACTGTGACTAAGTAGTGGATATTGTTATATGGCTTTCATGATTTTGATTTGTAGTTATACACTGAATTGGATGTCATTGTCCCATTTCGTGCCAAAAGGACTTTTAATTAAACGGCTGGTCCGAAGATTGTGATTATTGTGTATGTATGACTTACATCATGTGCGTGTGTCATGTAAAAATGGCTGACAAAAGTAACATAACGTTGTTGAAGGGGTTCACCAGTCACGTATGAATACAGTTACTCCAAATTTTCTTCGAGCAATGACTGTTTTTAAAGGTAAGGTACATACAGTCAAACCTGTATTAGGGGCCACCTCTACAGAGGGGCCACCTGTCTATAGTGGCCAAATTTGTCCGGTCCCTTGAGTGGCCGCTATAGACAGGTTTGACTGTATAAAACCCAGTACATGGACCAGTGCAAGTTAGTGCAGGTAGACACCAGAAATACCTGCACAGCTCCAATTTTACCTGCATATGCAGGCGGCATTTCGAGCCCTGTTGGAGTACACTCATTCGATGTCCAACTTAGTAGAGTGTGTATAAACAAATATTACTCTACTCTTGGACTCGACTTAAGTAACTTAGAAACCATGTGTCTCTCTTTCGAGGGAGGCAAGACGCGTTTCCAGTTTGTAAATCCATTTGGGTTATACCATATTCAGGCCATTGGCCATATAAAAACTGTGCAGGTACTTTGCGCCAATTTGACCATTTTGACCTCTCACTCTCCATGCTTAGTAAGTTCTTGGTATCCGTTCAAGATTTTGAGTGCCTTGCTGTGCAGGGTTGCCATAATTCAAAGCCATGGAAACGTGTGTAAACCGACTCTTGAGTCGGACTTCAGCGGAGTGTAAACCCTGCCTTTTCTTCATGTGCTGTCACGGAAGCTACACGACTCCCCTCCGTTTAATCTTTATGTACAAAGGAAAAACCGAGTTTTGTGACCTCTGAATCGTATGATTAGGCATTAAGCAACAAGAATAAACGTATACTTTAGTGTGTTTTCCAGGTGATTTTGATATAATTTTCCCAGGTAACTATGGTATTGCCAACTTCATCATATCTGTAATTACCTACATGTACCTGTATCTGCTGTGTATCCGTCGATAAATAAACTGAGTGTCATAAAACAAGGTAAGTGAAGAACACTCATTGTTCACTACTTGCTGAGGCATAGGTATTTGCAAAGCACATGTGTTGAAGATCCGGGTGTTACTTTTCTTGCTTTTACAACTGATGCATCTTCTCTGGTGTATTGAGACTGGCGAAATGGTAATAGTTCCTTAAGCTGAGGACACAACCCGCCGTACGTGCATTTCGTCCATAGGTTTTTTGGGGGGGAAGGCCACGTCCAAAACGTCTTTCTGAAAACGTTCAGGCCATACAGGGCAGGCGCGTCGCCCGTACTGGCACGTACGGGGGTGAATCCATAGCCCGATGGCACAAAAAGTTTTGCATGCACGTCTACAGCATGTCTGCGTGCTCCAAATTCTGTCGGATTCCCTACGAGTTCGTACAGAGGCGGTACTTGCCACTAACGGATCCCAAAAGATTGCCCACGTATTTGCACGTACGGCGGGTTTTGCCCTTAGCTTAAACCGTTTAAATTGCAACAGCCACATGAGAGCCATCGTCGGTGGCGAAGAAACAGCCATCATCATTGACATAAAAATGATTTCTTTGAGGCTGCATGTTTGGAGGAGCTTAACCTTTATTGTGACAATCACAATACGGTGGTCATAACCCACCGGCTTTTATGTAGAATGGGCACTGAACACTGCACTGCTTCGCCAACCACAGAAATCTATCTGAGAGCGGTCGTCTTTTGGTGATCCAAATGCTCATAGTTTTTTTCTTTCTTTTTGATGATCACCATGTGATAACAAGACGTAAAGGTCAGTTCACTCCTCGGATGGACGCCCCGGTTTTTAATGGCCGAAGGCCAAAACGGTGTTCTTAATCGATATCGCAGGTTATGAAAACTGCCAACAGCTGCCAAAAAACTCCGTGTTGACTCTGAAAGGCACAAATTTGTAAATTTTGGAAAGGTAGAAGAAGTTCACCATATTTTAGATAGCAGTCTATATAGTCAGTAGGTATTCTTTTTATTAACTTGTAAGAAAGTTTCCTCACCTTAAATCTATGTCTAGTGCTGAAAAATTGATATTCCGCTCAACCTATATCCTCAACATCACTTCTAAACGAGAAGAAGCCTCACCGTTGTATTTAAATAGTTTCATAAACCAAATACACGACTTAGATATATGAATAATGGGTGCCTGTACTTAGCCAGATGGAGCATGAATATGGAATAAAGACTATCATTTAAAAACCACATACCTTGAGAGGCCTTAACTCAGCAAAACTCAGATCCTGATGACTTTTGACATGTGGGTAGGGGTTGGGAAAACGAAGGTCAAGCTCGATAATGGGCCCCCATAGCGGCTTGCTAAGGTACTACAGCGGAACTTCTATTCTTAATATCTCGTGCTCTGGACATGATGTGGTTGTGGCTTTTGGTAGATAGCTAGTGGCTTTTTTAACTGCAAGCGCCGGTTTCCTTTCAAATTTTGGACTCGAATAACTCAAGAACGTGTTGACGGATCGTCATGATTTTTGGTAAACACTCAGTAAACACTAACATGACCTTCTCTGCTTCGATAAGACATTCATACTTCGGACTTGTTCCTCTTTTTCTACTTGCGATGAAGTCGTAGTTTCTAGGGTTGACAAGGTCTGGATTTATTCTCAAAAGGGTTGATTTCCAGTACTGGGACCAAACTTCATCTTGCTTGACTTCAGTCTCCGATAATGTATGAGCGGCTCGCCAAGCTTGAACAGGTTCACGGTTCATATCACAAGAAATCACTCAAGGTTTCGAAAACAAAACTACGAATTAGAATAAAACGATTTTTTTCGGAAAAAAAGGCTAAAAGAAAAATATTTGTGGAACCTCAGGGATTTGAGAGGGTCCTCAATGCAGTCCCACAATACTGTAACAAAAATCGTTTTTTTCGTCATAAAAAAAAACCTAAATTGTAACAAGAGGATACTGAGAACATCATCGGTGATTGATGACTCAAACATGGACCTCCATGTGTCACCGTGACGTAGGATTACAGTGGATTCCTAATCCCAGTACTAGTACAGGGAGCACCCATTGAAGGGGCCATGAGGATTTCAGGTCAGTTCGTAAGATAGAAGTTATTTGAGGTTGATGAGAGAAGAGAATGTGATGTAAAACTGGTCTGAATTCAAGAGCCCTGGTTCAGAGTAAGGTAGCAACGTTCTGTACTGAGACTAGACGATAAAGACATGGTTATAAATATAACATTTGCTTCTCTTTCTTATTACTGTTTTGTAGAAAAATCATGTACACAAATACGAAGTTCCGATTGTAAAGTTGTATGAATGACAAGACTTGTTTTCTATTCATACAATCGGAATGATTTGTACATGCATATGTACGCAGATTTGATTTAGCTATGTTTATATTTTTAAAAATGTGCATCTTGACTTCCTGTTTAACAGTATTAGGAGCAATGGAGTTCTCAAGAGGCCAGATGATTGTTAGAAATAAATGCCTTCAACATATTTCTATAGAAGTTGTCTGGACGTCAATAAATGTAACACTTGTAATCGATGATAGGTGGAACATAAACAGATACCATAAATACAAATATACATTTGCATAGTCAAATGGTATGCAAAAATGGCAAA